>JACBWV010000610.1:120346329-120681329 GCA_013435795.1 Chlamydomonas sp. ICE-L | reverse complement strand
AACTTGAACTTGGTTACATAGCTTCAGCCAGCAATTTGGCTGCTCGCCGTCTTTGTCAATACAAATATATTTACTAGGAAAAATGGAAACGTGGACAATTTGATTTCCCCAGACGGTTGCAGCCTAAAGCCTGATCGACCATGTAATGGAACTGTAACATTCCCTCGCCATTGCAGGTCTGGGCTGTGCTCCTTTCAGGTTGATGGAAACCCTAGCCCCTAGCCCCTAGCCCCTAAACCCTAAACCCTAAACCCCATTGCAGGTCTGGGTTGTGCTCCTTTCAGGCTGATGGCAACCCTAGACCCTAGCCCCTAAACACTAAACCCTTAACCCCATTGTAGGTCTGGGTTGTGCTCCTTTGAGGTTGATGGCAACCCTAGCCCCTAGCTAACAGCCTTCCCAGCCCTAAACCCTACATCCTGAACCCCATTGCAGGTCTGAGCAGTGCTCCTTTCAGGCTGATAGCAGCAGCCTTCCGAGCCCTAATACGCTAAATCCTAAACCCCATTGCAGGTCTGAGCAGTGCTCCTTTCAGGGTGATGACAACATCCTGCCCAACCCTAAACCCCAAACCCTAATCCCCACTGCAGGTCTGAGCAGTGCTCCTTTCAGCCTGATAGCAACAGCCAGCCCAACCCTAAACCCTAGACCCCATTGCAGGTCTGAGCAGTGCTCCTTTCAGGCTGATAGCAACAGCCTGCCCAACCCGAAACCCAAAACCCAAAACCCTAAATCCCATCGCAGGTCTGAGCAGTGCTCCTTTCAGGCTGATAGCAACATCCTGCCCAACCCTAAATCCTAAACCCTAAACCCTCAACCCCATTGCAGGTCTGAGTAGTGCTCCTTTCAGGCTGATGGCAACGCGACATGGAGCTGCCATGGCGACTGGTGAGATGATGATTGCCAGCACTATTATTGAGGTAATGCTCCATATCATCCTTTTATGCCATTTGCATCACGACCATCGCCATCATCACCACCACCAACACCAACACCATCATCATCATTATTTCCATAATTATCATCATCTTCATTATCATCATCATCATCAGCAGCAGCAGCAGCAGCTAAAAACCAGACCTCACAAGAAGAAGTATGTGAAGTGCGAGCCCTTCCACAAGCTGCCAGCCATTGAAAAGTACACATCTCTGAAGTCCAACTGGTTGCTCATATTGTTTTATTGAAATTAAAACCGTCAAATGTGTAACGTCAAACTATATTCCTCTAAAAACATACGTCAAATGTAAACCGTCAAATTATATGAAAAAAACTGAAGATGACCGTAAAATCCTTCGAACCATTATTTTTTGCGCCCATTACGGTATGTCACCTTTGCTTCCAACCAACCAACCAACCAATTATTATCTGATAACCCACCTTTGCTTCCAACCAACCAACCAACCAACCAACCAACCAACCAAACATTCTATGATATCCCACCCTTGCTTCCGACCACCCAACCAACCAGCCAACTAATAATTCTCTGATATCTCACTCTTGCTTCCAACCAACCAACCAAAGAACAAACCAGCCATACAACCAATTATTCTCTTGTATCTCACCGTTGCAGGAAAAACTTTAAGCGACGCACTTGTCCTCATTCTCCACCGAAGAACGTCACCTTTGCTTCCAACCAACCAACCAACCAACCAACCAATTATTATCCAACCAACCAATTATTATCTGGTATCTCACCGATGCAGAAAAAGCGTGAGGCCATGCATTTGTCTTCATTCTCCGCCCAAGAAAAAATTCGGAGCGCGCAGTTGTACGGTGTTCAACCAGATCAACTGGAGCAGGTATATGGTTATGCAGTGCACCACAGTGTAATACAGCTAGGGTTAACATCCTCATGGTTATGCACTGCACCACAGTTTTATACAGCTAGGGTTAACATCCGCATAGTTATGCAGTGCACCACAGTGCAAGACAGCTAGGGTTAACATCCTCATAGTTCTGCAGAGCACCACAGCGCAACACAACTAATGGTGTCAATGTCATTCTGGTTCCAAAGTAATGATACGCCTGGTGGGGCGTGGGATTAAGGGAGCCCTGTCTTACGGCGGTAGAGAACGGGCTGCTACTTTACCTGGACAGTGCCACCATGGCGGTTGACAGCGACCGCGAACACTAAGGTGCACCCATAGGGATTCAAACCCCGCACCTTCTGCCTGATTTCAACGAACTCAACCATCGAGCCAATCGTCGAAACGGGAGATTTTCTGGTTCCAAGATGATTGGGCGATGAATCACACAATATTGTAGGTTGTGTCTTTCTGCGCTAACACTTGCAAGTGACCTAAACCCCAAACCCTAAACCCTTGTAGGTTGTGCCTTTTTTCGCTAACACTTGCCAGTGACCGAAGTGTCAGGGTGTCAGGGTGTCAGTGTCAGGGTGACAGGGTGTCAGGCTGTCAGTGACCAGGGTGTCAGGGTGTCAGTGTCAGGGTGTCAGGGTGTCAGGGTGTCAGGGTGTCAGTGTCAGGGTGACAGGGTGTCAGGGTGTCAGTGACCAGGGTGTCAGGGTGTCAGTGTCAGGGTGTCAGGGTGTCAGGGTGTCAGTGTCAGGGTGATATCATTCGATGTATATATCCATGCTATTGTATGTGACAACCCTAAACCCTATAGCCATGCTATTGTATGTGACAACCCTAAACCCTATATCCATGCTATTGTATGTGACAACCCTAAACCCTATATCCATGCTATTGTATGTGACAACCCTAAACCCTATATCCATGCTATTGTATGTGACAACCCTAAACACAGCAACCACAATGCCACAACACACAATACACTACATGGTACCATACTACATATACAGTGTGTTATTACGAGGTTGAGGGGGCCATCCCGTTTGCTTGCCTCCAGGGTTACCCAGTTGTCCGTTTGACCGACCGACCGACCGACCGGAAATTTGAAGCCTAACACGTCAGCCAAATGTCTTATATAACATCTGGCTTTGGTCAGCTCCATCGTTCCCACCTGTCTTTCCATTGCCAACACACTCCGCCCCAGGATAACCCATTTGTCCGTCCGACCAAAAACTTGAAGCCTAACAACTAACTGGCTTCGGTCAGCTCCAGTCCGTTGCCACCTGTCTTTCCATTGCCAACACACTTCGCCAATTTCCCACGTCACTTGCGACGCAGCATAGGACTTGTTCTCACAAAACGTCCTTCCTATGCCAGGCTGCCCTATGGCTTGTCAAGGAGCGGGGGGTGCAACATATTGACTTCAATGTTGGCTGCCCAGTACGCAAAATAACATCCAAGGGGGGTGGCTCAGCTCTCCCTCTACGCCCTCGACTGTTGGCCAGGTACTTGAACACTGTTTTTACACTGTTTTTCTTCTTCTTTTTAAATTCTGTCTTCCCCTTTAAATACTCAATAGTAGCATTTATGCTCATACTAGTATTTATAATCTTACTTGTCTCCATGCTTATACTGGCCTTTATGCTCATACTAGCCTTTATGCATGGGGGTGGCTCAGCTCTCCCTCTATACCCTCGACTGTTGGCCAGGTACTTCAATACTGTTTTTACTTCATTGTTTTCTTTTTAAATTCTGTCATCCCCTTTAAATACTCATAGTAGCATTTATGCTCATAATCAGTCATACTATTATTTATTCTCTTACTTGTCTCCATGCTTATACTAGCCTTTATACTCTTACTTGTCTTTATGCTCATACTAGCCTTTATGCATGGGGATGGCTCAGCTCTCCCTCGACGCCCTCGACTGTTGGCCAGGTACTTCAAAACTGTTTTTACTTCATTTTTCTTCATCTTTTTAAATTCTGTGGTCCCTTTTAACTACTCATACTATTCTTTTTGCTCATACAAGTATTTATACTCATGGTGGCCTTTATGCTCTTACTTGTCTTTATGCCCATACTAGCCTTTATGCATGGGGATGGCTCAGCTCTCCCTCGACGCCCTCGACTGTTGGCCAGGTACGGCAAAACTGTTTTTACTTCATTGTTTTCTTTTTAAATTCTGTCATCCCCTTGAAATACTCATACTAGCATTTATGCTCATAATCAGTCATACTAGTATTTATTCTCTTACTTGTCTCCATGCTCATACTAGCCTTTATGCATGGGGGTGGCTCAGCTCTCCTTCTATACCCTCGACTGTTGGCCAGGTACTTCAATACTATTTTTACTTCATTGCTTTCTTTTTTAATTATGTCTTCCCTTTTAAACACTCATTGTAGCATTTATGCTCGTACTAGTCTTCATACTCTTACTAGTCTTTATACTCTTACCTGTCTTTATTCTTATACTAGCCTTTATAGTCATAATAGCCTATATGCATGGGGGTGGCTCACCTCTCCCTCTATACCCTCGACTGTTGGCCAGGTACTTCAATACTGTTTTTACTTCATTGCTTTCTTTTTTAATTATGTCTTCCCTTTTAAGCACTCATTGTAGCATTTATGCTCGTACTAGTCTTTATACTCTTACTTGTCTCCATGCTTATACTATCCTTTATACTCTTACTATTCTTTATGCTCATACTAGCCTTTATGCATGGAGATGGCTCAGCTCTCCCTCTACGCCCTTGACTGTAGGCCAGGTACTTCAATACTGTTTTTACTTCATTGTTTTCTTTTTAAATTTTGACTTCTCTCATCCGTTATGCCCATACAAGTTTATATGCACATGCCAGCCTTTATGCTCATACTAGCCTTTATGCATGGGGGTGGCTCAGCTCTCCCTCTACGCCCCTGACTGTTGGCCAGGTATGCAAGATAGCCATAGTTTTTCTTTTTAGTTACGAGCAGCAGCTTCTAGGCAGCTCCATGGGCTCTCTCTTCATCCAACCCTTAAGCAACCTAGGCACCTGGAACCTGGCATCGTCTGCTTTCCAGTGCTACTGGAATCTTTGGGCTTAACCCAGTGGTAGTCTCAAGGAGCTGCCTAGAAGCTTGTGCTGGTAGCCGAAAAGAAAAACAGTCTGCAAAATAAAATCCAAGGGGGTTGAGATGACACTATGACAGCCCCCCCCCCCCTCCCCTATTGGTGGTTGGCCCCAGTGAAAGCAAAAGGGCTGGCCCCCTCAACCTCACGCCTCGTAATAAGGCGTACTATTTATTTATTTATTTATTTATTTATTTATTTATTTATTTATTTATTTATTTATTTATGTCATATGTGTTTATTTATTTATTTATATTATTTATTTATCCAAGGGGGGTGGCTCAGAGGCCCTCGAATGTCGGCCAGGTACTTTTGCTGTCAACTTGCTGTTAATTGCTGTCAATTGCTGTCCATTGCTGTCGATCGCTGTCCATTGCTGTCAATTGCTGTCATTGTTCACTGCAGACTTGTTGCTGCGATAGTACGTAGCGCGGGAGATGTCCCAATTGAGTGTCAATTGCTGTCCATTGCTGTCAATTGCTGTCCATTGCTGTCAATTGCTGTCATTTTTACTGCATACCTGTTGCTGCGATAGTGCATGGCGCGGGAGATGTCAACTGCTGTGTCAAGATGTGGAATTGTGTACGTCATTTTTTTATGATGCGTCGCCACTACGGCGTCATTCCATTGTTGCATGGCGACGCATGAACCACCCAACCCCCCTGGGCTCCACGCTTCGCTCTCCGCCATGTGATGGCTACGCAACAATCCTGAAATCAGGCTTGAGTGGCCCAAGCAGCTACTCAACCTTGCCTACGGGTAATGATAACGCCTGGTGGGGCGTGGTGTGAGGGAGCCCGTCGTACGCGGATGGGGAGCGGTCTCCTACCTCAACTGGACAAGCTACCATAGCGGTTGACAAAGACCTGCGATGCTAAGAGCGACTGAAAAGGAGTCAAACACCCGACTCTTCATCCTCAAGCGATCTGGTCTATCACTTGACCATTGTATATCAAACCTGGCCTACAGAAATCTGAACTAAAAAACACTATGCAGCACTGTAGACTTGTTGCTGCGATAGTACATGGTGCAGGAGATGCCCTAGTGTCTGTCAATTGCTGTCATTTTTCACTGCAGACTTGTTGCTACGATAGTACGTGGCGCAGGAGAAGTCCCTGTGGCAGTCAGTTGCTGTCAATTGCTGTCAACTGCTGTCATTTTGTACTGCATACTTGTTGCTGCGATAGTACATGGCGCGGGAGATGTCCCAGTTGAGTGCCTGTCAATTGCTGTAAATTGCTGTCATTTTTCACTGCAGACTTGTTGCTGCGATAGTACGTGGCGCGGGAGATGTCCCTGTGTCTGTCAAGATGAGGATCGGCATTTCTAGTTCTCTCAAGACCAGCATAGAGGTAAATAAATATTGAAAATATATGTTACGCCATCAGCTCACAAATATGATATATGTGACAAATGTGAAAAATCTGCAACAACTCACAAATATGAAAAATGTGAAAATATGCGTCGTCAGCTCACAAATATGAAAAATATGAATATACGTGTCATCAGCTCACAAATATGAAAAAGGTGAAGTATGCAACAGCCCACAAATATGAAAAATATAAAAATATGCATTGTCAGCTCACAAATATGAAAAATATGTGTCATCAGCCTGCATCAGCTCACATGTATGACAAATATGACAAATATGCGTCAACAGCTCACATGTATGACAAATATGACAAATATGTGTCAACAGCTCACAAATATGACAAATATGACACATATGTGTCATCAGCTCACATGTATGTCAATTATGACAAACATGCATCATCAGCTCACAAATATGACAAATATGACAAATATGCGTCATCAGCTCACACAAATGACAAATATGACAAATATGTGTCAACAACTCACACATATGACAAATATGACCAAAATACGTCATCAGCTCACAAATATGACAAATGTGACAGGTATGTGTCATCAGTTCACAAATATGTCAAATATGACACATTCAGACGGTTGACTCAGATTCCTTACAGTTGCTTTTCATATTTCCAATACAAATAATTTACCCTTAAGGGTTGAGGAAATAAGCACATGCAGGCTTCATCATTGTCAGTACTTATATTTGCAAAAGTAGAGGGCCTGCTTGCTGGACATTGAGACACTGCACGAGAGGCCCAGCTATCTTTCAGATGGGGCCCCCATTGGTACAAGTGCTAGTAGACATATTTAAGGTGTATGCTGGGCCTTGTAAAGTTTTAGCTTTGTGTGCGATATTTCCCTTAATTAGGGGGTATATCACAACACTGGCTGGCTTTACTGGTCTTATCAGCTTTTACCATTAAATAAAGTAAACTGCACTATCTAGCTTGTAAGTCCAGACTGTTCAGGTCTGTCTTTGTGCTACTACCATATGCAAGAGTCACTGCAATTTCACACACACGTGCCCTCAGGATAATAAAAAAATCAGTCCCACTATGTGAAGGAAAGGAGTGTAAAGGGGGACTGGGGTAAAGGTGTAGGAGTAAGGAGCAAGTACAGGACAGCAGGCTTGGCTAAGTGATGGGGTATCAAGAGAAAAGAAGGAAAGGAAAAGCTAGGCTCAGAGGCTGGAGGCAAAGTTCAACTTGACCGAGAGGTCTGGGATCAGATATGCCTTAATGACATCTGATTTCCACCTACCTTGAGTTCTAATAGTCTCTAGATCTGCCCCATTAGCCCAAGCTGCTACTACACCTCCCCGTCTGAGGCTGTGCATGGCAAACCTAGCTGGATCTATGTCCAGTTTGGGGTGAGAGTGTGCAATAGCAGTGAGATAAGACTTCAGTCGATAGGACAAAGCCTGACCTGAAAGAAGGGGGGAGGAAGACAAGCTAAGGGAGTCTAGGTCCCGGGCGGTGATGAGGTGGTCCTCTGACGTGGCGCCCTGACGGGTCCTAAGCTGAATGAGGGCATCTATAATCCTCCTGACTCTAAGTGAGTCCCTACACTGGGCTGGGAGCACTACACTGGCTCCCTTCCCTTCCTGGTCTGTCTTAGAGCGTCTGATGTGGACCAATACATGATCTTTCTTGGTCACTACATCTGACAAACGCAAAGCAATAATCTCACTCCTTCTAAGGAGGCCAAAGAAACCCATCACTAGCCAAGCTGCATCTCTAGTAAACAAGTCCTCCATGTGGGGCTGCAGGGTCTTCAGCTTCCTCATGGTCTCCAGACACTTAATAATGAGGGACTTACAAATGCCCTGCTTGCCAGAGGAGACTCCCTCAGGCCCCTGGAACACCCTAATGGCCTGTGAGAGCTGTCCCACAACACTGGAGTTCAGAGTTTGAAGGTCCATTCCCTTAGACCTGTGCCATCCTGCTAGTGCTGACAGGGTTGTTTGAATGGTGGCAGGTTTGTAATGACCTGCCGCCCAACCCATGAACAACTTTACTAGCGTCAGTGGCACTTGTTCCTTGGGGCCAGGGGGGAGTGCCTCCTGCTCAGTAATTAAGTATACCTCAGCCATGCACCTGGTGTAACGCTTAAGCGCACTTGCGTACGTGTCTTGCGAACTTACAGCCAGGGTTGAGCCCTCCAGCATCACTAACCTCCTGGCCCCTTGCTGGCCTTGGGCGCTAGTGATGTGGAGGTTACACTCAATTAATATGCAGGCTGGGCACTTGAATGTACCACAGGACATGGCATTCCTGCCCAAGCTGAGGCACTGGGGGTGGCTGTGCTGGTCGCAATTGGTGCACCTAAGCATCCTTCCCTTGGTGCCTTGGCAGATGGTACATCCTATGGGGGTTGGGAAGAAGAAAGGAAGGGGGGGTAAGTTACTGAGCAGACCTGATCACAAGCATGGTGTGTGGAGATGGGCCAGTGTTTTTTCCTGAACTGGGGTCAAAGAAAATCCTGGCGCCCTTAGGGTAAGTTGCTAGTACCCTGAACTTGGGGTTCTTGCCCCTAAGATATTTCCTAAACCAGATTGCATCTGGCCATTTAGGCACCAGTGCTGTGCAAATTGTGTCAGTGGGTGAGGCTACCCAAGCCGCATACAGGAGATCCAAAGTTGTTCCTAATGCAGAGAATGGGATGTTGGCCCAGGACACTTGGCCAGAAAGTGATTCCCAGTGTAATACAAGTGGGTGTTGGATGGAGAACCATTTTGTGCACCCGTCATGCTTGTCGTACCCATCCGCTGCAGCAAAGCAGTCAATGGTGGCTGGGGGGTTGTTATGCCTGTCAAAAAAATTGAACATGTAATGGTTGTTGGTGCTGCATGCTTTTCCCCTGCTGGGGGCGTCTGCAGGGTTTAACTCTCCCTTAACATGCTTGGCTTTGACAGTGAACCCATACTTAAGGCCTGTGAGTGCCATCTGCGCCAGAGCATCCCTGATGCCTGGTATCCTAGAACCCCCCTTATTCACAGCTGAAACAGCTTGGACATTGTCCATGTAGCAAAGTACTGACGTTCCTGCCAGTTCATGTGCCCAGTGCTGCAAGCAAATCATGCATGCTTCGAGTTCTAGGATGCCTATATGCACATGTTGCCTGTTTTCTGGCCAGGGATAGGAGTATGTGTCATCGCCCAAAGTTCCACCTGCACCGAATACCTTACTGGCATCTGTGTACATGTGGACCTTGAAGGCTTTACTGTCCACGTGTACATCCTTTCTGGCCAACATGCTTTCATGTACCCCTACCGACTCATGCCACTCCATCTCCAGAGCCTTGTCCCAAAACTCCAGGTCACTAAGTGTGCCCTGTGTCCAAGGGATGACAGCCATTGATTTGTGAGTGGTATGGTTGGTGGTGACAGGATATAGGGCATCAAACAGTTGCTGGATGTGCAAGTATCCCCAAGGTGTCACCTTAGACGCCCAGACTAGATTCCCCACTAGGCATTCAAGTTCTTTCCTTCTGAGGATGCCTCCCTCCTTCCTTAACTGTAGTGTCTTAAGGACTTCTGCTCTGTACAGTTGCTTCTTGTGGGCCGGGAGGTCCATTTTCAAGAGAGGTGCATCTAGCAGAAGCCCTAGCACTTCCAGTCTGGTTGTGGGTTGGGTGGCACCTTCATCTTTAGAGGGATTGAACCCTAGTCCTAGCAGTTCAGCTTCTCTGTCCATGATCTCAAAGGCCCTCTGCATGTCTGCGTGTGTATCAGCCCTGATGGGATAATCATCCACATAGACATCACAGGTGGCCTTGACACCAAGCTCATTGAAACTGTGGTTGAAGATCAACTTGGAGAAGTTGGTCACAGAAAAAATGGGGGCTCTGGGCTGTGCCTTGAGGGAGAGCTATCCATCTACCAATTTTACCTGTCACAGGGTGTCTGAATCCCATGTACCTCCTAGCTGAAGGATGCAGGGAGACATGATAGAATCCATTCGTCAGATCTCTTTTACCCAACAGATCTGTTGTGGTGAGCGTCTTCATGAATGTTTCAGGGGTGGTGAGTGAGAAAGGTAGCTTGTTTTTACAACCATTTACCCCAGTGATGGTTGGGTCTACTAGAATCCTAGCCTTGCCATTAGGCTTGATCCTAACCCCGAACGGGTTGATGCAGCTAACAAAGTCTGCCTGGTCCTGATCTGCCTGCAAAAACTCTAACAAGCCTAGCTTCTCAGCCTTATCTAACTCAGAGACAAGGGGGGGGAGGTTGAGCAAGGCACTGGTGTGGTTGTTCACCTCTATGGGAGCTTGAGGGGTGGTCTTCCATTCCCAAGAAACAGGGCCTAAGGCTGCTACAGGACAGGGGACTCCTAATTTATCTGCCCAGAATATCCATCTATCAGCATTCAGCTTGATCCCAGACGAGTTGAATCACTTTTCCCTGTCTTCCAAGTCATGGGGTTGGTACATCTCATCCACCAGATTCCCACACTCCCCCTTCTCACCTACAATGAAGCAGGGAGGACCTTGTTAGAAGGCTCACTTCTTGTCATCCCTCTTTGGCGAGTTCCTTTGCCTCTTGTTCTTGCCTTTGTAGCACTTGTCAGCCGTGTGGCCTTCAATGCCACAGTGGCTGCAGCGTACCGCCCTTCCGTCCTTCGCTTCAGCCCGTTCCTTCAGGTAATCCAGGGAACGTTTGATCTGCGGGGCTAGGGCTATGCATGCATCCTCGAACTTACCCCCCTTAGCCAAGCTTACTAGCTTGTCCCACTGATCGTCCGAAATTTCACCGAAGGGTTTCATTCGTTCGACCAACAGCTCGTGCGCCTTCTCTTGCCCGAGGGCTTTGGTCAGGGCACTCCACTGGACCTCATAGAGGTCGCGGGCAGCCTTATACGCCCAGAAAGCATAGAAGCAGGTTTTAAAGTTGCCTGCTGCCTGTGCTGAGGTGTATAAGCACTTAGGGTCCAAATCGTGTCCTGCATGGACTTGATGAGGTTCCTAGGGGTATCGAACGCACACAGTCCCAGGGTGTTCCACACGATTTCATCCGGTTTTCCCTCACCATCGGCGCACTCTTGAACAAGGGCCGTGACTTTCATCTGGACCTTGTGCTGAGTCGTCAATGGTGAGTTCAAGGCCAAGATCTTATCAAACAAATTGGCTGGCATCTGGTAGGTCTTAGGGTTTGCGTGGAACTCTGATAACACTTGACCACATTGTCTGTAAGTCTGGTGAGATCGCATCCCCAGATCCTTGACACCCAGAGCCGCTTCGATAGTTTGGTAAAGTTCTGGCCGTTCAACTTGGAGTCTCTTGAGAGCCCTGGGGCTAGCAAGTCGATCGTGCAGGTCAACGAGTGCGTGGTCTGGGACCTTCGATAGGTCGACTTCTAAGCCTCCCATTGCCCACTCATCTCTCGATGGATTGGTATTACGGTGCTTTTCAGTGCGAACCTTATTCAAAGGTCTGTGTGCATCCGTCGTTCGGTTCGCGGGAACAGCGGGTGGAATCCCGACGTGGGGATCTGAACAGACAGGTTGGGGGGGGGGGGGGGGGGGGGGGGGAACGCAGGGTTATAGATCTGGGAAACAAAGCTATGAACACGGGTGGGTTCTGTAGGGGGGATAGATGCTAGCACGGGCTGGGCGACGCAACCTACAAGGCTAGCAGGGCTGTTGTGCACAGGCACTGAGCAAAAAAGGAAGGCAAAAGGAGATCGCGAGGGTCGACTACGGGCCGCGGTGCAAAGGGGGAGAGGAAAGAAGACAGGAAGACAATACTCTCACAATTCCTCTCTTTCTCCTTGATGGACGCTTGCAAGTCCCTGATGATCCCATTGGCCTCCACCAGCTGGCGCATCAGTTCAGAGTTGAGCGAGGTGTCCTCCTCGCGCGTGCGCTTGGATCCAGATGTCACAAATCTGGAGGGGAGGGAATCTCCCGGCTTGGACTCTTGAGGCTTGGAGGAGCCCTTGGTCTTGGCTGGGGCGGTCTTGGCTGGGGCGGTCTTGGCTTTCTTGGAGATCTTGGGAGGAGGCGCGTTGGTCGTCTTCTTGGCATTCTTGGGTGGGGCAGGCTTCCTGCCGCCGGTCTCCATGCGCGCGGTCTTCTTGGTGCGGGCCATGGTAATCAAACTCGAAAAACTGGTTAAGATCAAGGCTTAAGCAGCTTGGGGCACCAAGATTTTAGTGCCCCCAGTGACTGTGCACTTGATTATATACCAGGCAGGACAGTACTGCTGGGAAAACACTGGCGGTGGTTACTCCTTGTTTTGCCCGGGGGTTTACGGGTATTTGAAATATGAAGGCGTCCTGCGGAATCTTACGTCGCGCGTCTGAATACTCCATTTCACCCACTACTGTGTGGGAAATGCGGCATATGCGTCAACAGCTCACAAATATGACAAATACAACAAATATGCGTCAACAGCCCTCAAATATGACAAATATGACAAATATGCGTCATCAGCTCACAAATATGACAAATATGACACATATGCGTCAACAGCTCAAAAATATGACAAATATGACAAATATGCGTCAACAGCCCTCAAATATGACAAATGTGACAAATATGCGTCACAGCTCACAAATATGGCATTTGGCAAATATGCGTCATCAACTCACAAATATTACAAATTTGCGTCAACAGCTCACAAATATTCATTTATGATAATAATTGTAATTTTCACACGGGCTTGTACTTCACCTCAAGCTCCTCTCAACAAGTCATTCTTGTAGCTTCGTTCCGAGTACCATGTCAAATGAGTACAAGCGTTAAGCCTAACAACCAGGATTGTTTATTGCCTCACCATGATATATAAAGTTGGACTGCAACTATTTGGTCCTGAATAACCCAGTCACGAATAAAAAGAAACATCAAAACAATTCAAGAAGAGAACCCTCTCACATTACACCAACAGGGACTCCGTAGGGGCTATAACCCCCGTTGACTATTATACCAAAATCCGAGTACCATGTCAAATGGGGACTTTTGTATCCATACACAAACTGGTAGGGAACGGCATTATGATATCATATGATATCATTTCATCTTATGTATGCCGTTTCCCGCCCTCCTTTCTTAAGAAAGAGTAATAGTCAAGTAGGAGTAAGTACCATGTCAAATGGAGACTTTTGTATCCATATAATTACTGGTAGGCCCCTTTCAGTGATGTACATTGGTCTAGTGATAGACCAAATCGCTTGAGGATGAAGAGTCGGGGGTTCGATTCCCCCTACGGTCCCTCTTAGCGTTGCAGGTCGTTGTCAACCGCGATGGTAGCTAGTCCAGTTGAGGTAGAAGACCGCTCTCTGCCCGCGTACGACGGGTTCCCTTAACGCCACGCTCCACCAGGCGTTATTATTACATACTGGTAGGGAACGGCAATATGATATCATATGATATTATTCATCTTTTGTATGGCATTTCCTGTCCTCTTTTCTTGAGTGGACAAAGTGGAGCTTTGAAAGAAAAAACACAACAAGCTACAAACTACGAAACACAAATTTGCTGAATCGCTGTAATACAATTTTATTGTGGCCGTGCAACCAAAACCAACTATTGAATAAGCTTCTTACCATCAGCCTCCAAATAAGAAAATACAACTATTTCATCGTGGCCATACCACCAAAACCAAATCTAGAATGAGATTCTTGCCATCAGCCTCAAAATAAGCAAATTACAAAAATCCATTGTCGCCATACCGCCAAAACCAACTATTGAATAAGCTTCTTACCATCAGCCTCCAAATAAGAAAATACAACCATTTCATCGTGGCCATACCACCGAAACCAAATCTTGAATAAGCTTCTTACCATCAGCCTCCAAATAACTAAGTAAGCGAATAAGTAAATAACACAATTCCATTGTCATTGTGCAACCAAAACCAGATCTTGAATAAGCTCCTTACCATCAGCCTCCAAATAAATACATAGCACAATTCCATTGTCGTCATACAACCAAAAACTACTTGAACAAGCTCTTGACCTTGTAGAGTATGGAAACTGTCTAATCAGCTCAGCATGCTCCTTGGTTCCCGTGGGTATCGCAAAGGGGGACTTGGAATTGGTAGGCAGTGAGCAGCCCAGAGTTGGCTGAAGAACCATGTTCATTCATATTCAAATTCAAATTCAAATTTAAATTCTTGAACAGGCTGGGCGCATTGCGCAAGGAGAGGGTGCATCCATGCTTACCCTGCATGCCCGTACTGCGGATCAGCTGTACTGCCCCCCTGCACATTGGGATGCAATAGGGGAGTTGGTGCATGCGGTCCCTGGGATGCCCGTGATTGCAAACGGAGACGTCTATGAGGCCGCAGACGCTCTCAGGGTGATGCGAAACACGGGTTGTGCTGGTAGGTGCTGCCTGTACTGCTACTCCTATGATACTGTAGTGCTACTGCCCCCCTGCACATTGGGATGCAATAGGGGAGTTGGTACATGCTGCCCCAGGCCTGCCCGTGATTTCAAACGGAGACGTGTATGTATGTATGTATGTATGTATGTATGTATGTATGTATGTATGTATGTTACAGTCCAGGGGTAGGCCAAATAGGGTTAATGGACTTGCCCAACTGTGACAGGAAGGTCTAAAAAGAAAAAGCATTGATGAACTGAACCTCAAACAGTTGCTTTACCCACGGGCACCCTGAGTTCGTGCTACAGTGATAATTTAATTTACAATATGTGTATAAAGCGGCAGATGCTTGCAGAAAAACAGTGCAGATGGTGAGCAGCCTGAATCATAAGCTTATCATATCCTTAGCCCCTCCGATGGATATATAATTAATTCTTAATATTTTGAGGTTGGGCAAGTCCCTTTACCCTAGTAGTCTACCCCTGGACTTTAACAGACGGATAGACAGACAGACAGACACAGACACATAGACAGACAGACAGACAGACAGACAGACAGACAGACAGACAGACAGACAGACAGACAGACAGACGGACACATAGACAGATAGACAGACACATAGACAGATAGACAGACAGACAGACAGACAGACAGACAGACAGACAGACAGACAGACAGACAGACAGACAGACAGACAGACAGACAGACAGACACATAGACAGACAGACAGACAGACAGACAGACATAGACAGACAGACAGACAGACAGACAGACAGACAGACAGACAGACAGACAGACAGACAGACAGACAGACAGACAGACAGACAGACAGACAGACAGACAGACAGACAGACAGACAGACAGACAGACAGACAGACAGACAGACAGACAGACAGGCAGACCATGTAATCAAACCAAACGAAACTGGTTGTCTTGGTAGGGCCTGTCTGTTGACATATGAATGTCTGTCTGTCTTTCTATTTGTCTGTCTGTCTGTCTATCTGTCTGTCTGTCTGTGACACATATGAAGATATGACTGTGTCAATGGGTTATCCTCGTTGAAAGTCGTGTTTGACGGAGCCCCCCCTTCTGGGTCATCCCATTGTCCTTTTGTTGGTTTTTGCAACCGACATGCGACCAAGACAAAGTCTGACACGTCAGGCAAAGGCCTCGTACCTAACTGGCTTTGGTCCGCTCGATTCCATTGCCAACACTCTCCGCCATTTTTCCGCGTCGCTTGCGATGCAGCCTAGGACTTGTCTATTGCCCGATGACGGCGAGTAGCCAAATTGCTGGCTGGAGCCATGTTACCAAGTTCTAGTTGTTACAATCTGTCACAGTTTCTGTCTCTATGTGTCATTGTTTCAATTTGCATTTATCATTTGCAATTTGACGTTTGTATTTGTAATTTGAAGTTATTGTCACTGTGTGTCGCTGTTTCGATTTGTATTTATAATTTGTAATTTGAAGTTTTTATTTGTAATTTGAAGTTATTGTCATTGTGTGTCGCTGTTTCATTTTGTATTTGTCGGTTGAAGGTAGTATTTTATAATTTGAATTTTTGTCAGTGTGTGTCACTGTATCAATTCTCACTGTTTGATTGGTTGAGATTTTACTTGTTCTTTGCAGCACAAACTACAAAACCAGCATGTTCCTGTGCAGGGGTCATGGTTGGCCGAGGGTGCTTGAGACGCCCACGGTTGTTCAGTGACCTAGAATCGATGTTAAAGGACAACACCTTCCTTGCCTTGGGGAATGGGGAAGTCCTTAACCTCGCAACCCGACATGTTCCTGCGCAGGGGTTATAGTTGGCCGAGGGTGCTAGGGCCGACCGCGGGTGTTCAGTGATCTGGAATCGGTGGTCAAGGGAAAGCATCCGCAGTGCCCCCCTTCCCTTGGGGAAGTCCTTAACCTCGCAACCCGACATGTTCCTGCGCAGGGGTTATAGTTGGCCGAGGGTGCTAGGGCCGACCGCGGGTGTTCAGTGATCTGGAATCGGTGGTCAAGGGAAAGCATCCGCAGTGCCCCCCTTCCCTTGGGGAAGTCCTTAACCTCGCAACCCGACATGTTCCTGCGCAGGGGTTATAGTTGGCCGAGGGTGCTAGGGCCGACCGCGGTGTTCAGTGATCTGGAATCGATGCTTAAGGGACAACATCCGCAGCGCCCCCCTTGCCTTGGGGAAGTCTTTAACATCGCAACCCGACATGTTCCTGCGCAGGGGATATGGTTGGCCGAGGGTGCTTGGGCCGACCGTGGTTGTTCAGTGATTTGGAATCGATGTTCCAGGGACAACATCCCCCTTGCCTTGGGGAAGTCTTTAACCTCGCAACCGGACATGTTCCTGTGCAGGGGTCATGGTCGGCCGAGGGTGCTTGGGACGACCGTGGTTGTTCAGTGATTTGGAATCGATGTTCAAGGGACAACATCCGCAGCGCCCGCCTTGCCTTGGGGAAGTCCTGAAACTCGCAACCCAGCATGTTGTCGCCTGGTCAGATTGGGACAGCCGCCCGAACAATGCTGGCCAGGTGTATGACCCAGACAGGATGCAGGCGGTGCGGAAGATGAGGAAATTTGTACCGCTGTATCTTCATGGATTCGCGACAGCTGGGTCTCTGAGGGGACAGCTGTTGCAGGCTAGGGATGAGGATGAGTGGATGGAAGCAATCCATTCAGGTAAGTCCCTTTAGCCGTTTTAGTCTACCCATGGACTGTGACAACATGGAGGTGATCGCACTTATAGCAGTGATAGCAGTGACATAGGGTTGGTTGGTTGTACCATGATAGCAGCTCTGTTGGTTAGTTGTACAGTTGGTTGGTTGGTTGCAGCCCCCCCCCCCCCCCCCCCCCCCCTTCCACCCCCCCACTCCAACAACAACAACAACAACAACAACAACAACAACAACAGGAGGTGAAGGCAGTGATAGCAGTGATAGCAGATGCCCTGCCACCATAATCATTATAGTATTTGACTAGTACGGTGCCCCTCAGCCCCTGTGGCTTTTGCCCCCACCCCCCCACACCTTTCACACTGTTATCTAAGGGGGGATGGGGTGGGGTGGGGGATTCCATTTTGACAAATGGCTGAATGGTAGAGCTCGTTGAAATAATGAAGGTGCGGGGTTTGAATCCCTACTGGTTTGCTTCAGTGTTCTTGGTAGCTGTCAAACGCCATGGTAGCTTTGTCCAGGTAAAGTAGCAGCTCGTTCCCTACCACTGTAAGACGGGGCTCCCTTAATACCACGCCCTACCAGGCGTTCTCATAAACGTTTTTTGGAGGGGGGGGGGGGGGGCATGGGGAGACTCGTGGGGATACGATTCCCCCCTGTTACCTTACGGGGGGGGGGGGGGGGGGGGGGGGGCTTGCGATGGGCAGAGGAGCAAGTTGAGGGAAGGCTGGCCGGCCCCCACCCCACCCCACCCCACCCGCACACCTACAAAAACACACACACAAACACAAACACACACCTACAAACACACGCACACACATACCAATCTTCCTTTCCCTCTCATGAAGGACAAAATAGGTTATTACTTATTTATTTTCAAAGGTTGTATCGGAAATTTGGAATGTGTAAAAAGAAACAAGGGGGACATCTAAATGGATGTACGTGGTGTTTGTATATACATACATATTAACATATACATACATATGCATACATATACGTACGTAAAAAAATATATCTATGTATAGAAAAACATGTCGGAGGCAGAGGCGGAGTCGGAGGTCCTATCACTAATTTTCTCCGAGATCAATGTTGCAGACACGGGCCTGCCTGATGGGTGAAGAAATTGAATTACCAGCTGGCTGCCTAGCGCCTCATAATTTTCAATTACCGCATGCGCTTCTTCGCCCTGCACATACTGTCCTGCGTGCCCTTCCCTTCCATCACGGACATACAATTCGCTATCGTGATCTGCCTTCCGCATCAGTATGCCGTCGCATCGCATTCATCTTGGTTTGCAGGCAGTTGTTGCGAGTTAATTGGCTTTACATTCCAGCTGTTCTCTCTTGCGCTTGCACCGCTCATCCCATCTATCTACAACCTTTTGCTTCTTGAGGCATTGCCATGCCATCGCATTGCATTTGTCATGGTTTGCAGGCAGTTGTTGCCAGTTACTCGACTTTACAGTCCAGCTGCGCTCTCTTGCGCTTGCACCGCTCATCCCATCTATCTACATCATTTTGCTTCTTGAGGCCTTGCCATGCCATCGCATCGCATTCGTCATTTGTCATGGTTTGCAGGCGGTTGTTGCAAGTTACTTGACTTTCCAGTCCAGCTTTGCTCTCTTGCGCTTGCACTGCTCATCCCATCTATCTACAACCTTTTGCTTCTTGAGGCCTTGCCATGCCATCGCATTGCATGTGTCATGGTTTGCAGTCTGCAACTGTTGCGAGTTACTTGACTTTACAGTCCTGCTGCGCTCTCTTGCGCTTGCAGTCTTGCACCGCTCATCCCATCTATCGCGAACTTTGGGGGGGGCAGGTAGGGGGGGAGGGATGGTGGGTTCAGAGGATGGGGGGGGAGAGGGAGGGGAGAGGTGGAGGAAGGGTCAAGGGGAAGTCAAGGAGGATAGGAGACAGAAAACAAGAAGGGGGAGAGATGGAGAGAGGTTAACGAGAAAGTAAAGGACGATAGGAGACAGCAAAAAGGGAGGGGGTAGGAAGGAGGACGCATGGATGGGCGGAAGGATGGAGGGGTGGCCAATGGCAACACTGGCTACCCTACTAGTACATAAATCTACATACATAAATCTACATACATAAATCTACATACATATATATATATATATCATGGTCGCGGTCGTGGTCGTGGTCGTGGTGGTGTCATCATCGCGTACCCACGTGCCATGGGCGTGCGAAGTGTAACCGACTTGCAACCGACTTTCCGTCAAACCCAACTCGCAACACCCCGCCTTGCGAAATTTTCAAATACCGAAACTGCAGATGCGTAAAACTAAGCGCGCGTGCTCTTTTCATCCCCACATTTGCCTCCCATACTGAGACTGCAAGCAATTTAGATCCAGATGAACCTCTCCTCGGAGGTCATCTGCTGACCCTCGCTGTGCATGGCGCTCAGAATAATCGTTTCAGTTTATTGCTTCTTCACGGAGCATGCGACCATGATGCATGCCAACGGTCCTAATGGACAGGAGGGCCCGCAACAACGCCAGCCAGCGCTCAAAGCGAGCTTGCATGAGCAAGGAAGAACTGGACAGAGCCTGGCAGAGCCTACAAGAGTCGATGTGTGGCCCACGCTGCCCGACCCGAGGATATACGCCAGGCTCATAATCAAGCCGGGCGTGAACAACGCGATCCCATGCCTCAGGATGAACGCGAAGCTGCTAAGCTGCTCTTAACCAAGCCAGGCGTGAAGACTTTGCTTTCCAACCTCAGGAGGTATGCCAGACTCATAATCAAGCCAGACCTTCAGATCGTCATGCTTTTTTCTCCGCCTGCGAGCGTTGCCACCGTTCATCTCACGCATGCGCACTTTCGCCATGCCATCGCATTGCCTTCGTCATGGTTGGCTGGTTGTTGCGATTAATTCGACTTTGTTCAGGTCGCCACGGCCATTCCCTCCATCTGCATCCTCTCGCGCTTGCACCTCTCATCCCATATCTGAAAGCCCTTTTCGTTGTATAGAATATCATGAAATACGATTTTTGCTGTTCCAAGAGTTGACCGAGTATCAACTGGGGCAATGCACGAGAAGATGGAACTGCAAGTTTGTAGGTTTGGAATTGCATTGGTCCGGTGTTCTCGGGGTGATCGGGATTTGAGCGTTCCCAAGTTGTTGGTCTGCACTTTCCCCTCTTTCTGCAAGATTAAATCCCACAGCCGGAGTGTAGGGTATGAGGTAGGGAGGGGGAGAGTGTGTGTGCGTGTTGGTGGTTGGGGGAAGGGAGGCTTTTGGGGGCGAAGGTGAGAGAAAGAGAGTGTGTGTGGATTGGGTAGGAAGAGGCTGGGGGAAGTAGAGGATACTGTGGCTCTGTGTGTGTGTGTGTGTTTTGGGCGGGGGGGGGGGGGGGGGGGGGGGGGGGGGGGGATTGAATACGTGTATGACAGGGGGGGAGGCCACAGCTGAAGTAGAAGGGGAAAGGTAGAGAGAAGAGGTGTGCGTCTGAGAGTGCGGGGGGAGAGGGAGTGTTGGTGTGGCCACCGGCCACACGGGCTACCGTACTAGTATATATATATATATATATAAAAACATACAGAAAGTTTTCTACCGGCCAGCAGGCCGGTCAGGGGAATTTACGGACCGGAATCTCGCCGTGAAGGTCTCCGAAACCACACTATACATGCAATGTGCTTCCGACTTTAATACTTCACTTCACAAACTTTGCCAGAGCACCTGTCCAACACCCCCATTCCATTCTCTACCGCTTCACTGCGCTTTTCCGCATTACTCCATTTCCAAAAGCCTTAACTTTCACACACCACAATTGTTTCGCTGTCGAGATCTTTCTTCCGCATCATGACTCAAATAAAATCGAAGTAGTTTCCTTTTTATCCTTCGTCGAATTTGTTTAAATCTTCGCGAACATAAGCACACACAGCGCTTAGGCTCATTGTCTACATCATGTCGCTTCTTGAGGCCACCATGATGCCGCACCAGCAACCATTTTTTGATGCCAGAAGGGCAGCGAATACTGCCACTCACCGAGTGAGGCGATCTCTTGAGAACAATGAGGAAAGGAGCTATGCTAACCAGCGTCGACATTTAACCGAAACTGCCGTGCCTGCAAATGAGCGCCAGGCCGCTAACCAGACCAGGCGCAAAGCTTATGCAGCTGGGCAGGCTGCGCAGGCTGAACCTCATGCTGCTAGGCATTGATACATCGATTGCTTAGCATGTTGCGATAGAGGACTGGCTAAAATTTCCTGGTCAAAACAACAGCTGCAGACCCAACTATGTTACGTGCAAAGAAGAAGCTGTAGGTATGTCGCTTTGCGATTTGCAATTGCGCACGCTTGGTAGTCTCAGCGGGGTCGGCTTTCGCAAGTTGTTGGCAGGTTGAATCCGCAGCTGCTCTTTATCCACCTCGTATTTCTGCATGATCTAGGCTGGAGTGAACGGGATGAGGTAGGGAGAAGGGAATTACGCGTGCGTGCCGGTGGTTGGGGATAGAGAGAGTGGGGGGGAGAGGGTCGAGGGTGGCCCACCCTGGGTGGGGATGACTGGGGTGGGGGGAGGGGGCAGAAAGAGAAAGTGTGTACATGGGGTGGGTTGAGGGGCAAGGGGAGATCACGAAATGTGTGGACGCTGTGGGTCTGGCTTGGGTTGAGTTGGAATGGTATGTTAGTGATACAGATTGGTAGGGGGTTCATATAAGAACGTAACCCGTTCTGTTATCCAGACCAGAACCCAGGGCCTGGGTGGGATGGGTGGGTGGGGAGGGGGCCAACGGCCACACTGGCTACCGAACTAGTTCATACATATACATATACACACATACATACACATACATACACATACATACATACACATACATACACATACATACGTACGTATACATACACATACATACATATGCATACACAATATTTTCAGTGTGGACATGACCCTCCAGCATTTATTTATTCATTTACGTATTTTGTATTTATCCTTTGATGTAGCCCCCTCTTTTTTTTTTAGGGACGTTCGATCCCTTGGAGCCCACACACACATCCCCCCCCCCCCCCCCCCCCATCACAGGAGTGGTTGTGTACAGAGTGAGTTGGAGGCCATGCTCTTGTCCATAGCTCCCCCCCACTCACACATCCCCCCCCCCCCCCCCCCCCACACACACACACACCCACACCCACCACACGGAGCCCTCTCTTTCGTGTTTTTTCAGGGACGTTCGATCCTTTGGAGCCCACACACACACACATCCCCCCCCCCCCCCCCCCCCCCACACGCACACACACACACACGTAGCCCTCTCTTTCGTGTTTTTTCAGGGACGTTCGATCCTTTGGAGCCCACACACACACATCCCCCCCCCCCCCACACACACACACACCACACACACACACACGTAGCCCTCTCTTTCGTGTTTTTTCAGGGACGTTCGATCCATTGGAGCCCACACACACACATCCCCCCCCCCCCCCCCCCCCCCCCACACACACACACACACGCACACAAACACGTAGCCCTCTCTTTCGTGTTTTTTCAGGGACGTTCGATCCTTTGGAGCCCACACTCACACATCCCCCACCACCACCACCACCACCACCACACACACACACACACGTAGCCCTCTCTTTCGTGTTTTTTCAGGGACGTTCGATCCTTTGGAGCCCACACCTCACACATCCCCCCCCCCCCCCACCACCACCACCACACACACACACACGTAGCCCTCTCTTTCGTGTTTTTTCAGGGACGTTCGATCCTTTGGAGCCCACACACACACATCCCCCCCCCACACACACACCACACACACACACACGTAGCCCTCTCTTTCGTGTTTTTTCAGGGACGTTCGATCCTTTGGAGCCCACACTCACACATCCCCCCCCCCCCCCCCCCCCCCACACACACACACACACACACGTAGCCCTCTCTTCCGTGTTTTTTCAGGGACGTTCGATCCTTTGGAGCCCCCACACACACATCCCCCCCCCCCCCCCCCCCCCCCCACCACCACCACCACACACACACACGTAGCCCTCTCTTTCGTGTTTTTCAGGGACGTTCGATCCTTTGGAGCCCACACACACACATCCCCCCCCCCCACCACCACCACCACCACACACACACACACACACGTAGCCCTCTCTTTCGTGTTTTTTCAGGGACGTTCGATCCCATGGAGCCCTTCCCAGTATCCTCCCTAAGACACCCAAGGTTGAAGGGCGGTCTAGTCCCTCAAACTCACAAGATCACAATACCGTATGACTGGATGAAACACAGATTGAGTGAGACTGTACCAGAAGGTTTAACTGATGATGCGGTGGAGGGATGATTTTGGGTGGGTGGGTGGGTGGGTGGGTGGGTGTGTTTGTTTGTGTGTGTGTGTTTGTGTGTGTGTGTTTGTGAGGCAATAAGGAAGGTGGCCACCAGCAAAGCAGCAAATGCTGAGCTAGACATCAGGGACCAGCTGGGTCTTTAACTACCAGAGGGTTTAACTGGTGACGCTGGGGAGGGATGATTTTGTGTGTGTGTGTGTATGTATGTGTGCGTGTGTGTGTGTTTGCGTGTGTTTGCGTGCGTGTGTGTGTTTGCGTGTGTTTGCGTGCGTGCGTGCGTGTGTGTGTATGTGTGTGTGTGTGTGTGTGAGAGAGGCAATACGGAAGGTGGCCATCAGCAAAGCATCAAGTGTAGAGCTAGACATCAGGGACCAGCTGGGTCCTTAACTACCAGAGGGTTTAACTGGTGACGCTGGGGAGGGATGATTTGTTTTTGACAAGGATGATTTTTGCCTCATGTGTATGTACGTTACAGTCCAGGGGTAGGCCAAAAAGGCTGAGAGACTTGCGAAACCGTTAGGAAGGGCTTAAAAAGAAAAGGCATTGATGAACTGAACCCCAAACAATCGTTTTACCGACGGGGGCCCTGAGTTCGTGCTACAGTGATCATTTAATTGTACAGTTGGTGGGTCTCTGTACGCTAGCCCTAGGCTCAAGGATTTTATGGGATCGGTGGAGTCACTCCAACATAACGAGGGAGGAGGTACCCGAAAGTCAGCGGGAGATGCCTATAGGGGTGCTCAAAAGTAACCAGCCACGCGAGCATAAGTAACTAAACTGCTATTTTATGGGCTTGGACTGCTCCCATCTCCTAGTCACTTAGACCCCAGGGTAAGAGCTTCCAGGTCTGGATGGGGGAACCCTATATCTAGCTTGGGTGGGTGGGTGCTGGCATGAATGTGAGTGAGCTGTAAAGTAGGGGTAGTGTTATTTTGTAGGGTTTACAACTTTTAAATATGGCAAAATACAGGATCTGGTTTGTAGGGTTTACAACTTTTAAATATGGCAAAAATACAGGATCTGGTTTGTAGGGTTTACAACTTTTAAATATGGCAAAATACAGGATCTGGTTTGTAGGGTTTACAACTTTTAAATATGGCAAAAATACAGGATCTGGTTTGTAGGGTTTACAACTTTTAAATATGGCAAAAATACAGGATCTGGTTTGTAGGGTTTACAACTTTTAAATATGGCAAAAATACAGGATCTGGTTTGTTTTTCTTGGCCACTGTTTTTCATGTTAGGTGGGGCTAGCTTGTTCTCTCGTGTGTTGCTCAGTTTAAAGACTTGCTCAGTGTAAAGACTTGGTCCAGGTCCGTATGATCTAGCATTGAGTGTGCTAAAATCAATAAGAGTTGAGTTGGTTGGCCACTGTTTCTTCATGTTAGGTGGGGCTAGCTTGTCCCCTCGTGTATTTCTCGGTTGTGCCTTACCAGTTCCTGGTTGGTGGTGTCATTGTGTGTGACTAGTCACTAAGTGTGTGTGAGAGAGAGGGGGTAGGTGCCAGGGTAATTCAAAGCGCGCGCTTTTGCGCTTTTGAGCGCTGACTTTTTGAGCCCCTCTGCGCTTTAAGCGCAGTTTTTTGCAACCCCTTGTGGGCGCTGCAAGCAAATTTTGCGCTTTTTGCACTACAAAGCGCAGTTTTTTTGTTTTCAAGTGCGCTAAAGCGCTGGCCAATTTGGCCATTAGAAGTACCCTGGTAGGTGCTATAAAATCTGCAGGGCCAACCTCTTCAAATGTGAGGCCCTCGGACCATAAAGGCCTTCCATGGCCATACTTTGGGAACTGAAGGGGTGGGTAAAACGAATTTTAGAGGAGTACAAAAAATCAGTGAGAGAGAGAGAGAGAGAGAGAGAGAGAGAGAGAGAGAGAGAGAGAGAGAGAGAGAGGATTCGTTACATAAACTCAGCAAATTATTGCCGAGACAGGACAGCAGCACAGCCTGCCTGCCATCCATTTTTGTAACAGGGAGCATGAGGGTTTTTGAGGCACCCCCACAAAACTGAAAAACAAACTAGGAACAATAAAAAAAGGAAACCAACTAGTCGGAAAGGAAAGCGAAAAGGGGAGGGATGCCAAGATAGACAATCCAGAGCACCAAGCCATACAAACACAAGATAGGAGGGCCGAACCAAAAAGATAGTTTTTGAGAGAGAGGATTCGTTATATAAACTCGGCAAATCATTGCCGAGACAGGATAGCAGCACAGCTTGCCGACCATCGAATTGTATAAAATGAAGCACGAAGGTTTTAAAGCCCCCCCCACAACCCTGGAGAACAAACTAGGTCAGTCCAAAAGAGGAAACAAATAGTAGGTATCAGCTTAAACACTTCAAGAGTGGAGAGATGCTTGCAGCGGTCAAACGCGCCAATCTATACACGGAGATGCGAATAATTAAAGCACTGGGGGAATCCTCTTAAGGGAAAAACACCAGTAAACCCCCGTCCACCTGTTTTGATGACCTGCGGGCAGTATTGATCCCACTGCCCCCTGTCCTCTCCGGTGGTTTACACCGGACTAGGCTTGATGATGAATTAGCCGTCAGGGAGAGCCTGAGTGATGAACTGTATGAGTGGGCTGGCTCTGATACTGCGTATGGCTGGGGAGTTCCAGTCGACACAGGCTTCATTGAATTAGAGGCAAAGAATGCCGACCCTATTCAATTAGTCATTATACCTGATCTGGGGGTTGTACTACTTGATACTGCTGATACACATGTTGCTCATATGGGGATTGACTGCCTTTATGTGGGTACATATATCTCTACTTCCACTGAGCTGTCAAACTGATGGTGCTGATGGTTCTCATACGTAGGTTAACGTTGCTAAAGGGCGTAGGGAACTACCGGCTACACGTAACATATCACTGTTTGATGACATGAGGGATGCTAGCGGGGCACGGGGACCCATCCTAAGGGGAGAGCCCAGGAAGACAGTTTATAACTTAACTGGATATGGAGAGTACATCACTACTCTCTACTACCTCGCGCAACTTCGGAACCCCAATATAATAACCCTTACTCACCAAGGAATACCCAACCAGTCTACCAAATAATGCCCGTTCATGCAGCTTGTTACGCTTTGTCCCATCGCCCCCCCAAAAAAACATAGCTAGGGTAACGAAAGACTCGCAACAACGACACGTCCGGAACCACACCAAAGAAGTACTCGTAGGAGTCTTCACGCTGGTTGGGTCAGCCGATTGCGAAGATAACATGCACTGAGAAAGGCATAGGGCCAGAAGGACGTAGGAAGCTTAGACTCTAAGTGAATACTCCGAGCTACATTCTGCAAGACCCCATTGTACCTCTCAACAGTAGCATTCTGCTGAGCAGTGTTCATCATCGCAACTCATGCACTGCCCCAACCTTGATCAACCATCCTCTTCCACTTAACTATTAACACTTCTTGGCCCTGTTAGACCTCAAGCATTTGAACACATACCCATGTAGCTGAGGCATACACCTAAGGAGGGCACCCAGGGGAAGGACTAGGGGCACGGTAAGACAAAGACGCGATCTCCGTCGAACAACGGAACGTACCCAGGTGCACCAAGGATCCTAAGAGAGAAAAATATCTACCAAGTAATCATGCGAAAGAATCTCCACGTCTGCTGGACCAGGGCCATGACGGCCTCCACTTCGGCTCCCAGCATGGGCGCTGCGAAACCTGGGATCACATAAGGTGGGGAAGCGTTAGGGATAGGTCGAGATTTGAGGTATGATGGGAGAATGGAGACGTGGATGAAAGTCGCAAGTCGCAAGTGCAGAAAGTCGCAAGTGCAGAAAGTCGCAAGAGCAGAGTTCGAATATTTATCGCTACGATGCGAGGAGCAGAGCCGAGGCATGTAAAGGTCCTAATATCCTGCCGTTGACGATCAGTCAATCCAAAATCCCCCCCTCTACCTCTCGACTTACCCGATTGGGGGGTAGAGGGAGCGGCACCCGTAGTGGTGCTGTCCATACCCCCCAGCTTCCTACTACCTTCAGAATCTCCAGTTCCAGACGCGTAGGTCGTTCTTGTTCCCCTGGCGAATCCTACGGCAGTGCCGGCGGTCCGCCAGATTGAGCTGATGATCCGCCAGCTTGATCGAAAAATTTCTCCAGAAGGTAGCACAGAGCCACTAGAGTGCAAGCTCATGCCAGTAGCCGACCGTCGGCTGGGCAGAGCAAAGGTGGTCACAGACGACGTAGACAGTGGAACATCAGCAGGGAGCTTGGTCGGCTTGGCAACCTCCGGTTTCGCAGGCACAGCCTGGAACACCGGAGATATGATAGCGACGTCAAGGACGCGAGCAGACGAAGACGGGGAACCTCCACCGATGTCCAGGCTAGTCGCCGATTTGAGTCTGCACGTCACAGTCATCCTCGACAGACGGGAGGAGGCGACAGACGGCAGGGGAGGAAGCGGAAAAATGGGGGGAATGCACAGGGGGTGCTGCTTCCGCAACGGCGGAAGGATTCTCACCACTGCAAGCAGAGGCCGATGGCGCCCGATCAATCAGCCAATTTGTCGTCATGTCAGGACTTCGGAACTTCCAGAATGAAGCTTGTTGAAGCCAAGGAGAGGACGTCGTAGAAGATGCATTGCAAAGCAAAGTGGTACCATGATGGACCCGATAACCTATCAGCTTAAACACTTCAAGAGTGGAGAGATGCTTGCAGCAGTCAAACGCGCCAATCTATACACGGAGATGAGAATAATTAAAGCACTGGGGGAATCCTCTTAAGGGAAAAACACCAGTGGTGGGATAAGGGTATAGACAGCAGGGTCTAGACCCTGGATAGACAGCGCGTGGCAGAAAGGACGCCAGGGGACGCTGCTCACGGGAAGCTGGCACTATGTCACAGTACAGACAAAAAAGCAGTTACTATCTACAGCTTTAGCTCTAAGGAAGTACAGTAGTAGTCACCAAGACATAAAACGATCGAGTGAACCGCAATTGATGCAGATAGAAGGGGGCCCGGGCAGGTCCTATGGAGGTCGGCCCAGGGGGTGGTGTTATGTCCGTCAAGCACTCAAGCAGCAGTGGAAGCCTCATTCGTGAAAGATGCACAAGCAGTTGCTTACTTATCCTAACAATTTAATATTTGGGAGTCAAGAATTAATATAGCATGGCATGGCATTATTATTCAACTTGGTGGCCTGTAAGGCTGATGAACTTGATAGCTCACTGACTCCCCAGAGTTCCATGGAGGCATGTGCAGCAACTCCCGAGGCTACAGTTGCTACCGGGCAACCTGTAGGAACTAGTGCGAAACACCAGATTTCCTTGTCAAGCACAATGCGCTGATGCAATGAGCTGCGAGACGCACAAAGATGCGAATTTCTCAAGGGGAAATCGTAGACATGCTCCAGGCCCCTAGATTGAGTCCACATGACAGGTAGGAAACGACAAATGAAAACGCCGCGTCCACAGTCCGCACACCCCCGGGTCGACCCTGTACCCGCCGCACACACACAAACAGGGCGCCTCCAAAGATACATCCGCCTCCCTTCGCGAAAGGGAGGGATGACAGAGGCCCAATCAATCCCAGAGCACCACGCCCAACAAACACAACGAGAGGAGCGCGCTGCACACCAAACAAAACTAAAGAGCCCCAACGGGCATGCCTACTGAGCACCTTGCAGATGACAGCGACAATCCACTGAAAGGAAAAAGCGCACACAGCTCAACCACAGCACAACACCCCTAACTGGCAGAACAAGGACTCTTGACTGGAGTACGCCCCGCAGGAGACGGCAGAACACCTTAGCGCCATCCAAGACGCAAGGGGGACGTCAGGCCAATAAGAGCAGCGCACCCACGAAACCATCTCAGCAACACTCCCGCACAGCCGGGCCACACAATGCAAGGCGCGAGCTTCAATCCCATTCACATAGGAGACAGACCCTGTAGCTATGAAGCATCTGCACCCTTTTCACTGCACACACAAACGCCATGCCCGCATACCCACGCACAGCCACAAGAAGACGCTCAAACATCCGAGAAACGAACACACAAAATAGCACAGTAGACTACACCTAGTTTGAACGCGAGAATGAGGATACCGCTACATCAAACTTTGACGAGAGCCGATACCGTTACCATAAACAGCCAGGCCAACCTCACCTGCCGAGACAGGCACCCGCAGCAACAGCTGCCAGGCTCTTTCTAAATTGGAGAGCGAGAGGATAATTGTTACACGTACTCACAGCCAAAAATCATATGCCGAGACTGAAACAGCGCACCTAGCGGCCAGCCTGGACATTGTTACTACAGCCGCGTGAGGGTCTTGCGGCACGGCACAACATACCCTCCAGAATCTGGTGGCCAGGCAAGGTGCCGCGGTGCCCTCCAACAAAACGCGTGCACGAAAGAGAAACATTAAAAGGAGCCTGACAATTCCCCCCCCTCATCCCGGCTCAACGCGAACAACCACACACGCTGGCCATAGCGACACTACCGAACGTACAGGGTCTGTCGCCGGGCTGAGAGCACCGCGCCCGCGGCCTCTAACCAAAGCCGACGATTTACCCCCCAGCCCCACACCCGTAACACTAAAAAAAGGCACCAAGAAACTTCACCACACACAAACCAAGGAGACTCACGCCATAGAGACTCTACTTAAAAATGCCGGCCTTAACACTCCCTAACTCTGTAAAGGCACACAACCAGACCCACGCATCGTCAGCCACCAACGCCACAAGGCAACCGCCCACAGCTAGCCACACGACCAGGCCATTCACCCACACCTCACGCCAGAACTTCCCACAACCCCGATCAAACGCGTGCTGGGAAAAGCGAACACAGACCAAGCACCCCCGCGGGAAAAGCTATCACAGAGAGCTCAATAGCCTATCTGTCAACGAACCATCCCATCAACGCTACAAGCGGAGAGCAGGGCACTGCGCCGAGTACATCAAACCAGGTCAAGAGCCACGGCAGCTCGAGAAGTGACAAACCAGAAAACCTACCCCCTAAAAACCTCACCACGCCCACCAAACAAGAGGTTCGTTACCAAAAGGGACAGAACAATCAAGCTAGCTGAGTCACCTGCACCACGGTGTCAGGGAGGCTTAGCGTGCCAAGAAGCCTCCACCTTATGGGAGACCCGAAGCATCCATGGTCGGGACCATGCGTTCCCTGGGCCATCGGCAGGCACGCGATCCAGCCACTGACAATAATGTGGACGCGGTTGGCGACACCTCCCATGTTACACCACACCGGGGATCCCCACCACTGCGCCGTGAAGGGGTGCATCATCTCCCTCTGTGTCCTCCCACTCAGCCCGCACGGGGCGCCTCTGACTGTAGACAGACAAAATCAGCAATGCCGAGCCCCAGAAATCAGCCACAGCCAACGAAGTGCCCTCCAGCCCGCTCCCGACCGACAGGGGGCCCGAACCGCGCGGCACCCTGAGGGAGGTGCGAACACGGCCCCCACCCACACTCATTCACATAGTGGACGGTGAGGGCCCGGAAGGGCCATCACCACGGGACAGAGGGAGGCCACCACCTCCACAATTGTCGCGCGGCATGAAGCCAAGCGGCCCCAGGGCGCAAGGCACAAAAATTGCCACACATCCGGTATCCCACTGGGTCGACGGAGTAGGGGGGCGCGGTTGACACACCCAGACCGGCCTCAGCTATCTGGATGGGGCACCGGCAGAACACAGAGAAACGTGTTATGACCGGCTTCTCCCGGTCCAGCTAGAGTGCTCCACAGATGCCGCCAGGGCCCTTCAAGCCCATGGTAGACTTCCACGGTGTAGGCCCTCCTGCCCGACTAGCGGCGGCACCCAGCGGCGCGCCCCCCACGTGCACCCCTGACCCCCGGTACTGTAGCCGCTTCCCTTTTTTTGTCCACTTACTACCTGCCACTGTCGCCCCTGACATCGGTACACGCCATGGCACACTAGCCGTTGCCCCCCTAGTACTTCTTTGTGTCAGTACCTCACGGCTCTAACACACTCGGAAAGCTAAAGGTTAGCGCTCATCACCGCCGTTCGGCTTCCACCTACTCAGATGAGCTGCATCAACATCTGTCGTTGCCTCGCACGGTGATCCCCGAGTGCCCGGCCTCCGCCAGTGTCTTGGTCTGTTTCGTCGCAATCCCAAAGCACAGAGGATCACAAGCCGGGGTCCGCAAAATTGTCATCGCTTAGGTTACCTCCGACGGATCACACCCCTAGTTACGGCTGCCCGCAACAACCAACCCCCCACCCTGCGCCTACCATGTTCCCCTCTCCCCGCCCCTCCACACACGTCTCGATCACCCGTCGGCCTCCGCAAGCCCCCACCCCACCCACCCCACCCCCCCCCCCCCCGGCCCAGACTCCCCGAGTTCTCCTCCCAATGGATGCACCATCGGCATCCACCGCTGCAGCATTTGCCCAGTGGATCAAGGACATCTCTAAAGATCTTAAGGTAATGGAAGAATCCAATTTAGACCTGCCCTTATCTCTGAGAAACTACAGAGCTAAGCTCTTCATTTTAGCCCAGATGTCCCCAGCCTACCAGTTACAGTACTGCCATTTAGAATTTCCTACCAGCTTCATCTCCTGTCTCAAAGATACTTATGCAGACTGGTACTTTGAGCACGTCAAGGACCCTGACACAGACCCTTTGCCCTACCCATGGATCACATTTCCATCCCTCTGCAAAAGACCTCAAAATCATGTCTTCTTAGAGCCTCTTGAAAGCCTCTCACCAAGGCCTCGTAAACAAGCCTCCCAGACAGACACAAGCACCTCCACAAGTACTCATTTTGCACTCAATGCATCCAAACACACACGTCGCATATACAAAAACTGGATCATGGACACAGGAGCTACCTCTCACATGACTGGTGACCCAACCCTCCTCTATGACATCAAAGACATAGACCCCATCAAAGTCCTTACTGCATCTGGCCACACCTACATCACAAAGTCTGGCACAGCCCTCATCAGAGGAGAAAATGGAAAAACCCACAAACTCCTCAATGTTCATCTTAATTCAGATTAGAGCACACCCAATTTGTTCTCCATGGCATCAGCTATCAAAAACAACCCCACTATGGAAATCCAATTCAACTCTCATGAGTGCACCATGTCCATCAACAACAAAGTTCTTGTCTCAAGACCAAATAAAAGAAGCCTCTACCTAGTCCCAGTTGTCAAAGCTGATCCTACAATGATCAGAGGATCAGAATACAAAACAGTTGTAGCTTTAGCAGCCGTGTCGAGGAAAACACCAATGACAGCTGAACTTCAACACATCAGACTAGGACATCTAGCATACAGTTCCTTAGCAAGAATGGCTTCAGAAGACATGGTCATTGGAAACGACATCACCCCATCTGCATTCAACAAAATGAGAAAACAAACTTGTGAAATCTGCGTCCTCTCTAAAATGGACAAGAACCCCTACCCCACTTCTCATACCAGAGCTACCCGACCCATGGCCATCATCCACATTGACATGAGTGGAAAGATGAAAAATCCCAGCCTCAATGGAAGCCTCTATTTCCAAGGAATCCTAGATGACTACTCCAAATACTCCATTGTCACCTTCCACAAAACCAAGGATACAGTAGCTAGGGACACCATCACAGAGCTTGAACGGTATGAAGTCCTCACCCAGAACAAAATAGGAACCATTTCCTGTGACAATGGATCTGAATACATCTGCACTAGATTCAAAAACTGGTGCAAACAGAAAGGAATCACCCTAAACTTCACAGTCCCAGGTAACCCATCCACCAATGGTGCAGCACAACGCCTCAACAGAACTTTGCATGACAGATCAACAGCCCTCCTCCTTTCCTCCAAATTCCCCAACAGGTACTGGGCAGAAATGGTAAAGAATGCAAGCATCCTCAGAAACCTCTCCCCTACCTCTGAATCTAATAAAACCCCATATGAAATGTTCCATGGAACCAAACCCAAGATTGACCATCTCAGGACCATTGGATGCACAGCATGTGTCCATGTCCCACCCAAATCAAGATCATTCAAGTTCTCACCCTCAGCAAAAATCACCAGACTTATTGGATACTCAGAGTCAAGAAAAGCCTACAGAGTAGTAGACTCTGCCCACGAGATCTTTGATGCTAGACATATCACTTTCAATGAATTTGAAAACCTGGCAGGACAGAAAAGATTCCCAGGCTCAGATGCTGTAGTCCTAGGAAACTATGAAGAAGATGTCCCGGTAGAAGTTGATGATGACACCATTCCTCCTGCTCCACTTGTCACCACCCCATCTGAACTCAGAGAATTGGAATTTTACCAGGCAAGACTTGACAGGCTTCAGGCCAACCCTCCCATGTGGGGGTCACCAGATGGTCTATCTTCCAGCCCTGACACTGTGTACCAGCCTACAGTACCTAGCATTATGCCATAAGCCAGTGCACCCACCAACAACAATACTGTAGAGCAAGGAGATGAATCCAATCCTCCCCAACAACCACCAGTAGATCCCACCAGCCCTACCAATCTGCATCACCAAGAGCTAGCCATCCCTGCCAGCCCTGAAATTTCCCCACCACCAGAGGTAGATTCCTCTCTAGTTGAACCCAGGAGAACTGGCAGAGAAAGACACTCACCCAACTGCCTAGCTTTCCTAGATGCAGACCAAATTATCATCCCAAAAAATGAAAAAGAAGCACTCGCTGGTCCACAAGCTACAGAATGGAAAGCTGCTATGCTAGAAGAATTAGCAGCACTTGCAGAAATGAACACCTGGTCTCTCTCAGAACTCCCTCCAGGATCCAAAGCAATAGGAACTAAATGGGTATTCGACATCAAACAATCAGTTGATGGAGAAATTGTCAGATACAAAGCAAGGCTAGTAGCAAAAGGATATGCCCAGCGCCCTGGCATGGACTATGATGAAGTGTTTGCTCCAGTTGCCAAACATGCTACCATCCGTTCCATCCTCTCCATGGCAGCAAACCCCATGGCATATCTAGCACAATTAGATGTCTCCACTGCATTCCTCAATGGCATAGTTGAAGAAGAACTGTACTGCACCCTACTACATGGTTTTGAACAAGACCACAGAGTCTGCCGCATGTGGAAATGCCTCTATGGCCTAAAGCAGGCATCCCGCCAATGGTACTTCAAAGTCAAAGAAGATATGACTGCTATAGGATTCATGGAGGTTGATGTAGATCAAGGCCTGTTTGTGCTACCTGGCCCCACCCACAGACCTATCATCTGGGTTCTCCTCTGGGTTGATGACTTCCTCATGCTTTCTTTTGACAAAGACATCCTCGACTAGTACAAGAAAACCATCATGCAGCTCTACAAAACTAGAGACCTTGGTGAACCTTCTGTCTTTGTTGGCTATGAAATCACCAGGAATGCATCAACTGGCACCCTACACATCTGCCAGTCCAGATTCATCCAAGATCTCCTTCGAGCCCACAACATGCTTCCTGAGCCCAATAGCACTAGGTTCCATGTGCCCCTCCTGCCAAATGCTCACCTACCCTATGCTGACAAGGACACTCCAGCTACTGGCCTTCCCCTTGCCCAGATTGTAGGTTCCCTCAACTACCTTGCAGTCAACACTAGGCCTGACATTGCCCAAGCTGTTAACAGATTGGTCAGGCACAGTGCACACCCCCTGCATGATCACATGGAAGCTGCCACTGGTATCCTCAAATACTTGTCTAACACACCAGACCATGGTATCACCTACACCTCCTCCAACAAGCCCCTCATTGGCTACTGTGATTCTGACCATGCTGCCTGCCCCATCACAAGAAAGTCCACAACAGGATTTGTCTTCCTCAACCAAGGGGGAGCAATCTCATGGGCATCCAAGATCCAGGCATCTGCAACAGCCCTGTCCACAACAGAGGCCGAGTTCATGGCAGCTACCTCTGCAGCCCAAGAGGGAATGTGGTTGAGAAAACTACAACACTCTGTCACAGGCACAGTTCCTCCTGATCTCACCATTAATCGTGACAACCAAGCTGCACTCAGTGCCTGGAACCAAGTGAAGCTGTCCTCCAGGCCGAAGTACATGGAGACCAGGTTCTACTTCCTCAAAGAGCAGTCCAAGAAAGAAGGCATCAAACTGAATTGTATACCTACTGCTGCCAACATGTCTGACATGCTCACCAAGGCTCTGCCCATGGCCAAGTTCTGTGACTTCAGAGACAAGATTGGCTGCATTGGCAAGCTCAAGATGGATTAACTCTAGAAGCACTAATCAAGCACCATTGATATATCTGGTATCTTTCATATCCCTGATCAGGGGGAGTCATGAGTTTGCCACTTTAATTACTGACTTGAGTTTCCCCTTCTAGCTTTATAACCTAGCATGACCAGACCATCCTTCCTGGCAGCTATCAGCTGGAATCCAGTCCATGTTAAATATATCTTGTCTAAAGCTGCCCTTTATCCTAGATCAGGATTCCTCCCTTACTCTGCACTTCAACATGTACATCTGAGCTCTCCTTCTCCTATGACTACCTTTCAAGCTTGACCCCATGCTTCTCGGTGATCACATTATTACATAGTTGGAATATTTTACACTCTAGCTTCCCTTTTACTTTATACCTCCTAAATTCCAGGAATTCTTCTGAATGAAGAATACCAGGAATTGGGGGGGGGGGGGGGGGGGGGGGGGGGGGGGGGGGGGGGGGGTTATAGACCGGTTCTCCCGGTCCAGCTAGAGTGTCCTAATGCGCCAGGCTTCCAGCCTGGTAGCTTCCGCTGTAGTGCCTCTGCCCGATAGGGCCGGCACCCAGCGGCGGCAGTACCCTGAGGTACTGTCGCCTTTCCCTTCTTATACCTGCCATGTCGCCTAACATGGTATCACGCATGTATCAGCTTGGATAACACTCCGGAGAGTGGACAAAGATGCGTGCGTGAGCAGACGCGCCAATCTATATATGCGGAGACGAGAATAGCATTACAAGCACTGGAGACCCATCAAGGGGCACCAGTGGTGAAAGGAGGCGGCAGCCAGGAACCTAACAGGGTACAGGCTAGACCGGTGACGCAGCTGACAGGAAACTGTCACTGAGTCACTCAAGGATGACACAGTCTACGGGAAGCTGTCACTACGGGAAGCTGGCACAGGACTGGGAGAGCCGATAGTTCTAAGGAAGTACAGAAGTAGTCACCAAGTCATAAAACGCGTGAGAGCACCGCAATTCATGCTGACACTCCACCTATGACACAGGTGACATACAACACTACTTCTCCACCTATGGCACTGGTGACATAGAACTATATGTAACAGATTAAAAAAAAAAAAATCAAAGAACTCCGAAAAATCGAGAGACCTTCAAATGGAACCCAAAGGGACATAGGAAGGAATGAAACAAGGCAAAAACCAAAAATTTGCCAAGGTAGAAAAAGAGGAAAACCGAATATCAAAGATGGGTAACAACGGTATAGAAAACCCGATCCGGGACGAGGAACCTAATGCCAAACAATGATAACCAAAGAAACCGATGTAACCAGAAGGAAAAAAAAATTACCCTAAGAAGAAGCGGTCATACCAAGCATCCGGACAAACCTCCAGAACACAGCAGGATCAAGGGGCTTGGTGAAGGGGTCAGCACAGTTGTCCTTGGTGTTAACATAGGCAAGATCCAGTTGACCATCTTCCACCAGCTCCTTGATGTAGTGATGAATAACATCAATGTGCTTGTTGCGAGGGAGGAGCTGCCAGTCATTGGCCCAACTCAGAGACCCTAAGTTGTCACCCTGAATGGTAACCAAACCACAAGGCAGACCCAGATCCACCCTCAACTTCTTCAACCATTGCACCTCCCTGGCAGCCTGAGACAGGGCCTGATACTCAGCCTCACTAGAGCTAATGGCAACAGTAGGCTGCCTTTTGCTCATCCAGTTCACTATGCACCCCCTAGCTAGCACAGCAAAGCCAGTCTGAGACCTCCTGTCAGACCCATCATCAGCAAAGGAGGAGTCACTAAAGACAGTAAAAGAGAACTCAGGGCTGTGGGTGTAAGTGAGTCCCAGGTGGGAATGTGTCCTCAAATACAAGAGCAAACGCTTGGCTGCCCCCCAGAGGGGAGCAGTAGGGTGAGCAGAAACCCTGGACAGGTAGCTCACAGCAAAAGAAATATCAGGCCCGGTGCAAGTAGCCAGGTATAGCAAAGCACCCACAAGAGAGAGGTACTGGCTATTGGAGGCCAGGGGGTCTCCAGGAGGGTCAGTGACGGTGCACTTGGCCATGGGGGCACCAAATTTGGGCTTGGTAGCAGCAGTAAGACCAAACTGCTCCACCAGGTCAACAATGTAGGAGTGCTGGGAGAGGTTGACTTGAACACACCTGCCGTCAGAGTCAAGTGTAACAGCCATGTCCAAGGAGAGGAACTGAACCGGTACACCCATTTCTTTGACCTCCCAGCCAGCTTTGTTCATAGCCTTGATCAGCAAAGCATACCTATCCAGCTCACTAAAAGCACAGATAAAATCATCAACATAGGTCAGGACATAGCTCCACCCACCAATAGAATCCCTCCTAAAATACAGAGCAGGTTCTGCCTTGCACATAGTAAACCCATGTGCAACCAAAACCCGCTTGACATCCATACTCCAAGCCCTGGGCGCCTGTTTCAAACCATAAAGAGACTTGATCAGTTTGCACACAAGGGGAACACCGTTAGGACCAAGTACCTTAAAGCCCTCAGGCTGGTGGTAGTACAGGTCCAGACCAGGTTCTAGCTTAGCATTCAGAAATGCAGTCTTGATGTCCTGCTGCCGAACAAACATCTTCCTATGAGTGATGGCAGCAAGGAGCACCCTCAGACCTGCTTTAGAAGAAACGGGGGCATATACATCATGAAAGTCCAGCCCAGGATGCTGCAGAAAACCACGGACCACAAAACGTGCCTTGAAGCGCACAGAACCATCAACCCCAACTTTCTTCACAAATAACCACCTGCCAGACAGGATCCTCTGCTTAGGAGGCTGTGGAGTGAGTGCCCAAGTACCATGGGCATGTAGGGACGCCATCTCATCCTTCATAGCAAGCAGCCACTGATCCCTGCCAGGGTTGGAGGGAAGCATGGCAGCTTTGTAGGTTAGTTCAGCGGAGGTGGAAATGTATGCTCCCACGTACAAGCAGTTTACTTGTACATGAGCAGCGGGGATATCAGCAATAACCGGTAGTATAGCCCCCAGTGCAGAACTACTGCCTGGTTAAACAAGGCCGGCCTTATTTGCCTCTATATCAACGAAGCCTGGGTCGACCGGAACACCCCAGCCATACGCAGTATCGGAACCCGACCAGTGTTCAAGATCATCACTTGCGCTATCGGCAACAGCTACATCATCACATGGGCTTGACCCGAATAATCCACCAGGGATGGCAGGAGGCGAAGGGATTAACAACACCTGCGAGCCATCCGAGGTGGTCGGAGGTTGGCGACTATTAGGCAATGGACCTGATCCAGGTACCACTATGATCGAAGGCTGTCGTAATCCTAAAGCTTCACCGACGAAACGTGGCGCAGAGGAGGGTCTGGCGACCCCCTGAGATTCGGGTAAAATCTTATCTGAAGGAACTTCGGAATCCCGCCCGCCCAATACCTTCACACGCAATACAGCACCATCAGCCCCTGACCTGGGACGCAATGTCATCCCATGACCAGGGCAGCGGTCGACAATTGGGGTTGGCAAAGGGTCTAAGGCATTAACCGCAGACTCATGCATGTGTCCGTTGATAGCGGCAGGGATGCGAGAAACATATGGAGACCCGTCATAAGGGGATGGCCCAGGAATACAGTTATGATAAAACTGCTCCTAGAAGAGTACATCACGACTCTCTACTACCTGGCGCAACTTAGGAACCCAAACAAAATAACCCTTACTCACCAGGGAATACCCAACCAGTCTACCAGATAACGCCCTTTCGTCCAGCTTGTTGCGTTTCTTCCCATTGACTAACGTGACGTAGCAAGGGCAACCAAACACACGCAACAACGACACATCAGGCATAACCCCAAAGAACAGCTCGTGTGGAGTCTTTTCTCCCTGATTGGGCAGACGATTACGAAGGTAACAAGCAGCTAGGAAGGCATAGGGCCAGAAAGACTTAGCTAGTTTAGACTCCAGGTGGATGCTCCTAGCTATAGACTGTAAGACCCCATTGTACCTCTCCACAGTTGCATTCGGCTGTGCAGTGTATGCCAACGATAACTCATGTACTGCCCAAACCGATATCAGCCAATCCTCAAACCACTTTACTATAAACTCCTTAGCCCTGTCAGATCTCAAACACTTAAAGGCAAACCCATGCAGCTGATTCATCCATCTGAGGATGATAGTTTGGACTGCTAAGGGAGCTTCATCCCTGGTCCTCAAGCACAATACCTCAGCATAGCCAGAGTATTGGTCAGTGAGGCACAGAATATAAAACTCCCCACGCAGACCCCTAATATGAACTGGTCCCATGATATCCAAGTGAAGGCGTTGGAGAGGTGCACGGATCTTAGTTTTGCTTTCTTTAGGAAAAGGGAGACGTTTGCCCTTAGCCTTCTGACAAGCATCACAAGGGATCTTAGCCAGTTTCTGCACCTGCTTGAGTGAGAGGGGTAAGTTCTTAACCATACCCTTCTTGACAAGTCTGCGCATGGCATCAAAGCCGGGTGACCCAGCCGCCTATGCCACAGCCATTCAGGAGTGGTAGGGATAACAACTCCACCGTCCTCATCAACATCAAGTGCAAAAGCTGGGTAATCGTCAGCACTAAACAAACAGCCACTGGTGGTGTAACAAGGCCTACATGCAAACTTGTAAACACCATCACTGGAGGCAGGGAAGGACCAGAGAACAGAAGAGCCCTGAGTGGCAGTGCAACTAAGACTATCAAAAGAAACCTTGCAGTGGAGAGAATGAGCCATAGCATTTACTGACAGGAGGTTCACCGGACAGTGAGGTATGTAGAGAACATCAGTTAGAGTGATTGATGTTGGTAACCAATCACTACATAACACAATGGATCCCATACCTTCTGCCCGTTGAACCACTCCATCACCAAATCGAACTGATGGCTGATTTTGAGAAACATTAAACACAGTGAACAAAGACCTATCACCTGTGATAGACATTCCAGCTCCAGAATCCACATGCCAGACACCCTCAGACAGGCTCGGGCTACACACATTAGAGAACTTCGAGGTGCAGGAGAATAGGACAGAGCTTACCTCCTACTTCTGCATAGCAAACCCATCAATTTGAGCCTGCAAGGAGGACATTTGCCTTGGAGTAAGCGTACCAGGAAGGGCCAGGTAAACAGGCATCGGTCCAGGACGCGATGCACCATCCCTGTCCCTTTTCAGGTGCGGGTACTTCGTCCAGCAGCGTTCCTCCGAGTGACCATCCTTATGGGGGCATGGTCCCCAAGTGCATTCTAGGCGCCTCTTGTTAGACCCAGAACCACCACCAGTTTTCTGCCGCCGCGGAAGTGCAGCATTGGCAGGAAACCGGGGAGTGTTCCGGGACCAACCAGGGTGCCTGGAATCAGACTGAGGGAGTGCTATGTTCAGAATGTCTAGCTGCCTATATTCCTCTAGACAGGACCAGTACTCAACAGGTTGCTGGTTGTACAGCATGATACCATACTTAATTCGCAGCGACTCGAAACGGGGCAGACTCGCACCTTGAACAATGATGCCCATGGCGTGACGCTGAGTCTGCGGAGACCCAGCACTGCGGAGGTCAGTGCACATACCGCGAACCCGACGAAAGAAAACGTCAACCAGCTCATGAGTGCTCATGACCGAAGCAAGATACTCTTTCAGCAAGAGAGGGACACGAGAGGCAAGGGCATCAGACTGCTGCCTCCGGATATGCAAAAAGATATCCCGAGGTGAAGCAAAGTCCTGGTATACCTTGACTAAGGCATCCGTCATGTTGGCAAGCATCATGGTTAAGATCATGAACTGTTGACGGGGCAGGGGCAGCGCACTGAAACCCAACAGTGCAGGATCGACACTAGACTCACCATGAGAGGCCGAAGTTCCAGCAGCAGGAGTAGCAGTCCTAGGAGCTAAAGACTCACGAATCCCCAGAAAATACTCAGCAACAAGACCAGCGTCATAAGCGCGCTGGTCATCTAAGTTCCTGATGAGAGACAGGGACCGCGCAACACCCACAATGAGCTCGAAATCAGGACGAACAGGACAGAAAGGGAGGGGCACCTTCACGTACTGGTAACCCCGCAGGTCAGTATTCCTACGCCCAATGCCACCAAAGGTCACACCATTATCAGGAGGGTAGTTGATCCCTGGCATAACCGGTCCCAGAAAAGCCCGACACTCTAGACCCAGCTCAGAGTATGCCATCACGCGCCTAGTGCGACCCTTGCTATCAACATTAGCCTGAGTGGCTTTCATATCCATCCTACCGTACAGAGTGCGGTCCAAAGAGTCCCCATAGTGGTGCTCCTGGCGGATACGGCGACAGTCCTGCAACCGCAGTAGCAGAGGAGGTCCACCATTAAGCAGATGCTCCCAAGACTTGCATGACAGCGAAGGAGGCACAGAAGGCGGAGGGCCAGGAGCAGGTGGCAGCTCCACCGGCGGAGGCGGAGGGGGCTCCTGCGAAGTGCCAGCAGAGGATGCGCGAACAGCAGTAGCGGCAGCTTCTCGAGCACGAGTATTGTAGCCAGAGAGACCTCGCTCCATAGGCAAGGTGAAGGACGCAGACCTCTGCATCAAAGACGGCCTGGCCACCTCCGGGTGGACCGGTGGAAGGGGCGCAAGCAGAGGCGCAGAAGAGGGCTCAGGCTTATACTCCGGGGAAGGCGCAAGAGCAGGTGCCGACGAAGGTTCATACAATGGTGAGACGGTGGCATTGTGAAACACACGAGTAGCAATAGATGGAGTAACTCCACCGAAGTCACCACTCGCAGCACTCTGCAGTTCATCATCATCATCATCATCGCCAATGTCATCATCGCCAAAGTCTTCATCGTAGAATCGAGCAGCTGGTGGTGGAGGCGCCCTTGCATACTGGATGATCTGAGTAGAAACACAGCAGAGACGCATCAGAACGTCCTCAACCTCAAGAGAGAGACGTCGGACAGTAGCAGAAGGAGCCGCAAAGTTGGAGGATTGATTGGGGGGGGTTACTTCCACGATGGCGGAAGGACTCTCATGACCGCTAGCAGAGGCCGCTGGCGCACAAACATCTAGCCAATCATCAAGAGGAGCCGGGTCCTCCGTTGGAAGGACTCGATCGCAGCCATTGCTGATAATGATACTGCGCATCCCGCGCGTCCAAGAAAGACCATTCGTCTCATGGAGTTTCTCAAAATTAGCGGGAGGCCCTCGCGGAAGTTGCATCGAAAAGCAGTGGTAGTAAATGAAGGACCGTATAACCTATCAGCTTGGATAACACTCCGGAGAGTGGACAAAGATGCTTGCGTGAGCAGACGCGCCAATCTATATATGCGGAGACGAGAATAGCATTACAAGCACTGGAGACCCATCAAGGGGCACCAGTGGTGAAAGGAGGCGGCAGCCAGGAACCTAACAGGGTACAGGCTAGACCGGTGACGCAGCTGACAGGAAACTGTCACTGAGTCACTCAAGGATGACACAGTCTACGGGAAGCTGTCACTACGGGAAGCTGGCACAGGACTGGGAGAGCCGATAGTTCTAAGGAAGTTCAGAAGGAGTCACCAAGTCATAAAACGCGTGAGAGCACCGCAATTCATGCTGACAGCATGTAAGCATATGTTGCCCTAGTCCCTTCTCTGTGTCAGTACTAACGGTATAACACTCCGGAAAGCTAAAGAAAGGGTGGCCAAGGGAACCTGGAGAGCCTCACGGACCGCTAAAGCAACGGGGCACGTCCAAAAGCAGTGGGGGCGGGGGTCGCAGTCAGAAGGCACATCAGGGCAACACGGGAAGCGGAACTGTACCCGGGAGGAGGCCCTTGGAACGCCATCGGCCATAAGGCGCCACAAAATGTCCTTTTGGCTGTTTTCCCAAGGAATAGACCAGAGTGAAGGAAGCAGCCTAGCAAACGCCCGTGTCCGGGCAGAGAAATACCGTAAGCTGTAAGGTGGACCCAAGGCAAGGCTCACGTACATAGCCCGTGCCTCAGATTGGAGGCCCTTTGTTGCTACACTCTGCAAGGCGGTGCCATGCTTAACCTTGAGTTTGGTTAGAGTGGCCGGGAACCCTGTGGAGTGGGGAGGGGTGGCGAGCGAGCGGGGAAGGACCCATCCTAGCCGTGGGATGAGGAGGTGCAAGAGGGATACATGGGGGGGGGGGGCTGGAGGAAAAGGCAACTGCCCACTGATAGCGGCCGGGATATCAGGCTGGGCATGTGTCAGGTTGGAGGGATGAGGAGGAGGAGGTGACCGCCAATTTTGGGGGATGCTATCAAGCAAAGAGCTCAGCAGCCCCTGAACATGGAGGGGGTCCTCTACAAACGTGGACATGGTAAGAGGCATGTGCATGAGTCCAGTGCGGGTAACTTCATGCTGCCAAACGTGGCGGCGGCAGAAGTTCCGCCGAACATCACCAGTCCATGCAAGTCGGGAGCACACCCTAAGGGCGGCAGAGAGGGAGGCTGAGATGCGGACGGCATCCGAGACACAGACTAGGGAAGGAATTTGCATCAAAGGATAGAACACATCATCTAGAAAAGTGCCTGGGATATCGATACCACTCAAAGGGGCATTATTATGAGTAGCATCCTGGGGCGGTGGGGGTGGGGCTGGCAAAAGGGGGTTACACCACAGCGGTGATGCAAGACACCAAGGACCCAGTTATAGTGGGCGTTTTTTTTTTTTTTGATGTGAGACATCCCGCAATAATGGCCCAGCAGCAGTGGAGAGGGCGGCTATTCCAAGCGCCATGCGGCGGAGAGGACCATGGGGGAGGCCTTGGCCACAGGCTGAGGTTTGGAAGCGGGTTGTGTCCCCACAAGCATGGAGAAATCCTAACGCTGGGGGTTGAGAGGCCATATGAGGGGGCATTAGCGTGAGGAGAAGCTCATGGGCTACAATGAGCCAGGGCGGGGACCGGTCATGGATCCCCCTCGCAAGGCCACGGAAGAGGCGTACTCCCCAAACTGCATGGCGACTGGTGATGTGGTGTTGCCAAGGAATACATCCAAACCCGCCCAGCTTCGGGGAGCCAGGAAGGAGAGCGGATTGAACACCTGGAAGTTTTAGGGCCGTGGAATCTGGGGGCAGACCCCGGTCCACCAGCTTAGTGGTGAGGCATGACAGTTGTTCTACCACGTCTAAAGGGATGCCTTCAAACTCGGCATGGTAGAGCAACTTGCTAATGCCGTAGGCCGAGGAGGAGAGGCCACGACCAAACATTGATAGAGGCAGTTTGGCAGGCGTGAGTAGCACTGCTGCACATGATCGAGCTTGTCCAACCATTGGGTGGTCATAGGGGGGCAGGTAGTTTGGTGTCCATTGGCAAAAGTGATACCAATGGTAGTGGCCGACTCAACAACTGGGACACTAAGAACCTGGTCTGGAAGAGGACCTATTAACGGCACCCCAATGGGGAGTAGCTGGCTCTTGTGGTGGTTCAGATGGAGACCAGAAGCCGCACCAAAAAGAGACATACACGTCAGGAGATCCTAAACGTGTGCTGGATCAAGGGAGCGCAACAAGACAATTGTATCATCCGCATACTTGCATCCCGTACATCGGATGCCAGGTTTTATGTATAGCCCGATATTCTGGTGCAGTAAACAGTGCTGGAGGGCTTGCATAGGAAAGAGGAAGAGGAGTGGGGAAAGCGGGTCGCCTTGTCGGACACCTGATAGGAACTCAAACGCTTTAGAACGAAAGCCGTTTACCATAGCTCGAGTGTCGGTGGAGGAAAGGAGGAGGCGTACCCATGTGAGGAAACCACCACCTAGTCCTGCGGTCTTCAGGCAATTAAAAAGGAATGAGTGATCCACAGTGTCATAAGCTTTACGAAAATCCAGGAAAGCAAACACTCCAGATTTGTCTTGAGCTTTGTGTCAGCGTAAACTACTAGGACACGAGTGCATCATTGGTATCTGATTCAACAATTCTGGTAAGAGTTGGAGAAACAGAATAGAATGACCAATCTGCCTTCGGGGGAGGAAGGCTGATTGGTCTGATGATATGATTTGGGGAAGGACTGTCCCAAGCCGGTTGGCCAAGACCTTAGCCAGCAGTTTGTAATCAGAATTCAAAAGAGTGATAGGTCTGTAATTGCCAGGGTTCAGATGATCCCCGCCTTTATTTACGGAGAATGATGAGCAGCCCCTCCAAGAAATTATGGGGAAGGGTCTCCCTTGTCCCCATGGCTGTGAACAACCGACAGAGCAACGGGGTAAAGATGTCTGCAAAAGTGCGGTGCATCTCTACAGGGATCCCATCCGGGCCAGGTGACTTGCCAGGGGGTGACTGTTTGAGGGCTTTACGGCACTCAAACATCGCCACCGACAGGGAGCCAACTAAGTCGGCCACTGTCGGGGGTAAGGGACTGGAAGCTTGGCGGTGAGCAGCGAGCACATCCTCTTGCGCCAGGTTGGCAGAGCGGGTAGGAGGAGGGGGCGAAGATACAGAGGCCCAATAAGCACCCACCACGGCTGGGATGCATCGACCAGTAACCAGCCCTCCACTCGGAGCTCTGAGAGCGGGCACTAGCCTGGACGCAAGGGGCGGACGTTCAAGTTGGGTGAGCCAAGGGCAAGGCCGTTCACGGCTATGTAGCCACTCCCGCCTTGCTGCCCCAGCCGTGACAAGGGCAGCACCCTGACGGGCAGTGATGAGGTTTTGTCTGTTGGTGACCACCTGAGGTAGGGCAGAGGCGAGCCCTGCCCCAACTGCTTGAATCGATCCGGTCAACGTTGCTTGTGCTGCTTGAACTGCGTAAGAACAAGAGCGACGTGTAGCCGCAGCCATCCGGTTGAAGTTTGCTGCTCGTTTGGTGACTTGAAATTTGAAATTGGGCCACCATTGGATGAATGCCTCATCCTCCCCAAGGGGGGGTGCACTTTGACTAGCTTGGGAGAGCCAGTCAGAGAAGGCCTCGCGTAAGTTCCCCATCTTCGCAAAATGCATGCGTGTGCGTTTAGCGCCAGGGCCCACATTTTCAGGGACAGCGGGGCGTAAGTGTAAGAGAAGGGGCCGATGATCAGACCCAACCCAAGCCTCCAAGTTGCTGATTTTAGTGATCTTCATGCCTCATATGTATTACAACTCTCAACTTCGTTTTTTTGTAAAAATGCCCCCAAACTGTGACCTGAAAGTGGGGGAAAAACCCGGAAGGTAAAAAACCGAAGTGCTGTAAAAACCGGAGGTTTTTTGAAAAAAGAAACAAAAAGTGCGGTATTAAAAAATTGCCTAAAAAGTGGGCCGGAAGGGTAAAAAGAGAGTTCCGGTATGGCCAGCCAATCTCAGGAAGGCCATTGTCCTACCCTGGATCAGAGGTCATCGTACTGGCAGGCTGACACTGGAGGATGTAAGGAAGGATCTGCTCCGATACATGGGCACGATCTAGGCGAGAGGCACCTGTACTCCAGAAGTGTGTGAAGGATCTTCGGGTAGGATGCCGGTGGCGGAACGCGCACGGAAGCTTGGGGCAAATGGTGGCAAAAAGGGAGGAGGTGAGTTGATCAGGATGGGAGGTGTTGGAGGAGGCAGCGCCATTAAAGCGATCCATCTCAACGTCGAGTGTGAAATTGAAATCCCCCATGAGGACCAAGCTGGATCGGTTGGCCTGGTATAGAGGGCCTAAAACCTCGGAGATGAGGCGGCGCTGTGTTTGAGGGTCACCTGATGGAAGGTATACAGAGGCCAGGCAAAGCTTATGACCACCCCACGAAAAGGAAAGGGGTAGCAGACGACCATTGTACTGACAGCTGACAGAAGGGGCAGGGGTAGGGCTGCAAATGATCATACGCCCAGATTGCACCAAGTCGGACCGCACAAGAATGCCAACCCCAGACTGATTCTTCGAGTCCTCCCGGCAACCCTATCAGCATGTATAGCGGTGGTCTCACGCGTTTTATGACTTGGTGACTACTTATGTACTCCCTTAGAACTATCGGCTCTCCTGAGCCAGCTTCCCGTGGGACTGAGTCATCTTGAGATGACTCAGTGGCAGCTTCCTGTCACCTACGTCTCCGGTCTGATCTGTACCCTGTTAGGTTCCTGTCTACCGCCTCCTTTCACCACAGGTGCCCCTTTATGGGTCTCCTGTGTCTGTAACGTTATCCTTGTCTCCGTGTATAGATTGGTGCGTCTGTTCCGCTGCTTTAATCTACTGTCCACTCTACCGGAGTGATTTCAAGCTGATAGGTTACTGGGCTCCTCATCACTACCACTGCTTTGATAATGCAACTTCCGCGAGGGCCTCCTGCCGGCTTTGTGAAACTTACCAAACTTAATGGTGTTTCATGGGCTCGTGGGATCCGCAGTGTCATTGTGAGCAATGGATGCGACCGAATCCTCCCAACGGGGGTGAAGGTTCCTTTAGATTGGCTAGACGACTGCGCGCCAGCGGCCTCTGCTGCCGGAGAGGAGGGTCCTTCCGCCATCAAGGAAGTAACCCCCCCCGATCAATCCTCCAACTTTACGGTTCCTTCTCTCAATGTTCGACGCCTGTCCTCTGATGTTGAGGATGTCCTGATGAAGCTGTGTTGTGTACAGACACAGATCATCCGTTGTGCATCAGACCCGCAGCCTCATTGCGTCCCCTTCAATTATGATGAAGACTACTCTACTACTACTGATGATGAGGAGGACTTGAAGAGTGCTACGAGTGCTGACTTCGGTGGCGTGACCCCATCTGCTGCTGCCACTCGTGTCTTTGAGACTTCCGCTGTTTCGCCGGTGTATGAGCCTGCTGATCAGCAGATGCCTAATCGAGAGCTTTCGCCTGTGTATCAGCCTCAGCCTTCGTCGGCGCCTCCCTTTGAGCCTGTTCCCCCGGCTTACCCGGAGGTGGCTAAGCCCACTTTCTTGAAGGGCTTTGCTTCTTTTTCCTCTGCATCTGCCCCCATGGAGCGTGGCCTCCCTGGCTACCACACTCGCTCTCGCGAGGCTGCTGTTTCCTCTGCACGCACCTCTGCTGCTGGTGCCTCCCTGGAACCCCCTCCGCCTCCGCCGGTGGAGCTGCCTCCTGCCCCTGGCCCTCCTCCTATGCTATATACGCGGTCATGCGAATCTTGGGAGCATCTGCTCACTGGTGGATCTCCTCCGACTTTGAACTTGCGGGACTACCGCCTGATCAACCAGGATCGACGGGATGGTGAGTCCTTGAACCGCTCTTTGTACGGTCGGATGGATATGCAGGCTACAATGGCAAATGTTAGTGTGAAGCTGAGGCATCGCCGAGTGATGGCTTTCTCTGAGCTTGGTACCAGGTGTCGTTCTTTTCTTGGTCCAGTCACTTCTGGGATTCTGTATCCCCCAGATCATGGTGTTTCCTTTGGTGGTACGAGGCGTAGTGATCACGAGAAGCTTGGTTATCAGTTTGTGCGAGTGCCTGTCCCTCTGTGTCCTGTTAGCCCAGATTTCGAGCTGCTTATGAGTGTTGCGAGGTCCATTCCTGTGATTAGGAACATAGACGACCAGCGCGCTCTTGACGCTGGTCTTGCTGCGGAGTATTTCATGGACATTCGTAGGTCCTTGGCTCCTGTCCCTTCTGCGAATGGAGCTGGGTCTAATACCCTCATTCATGGTGAGTCTCGGTTTGATCCTGCACTGTTGGGGTTCAGTGCACTGCCTCTCGAACGTCAGGGGTTCATGTGTTTAACTATGATGCTCGCGAACATGGAGGACGATATGGTCAAGGTATACCAGGACTTTGCCACCCCTCGGGATATCCTTTTGGATATCCGGAAGACGCAGTCTGATGCCCTTGCCTCTAGAGTCCCTCTCATGCGTATCGAACTTCATAATGCGCACATGGGCCCTTATGACCGTGTCGATGATTTCTTTCGCATGGTTCGCAGTCTGTGCACTGACCTCCGCAGTGCTGGACATCCTGTCACTCAGCGCCACGCCATGGAAACCATTGTGAATGGGATCCGTTTGATCCGATTTGAATCGCTGCGGATCCAGTACGGTATGATGTTGGCTAACAGACAGACTGTAGATTACTGGTCTTGTCTGGAGGCATATCGGTCTCTCGACATTTTGAACATTGCTCTCCCCAGGTCCGACTCCAGGCATCCTGGTTGGTCCCGAGACGCTCCCCAGGTTCCTGCCAATGCTGCGTTTCAGCGTGGGCAGGGATCTGGTTCTCAGGGTTCTGGTTCCAACAAGCGACGTCTGGATTGCACTTGGGGCCCATGCCTCAGCAAGACGACCCACTCGGAGGATCGCTGTTTCACGAAGCATCCGCACCTGCGTAAGACCAAGCCTGGTGCACCGGTTACCAATCCGGTGCCCATGGCCTTGGCCCTTCCAGGTGTGCTTACTCCGCGGCAGCTGGCCTCCTTGCAGGCTCAGATTGATGGGTATGCTTTGGAAAAGAAATAGGAGGTACGCTCTGTCCTTTTCTCTCTTGCACTGCGAAATTTTCAAATGTCTGCAGCCCGAGCCTGTCTGAGGGTGTCTGGCATGTTGATTCTGGAGCTGGGATGTCAATCACAGGTGATATGTCTTTGTTCACTGTGTTTCATGCTTCTGAGACTGGGCCAGCAGTTAAATTTGGTGATGGTGTGGTTCAACGGTCTGTGGGTCAGGGTTCTATTGTGTTATGTAGTGATTGGTTACCAACACCAATCACTTTAACCAATGTTCTCTACATCCCACACTGTCCGGTGAACCTCATGTCAGTAAATGCTGTTGCCCATGCTCACAACTGCAAGATTTCTTTTGATAGTCTTAGTTGTACTGCCACACAGGGCTCTTCTGTTCTGTGGTCTTTCCCTGCCTCCAGTGATGGTGTGTACAAGTTTGCATGTAGGCCTTGTCACACCCCTCGTGGCCGTTTGTATGGTGCTGAAGATTATCCAGCTTTTGCTCTTGATGTTGATGAGGATGGTGGAGTTGTGATCCCTACCACTCCTGAATGGTTGTGGCATAGGCGGCTGGGTCACCCTGGCTATGATGCCATGCACAACCTTGTAAGGAAGGGTTTGGTTCAGAACTTACCCCTCACTCTCCAACAGGTGCAAAGACTGTCTAAGATCCCATGTGATGCTTGTCAGAAGGCAAAGGGAAAACGTATCCCTTTTCCTAAAGAAAGCAAAACTAGGATCCGTGCCCCATTACAACGCCTTCACTTGGACATCATGGGGCCATTTAATATTAGGGGCTTGCGTGGGGAGTTTTATGTTCTGTGTCTCACTGACCAATACTCTGGCTATGCTGAGGTCTTGTGCTTGAGAACCAGGGATGAAGCTCCCTTAGCAGTTCAAACTACCATCCTCAGATGGATGACTCAGCTGCATGGATTTGTTTTCAAGTGTCTTAGGTCTGACAGGGCTAAGGAATTTATAGTGAAGTGGTTCGAGGATTGGTTAGAATCGGTTGGTGCTGTGCATGAATTGTCCATGGCTTACACTGCTCAGCAGAATGCGACTGTGGAACGGTACAATGGGGTCCTTCAGAACGTAGCTAGGAGCATTCACTTGGAGTCTAAGCTCACTAAGTCCTTCTGGCCCTATGCCTTCCTCGCCGCGTGTTACCTACGCAACCGGCTGCCTAATCAGGGTGACAAGACTCCTTATGAGTTGTTCTTTGGGGTTCTACCTGATGTATCGTTATTGCGCGTGTTCGGGTGCCCATGCTATGTTACCTTAGTGAATGGGAAGAAGCGCAATAAGCTTGACGAAAGGGCGTTATCTGGTAGACTGGTTGGGTATTCTCTGGTGAGTAAGGGTTATTTTGTTTGGGTTCCGAAGTTGCGCCAGGTGGTAGAGAGTCGTGATGTGCTCTTCTATGAACAGTTTAGCTATAACTGTATCCCTGGGCTTTTTCCCTATGATGGATCTCAGTATTTTTCTCGCACCCCTGCCGCTATCATCGGTAAAGGGCTTGATACTACTGACAATGTCCTGGGCCCTTTACCAACCCCGATTGTTGACCGCTTTACTGGTCATGGGATGACGATGCGTCCCAGGCCAGGTAATGATGGTGCTGTATCGCGTGCGGCGGCATTGGGCCAGGGGGAGTCTGATGTTCCTTCAAGCTCTAATTTATTCGAATCTCAGGGGGTCGCCGGGCCTTCTTCTGCGCCACGTTTCGTCGGTGAAGTCGTAGGATTAGGACAGCCTCGGGTCATGGTGGAACCTAGTACAGGTCCACTGCCCACTAGTCGCCACCCCCCGTCCACCTATTCGGATAGCTCGCGGGAGTTGTTGATCACTTCACCCCCTGCTATACCTGGTGGTTTATACCGGACCGGGCATTGCGACGATGTGGCCGTCACAGATGATGTGAGTGATGACCTCGAACACTGGTCCGGGTCAGATACTGCGTATGGCTGGGGTGTTCCAGTGTACCCAGGCTTCGACGATTTAGAGGCAAAGGAGGCCGGCCTTGTTCAACCACGCATGAGTGCTGCGCTGGGGGCTTTATTACCGGTTACTGCTGATACTGCTGATATCCCCGCTGCCCATGTACAAGTACACTGCTTGTACGTGGGGGCTTTTATTTCTACCTCTACTGAACTCTCTTATAAAGCTGCAATGTTACCTACCAACCCAGACAGAGATCTCTGGCTGCAGGCTATGAAGGATGAGATGGCCTCCCTCCATGCTCATGGCACTTGGGTCCTCACTCCACAGCCTCCTAGGCAGAGGATTCTATCTGGCAGATGGTTATTTGTCAAGAAACATGGGGCTGATGGTTCTTTGCGTTTTAAAGCTCGTTTTGTAGTTCGTGGTTTTCTGCAACGTCCTGGGCTGGACTACCATGATGTATATGCCCCCGTCTCCTCTAAAGCAGGTCTTCGTGTGCTCCTTGCTGCCATCACTCATAGAAAAATGTTTGTGAGGCAGCTGGACATCAAGACTGCATTCTTGAATGCCAAGCTGGAACCTGGTCTGGACCAGTTCTGCTACCAGCCTGAGGGCTTTCATGAACTTGGTCCTGACAATGTTCCCCTTGTGTGCAAGCTAATTAAATCTCTTTATGGTTTGAAGCAGGCACCCAGGGCTTGGAGCAAAGATGTAAAGCAGGTTTTGGTTGCCCACGGTTTTACCATGTGCAAAGCTGAACCTGCTCTGTATTTCAGGAGGGATTCTACTGGTGGGTGGAGCTATGTCCTGACCTATGTGGATGACTTTATCTGTGCTTTTAGTGAGCTGCATAGGTATGCCTTGCTGATCAAGGCTATGGAAGCAGCTGGGTGGTAAGTCAAGGAAATGGGTGTACCTGTCCAGTTCCTTTCATTGGACATGACTTGTACACTTGATTCTGACGGCAGGTGTGTTAAGATCGACCTCTCCCAGCACTCCTACATTGTTGAGCTGGTGGAGCAGTTTGGTCTCACTGCTGCTACCAAGCCCAAGTTTTCAGTTCCCATGTCCAAGTGCACTGTCACTGATCCTCCTGGAGAACCTCTGGCCTCTAATAGCCAGTACCTCTCTCTTGTGGGGGCTCTGCTGTACCTGGCTACCTGCACAAGGCCTGATATTTCTTTTGCTGTTAGCTACCTGTCCAGATTTTCTGCTCAACCCACTGCCCCCCTGTGGGCTGCAGCCAAGCGCTTGCTTTTGTATTTGAGAGAACATTCCCATCTGGGCCTCACTTACACTCACAGCCCTGGTTTCTCTTTTACTGTCTTTAGTGACTCATCCTTTGCTGATGATGGGTCTGACAGGAGATCTCAGACTGGCTATGCTGTGCTCGCTGGAGGCTGCCTTGTGAACTGGATGAGCAAAAGGCAACCCACTGTTGCTGTTAGCTCCAGTGAGGCTGAGTATCAGGCCCTGTCTCAGACTGCCAGGGAGGTGCAATGGTTGAAAAAGTTGAGAATTGATCTAGGGCTGCCTTGTGACCTGGTCACCATTCAGGGTGACAACTTGGGGTCCTTGAGCTGGGCCAATGACTGTCAGCTGCTCCCTCGCAACAAGCACATTGATGTCATCCATCACTATATCCTGGAGCTGGTGGAGGATGGCCAGGTGGATGTTGCCTATGTTAACACTAAGGACAACTGTGCTGACCCCTTCACCAAGCCCCTTGATCCTATGGTGTTCTGGCGTTTCATTCGCATGTTTGGAATGACTGCTTCTCCTTAAACAGATTTTTTGGTTACATGTATTCTAGAATTTTGGTTACATGTATTCTGGAATTTTTGGTTACATTTAGAGTTTCTTTAAGTTATCATTGATTGGCATTAGGTTCCTATTCCCGGATCGGGTTTTCTATACCGTTGTTACCCAACTTTGATATTTAGTTGTCCTCTTATATCCACTTGGCAAATTTTGGTTCTTTGCCTTGCTTCATACCTTCCCTTACACCCTTCGGGTTTCATTTGAAGTTTCTCTCGATTTTTATTTTTCGGAGTTCTTTGATTTTTTTTTTTTTTTTTTTTTTTTAATTTGTTACATATAGTTCTATGTCACCAGTGCCATAGGTGGAGAGTAGTACTATTGTATGTCACCTGTGTCATAGGTGGAGTATCAGCATGTATAGCGGTGGTCTCACGCGTTTTATGACTTGGTGACTACTTATGTACTCCCTTAGAACTATCGGCTCTCCTGAGCCAGCTTCCCGTGGGACTGAGTCATCTTGAGATGACTCAGTGGCAGCTTCCTGTCACCTACGTCTCCGGTCTGATCTGTACCCTGTTAGGTTCCTGTCTACCGCCTCCTTTCACCACAGGTGCCCCTTTATGGGTCTCCTGTGTCTGTAACGTTATCCTTGTCTCCGTGTATAGATTGGTGCGTCTGTTCCGCTGCTTTAATCTACTGTCCACTCTACCGGAGTGATTTCAAGCTGATAAACCCCAAAAAAACAAGAAAGGGGGAAGTCCCAGTTGTTGGGTGGCTTCTTTGAGAAATTGTTGGGCACGGGATATAACTTTAAGAGATCCTAGGTGGGTCTCTTGGACACAAATGATATGCGCCTTCAAGTGAGCCCAAAGGCTAACGAGAGCGTGGGTCTTGGTGGCATTAAGGCCATCAACATTGTGGGAGAGGACACGTAGCCCAGGGGCCAGCCTGCCTAGGGCGGTAGAAGAAGTAGGGGGAGGAAAGGTAGGCATGGGAAGTTCAGCTAGGGAGGGGGCCGGCAACCTCTAAGATGGGCGAAACATCAGCTGTGAGGGTGTTGGCTTGGTTGATCAGGTCATCCAATCCTGCATTCTGGGCTAGCTTTGCCATCGCCTCATAAGCTGTGGGTAAGAAGTAGCAGGGGTCAGCCCTAGTTGGCCTGTTTGTGTCGTCCACGAACAACTGCATAGCTGTGACCCAATGGGAGTACTGAACAGGTGGTCCGAATTAGAAAGATTACAAGGGGCTCATGTCCTAGCATCCGAATTTTTAGAGAGAAAATAGTGAGAGAGGGGGTTCGTTAGATAAACTCAGCAAATCACTTGAAGCATGAATGATGGCCCGCGTAGCTCAGTTGGAATAGCGCAGGAATTGTAATCCTGTGGTTGAGGGTTCGAGCTCTCCGGCTCGCGGCTATACTTCTACATGGCGTAGTGGTAAGCAATCAGTCTTTGAATCGGGCTACCTGAATACGAATCTCAGTGGGGAGGTCTGAGTTGAACATTTTTAATGCACAACATGATACCGCTTCGAGCTCACACGCTCACTTTGGAAGCAGAAAGGAACACCTCTAGTTTTGGCAGAATTTGCAGGTGTTGTGTGTAATGGTGGTTGAGTGGTAGAAGATGAAATGCATCTCATGATAGTATGTCAGTTGTACGCTGATGATAGAAAACATATTTTTGAGAAATAAGATGAGATGATGATAAAGGATTATATGATCTCTTTAGCACGACCTCAGCACCCCCACCGGCAAAACGATTGTTTGGGGATCAGTTAATCAATTACTTATCTTTTTTGCCTTTCATATCATGGTTTGGTAAGTCCCTTTAGCTTATTTGGCCTACCCCCGGACTGTAAGATTAATACATAAACCTTGTTGGAGCATGCATAAGAAGTGCACTAGTTACAGAAGTAAATTAGATGCAGCTTCAACGGATGTCAAAGTACAATGAGTTTTTTTGGTAGCTGAATAGCTACATGTAACCCACGTGCTTGTCGGCAACGTGGGACCATCATCTCAGCTGTTCCAACAAACCTGGACAGGTTTTAATCTGGACGCTGCGTCGTCCACCACAGACGCAACGTGGGGAGGGTCCATTGACCAGAAGGAAGGATCTGTTGCGTCGCAGGACGCAGGCTGTACAATTGGTTGCGTATCAGGCAGCAGAGCTGGGGGTCCTCCTGAAGTACCCTGGCTGCGTCCTGCGCTGCGGACGGACCGTCGAAGGAAATGTTACGTCCTGAGACGCAACGCGGGGTCGTGGGGAGGGTCCGTTGCATCGCAGACTCAGGCGGCTGATTTCCCAAAAATTTCGCGGGGCTGAGGGCTGCGGGTGTGTTTCCAGTGGGGCAAGGGCTGGTTTCTCGCAGACGTCAAATTGTCGATGTTCTGAAAGCCTCAAACGTCATCCAGACAATCCTGGAGAGAATCCTTGGTGCTCGCCGGTGCTCGCCGCGCTGGACTTCAGCGGATCCTACGCCTACGTGGACTTCAGCGGAATGCAAAAACTTCAGCGTGAGGGTCAGGGCTCCCGCTGAAGTTTTGCATTCCGATGAAGTCCACGTAGGATCCGCTGAAGTCCACGTCGGCCTTCAGCAGTCAAAAAAGCCAGCGTGGACTTCAGCGGGACATAGCTACTGTAGCAAAATGTCAGCGGAACCCCACTGGAAACACTTCGTGCCAGCGTGGACTTCAGCGGAACTTCAACGGTGACCGAAAACCCCACTCAACTGGAAACACACCCTTTGCCAAAGCGGTTTCGAGTAGACCTGAGTCGGTCCGTTCCCAAGCAAGTGTAACTCCTACCGACTGATGTACTAGGCATTTGTTGCCACCAGTTGTATCAAATTCACTTATTGAGTAAACCATTCGAAAGGAAATGAGATCAATCTTCACTACATGCGCTCTTATTAGATGTTCATGACTATCGAGTCATTCACGGTTACAGCTTGGTCAAACACAAGCTAAACGCATACACCTTGGGTATAACTCCAAATGCTAATGAATTTTGTATTCAGTTATCAATTCCACTTTTGAGTGAACCATTATCCGGGGAATTGTAATAGATTTCGCAATATACACTTCAGATTATTGGATGTACACCACTAATAAGTTATCTTTGGTCAGCGCTTGGTCATACCATACACAAGTTACACATAGGTTAAACCTGGTGATAGGCCACCAGTATCTATACCTTAATTGCAGACTAAAGGACACAAGTAACAAACTCTGTGAACATGTGACATGGAAAGGTAGCTCTTGCAAAGTGAGGTTTCGTAGACTGTTTATCAGGTTACAGGGGCGAGCAGGCAAATTGCTGGCTGAAGCATTGTAACCAAGCTCAAGTTCAGGATACAGCTTGAGTAGGTCCAGCCATGGACATCTTTGCCAGCCAAATACTTGTTGATATGCACTATTGAGCGTCATTTAAAGGGTTTGCCAATACGTGTTGCCAATACTTATGCGGGTACCGGTACTGTATCAATTCAAATCAAAGCAACTTATCATAATATACTTGATCAAATCGATGCCAATGGGCGGACTGCTTTCAGCCTTGAGCAAGCAGGAGACTACCAGTATAAACAGGAATTGTCTTGGCAGCATCTAGGTAATTCCTGAGCCAACTACTGACCTATAACCGAATATTTTAGCAGTTAGTGACAGCTGATTGAGTGCAGGGTACCACTAAGCGCGAGCGGCAGCCAGTGCCGCGCTGCCTTTTTGAGCCCCTCTGCGCGTTTCGTGCAGTTTTTCAACCCCCTGTGGGCGCAGCGCGCAGTTTTTGCGATATTTGCACTAAAAAGCGCTGACCAATTTGGCAAGAAGTAGTACCCTGATTGAGTGAGCTTCGAAGTGCAACAGGTTACATTTGGATTGGACGAATAGCCAGGCAGGGGAGCTGTCTGGAAGCTGTCGCTCTTATCCGAAATCAAAACTACTGATGTGGTAAATCCCCCGGTAAAAAACAAGTTTTTTTTAAAAGTTGTGAAAGGACTTTCACCCCAGGAGGTGGGTCTCCCGACACAAACCAGCGACACAGAGGATTCAGTTTGAATGGTGTTGCCACTCCTACAATATGCAAAGTAGGCGCACTTAGGGTTGAGAGATACCAACCCACGACCAAAGTATGTATTGTATTCTGTAAGGCACACACTGATACCACACCTAATGACATATGGCCGTACAATGGGAGGGGACTAAAAGCACGAGACAAAGCAACTTCAAAAATATACATAAATCATAACACTCCCCCTGCTTCATATAAGGGGGATGTTATGATCTATGTATGCACCTTTTGCGACCTTATTACCTCAGCGGTATTTGGACGTTAATATTTTAGGAATCAGTCTTTTCTCCAGAGGCTGGAGCTGACAGGCTGCTGCCCATACTGCTCCTTCCTTGGACAAGAATCTCCTACCCCCCCCCCCCCCCCCCCCCCCCTCACACACAATACTGCTCGAGTGCTGGCCCAGGGAAGTCACTTCCAAGCCAAGGCATGTCGTTCATTTCGTCTATGCAGTGTTCAGTACAAAACCTACGCCAGCTTCTTTGTTATGGGGCCACTACCCTTTCGCTTACTCGACACTGCCGATGTCGCAAGCCTCGTGCCCAGTATGATCATTATCACAAAGGGGCAGACAATCCCTGCGAAGAAAGTCAGGCATGCATTTCCAGGTTAGTCGAACACATTTCAATATATTAAAATGAGATGGCACTGCAATGTGGAGTTTGTACCTGCCATTTTTTATTCGATCAGTATGTTATTCAGCTCTTAATGAACTTTTCACCACAGAACGAATATACCCCAACAACTGCAAAGCGTAATATTCTGAAGGTTGGATCACACAATGCATGTAACAAAAATATCTCCCATCCTCAGCCATGCCTTTTTAGATGCTATAGAGGTGGTCTTGGTTGTTTGATGTTGGGTAAGCCCCTTCAGCCTATTTGGCTACCCCTGGACTGTAACATGCATCACAGAACGCCTTTTCAGAATCAGGACAGCAGACAGGATCATCCCTCACAATCCTGACTAGATGACTCACAAAAAACGTTGGGGATGAAGAATATCAGAATGTACTGCTGCAGATCCTTGCTAGGATCTGTGTACCGCATCTCCTCGGGGCGCATGAAGTCATTGACCCAGTACAGACATGACTTCCAAACTGCTCATTGGGATGGGGCGGCAGGGATTAGTACAGAGGCAGTACAGGCATGTCTTCCAAACTGCTCATTGGGATGGGGCGGCAGGGATTAGTGCAGAGGCAGTACAGGCATGTCTTCCTAACTGCTCATTGGGATGGGGCAAAAGGGATTAGTACTGAGGACGTGTATAAAGTGGACAAGGTGGTATGGTAGTGATGGTAGTGATGGTAGCAAATGGTAACGAGAGAATAATTAAGTAACTTGGTGATACGGTGATGGGCATGAGTGTGGCACTGTGATGTTGGGGTGGCAAGGTGAGGAACGGATTTGTTGGGGTGGCAAGGTGAGGGACAGATTGGTTGGGGTTGGTTGGGGTGGCAAGGTGAGGGACAGATTGGTTGGGGTTGGTTGGGGTGGCAAGGTGAGGGACAGATTGGTTGGGGTTGGTTGGGATGGCAAGGTGAGGGACAGATTGGTAGGGGTTGGTTGGGGTGGCAAGGTGAGGGACGGATTGGTTGGGGTGTGTTGGGGTGGCAAGGTGAGGGACAGATTGGTTGGGGTTGGTTGGGATGGCAAGGTGAGGGACAGATTGGTTGGGGTTGGTTGGGGTGGCAAGGTGAGGGACAGATTGGTTGGGGTTGGTTGGGATGGCAAGGTGAGGGACAGATTGGTAGGGGTTGGTTGGGGTGGCAAGGTGAGGGACGGATTGGTTGGGGTGTGTTGGGGTGGCAAGGTGAGGGGTGGATTGGTTAGGGTTGGTTAAGGTGGCAAGGTGAGGGACGGATTGGTTGGGGTTGGTTGGGGTGGCAAGGTGAGGGACGGATTATGGGCATCCGATAAATGTTGGCGATTGGAAACGGATATATGGGAGGTCCTGGGCATCTTTACTACTATAGTACGTTTTCATAGACAGCCCATTGTTGACCCAAGACAAGCCTGCTCCACACATCCATTGTGTGTATGTGTGTGTGTGTGTGTGTGTGGGGGGGGGGGGGGGGTCTTCAAAACAGTCTTTAGCTGGAGAGCAAAGGACATAAGCCACTATTAGGGAGGGAGTTCCGCACTTGAAGATGGAAGGAAAGCCACAATGAAAACAAATATCACTTGCGAGACTAGTTTGATCATCGATGCATCAATCGGTATATGCCTCGATCATGTATGCATTCATTAAGTACAATTAATGGAAGCATTTAATGCCTTGATGATATATGCATTAAATGAATACAATTAATGAAATCATTACATGCCTTGATCACAAATGCATTAAAATCGAAAAGTAAATTAAATCATTAAATACCTTGATCACAAATGCATTAAAATTGTAAAGTAAATTAAATCATTAGATACCTTGATCACAAATGCATTAAAATCGTCAACTAAATTAAATCATGAAATACCTTGATCACAAATGCATTAAAATCGTCAACTAAATTAAATCATGAAATACCTTGATCACAAATGCATTAAAATCGTCAACTAAATTAAATCATTAAATACCTTGATCACAAATGCATTAAAATTGTAAAGTAAATTAAATCATTAAATACCTTGATCACAAATGCATTAAAATCGTCAACTAAATTAAATCATTAAATACCTTGATCACAAATGCATTAAAATCGTCAACTAAATTAAATTATTAAATACCTTGATCACAAATGCATTAAAATCGTCAACTAAATTAAATCATTAAATACCTTGATCACAAATGCATTAAAATCGTCAACTAAATTAAATCATTAAATACCTTGATCACAAATGCATTAAAATTGTAAACTAAATTAAATCATTAAACACCTTGATCAAAGACAAAACAAGAATTAGATCCCCAGATCATACATGTATTGATCATTATATGCATGCATCATATACACATATATCATTTATCCAGGCTTGTGTGATCTTACATGTCATTGTCTGCGTGATCAATCCCAAAACATCACCACTGCGAGATGTCGAGGCTCTCGCCCACAAGATGACAGTGAGGATCTGCATGGAAGCTTCCGCAAGATTCAGGTAGCTCTGAGCTGCAGCAAAGCCGTCGCCACTGTTTAGGGTCTCTATGCTGTAAAGCTTGTCCACCTGTCATAGTTTTGGTAAAGATTTGCTTTGAGACAGGGCTTTTTACCGCTACATATAGCGTTCGCTAGTTTTGACCCCGTTTCGACGAAAAAATTGCTACAAAAAAGTGTACAAAAAATGATATTCCCCCCTGAATGGCCATAATGAGCTATTAAAGGCCCTAAAAGCTTTAAAAGCTGCAAGAAGCTCTATACCGCTGTCCCTGGAGGAGGCCTAAATCTATAAAGCTAGAAAAAACCCACTTTCAGATTTGAAAAAAAACAGCTTTGAGAGAGGATAGTTGGAAGACCCTCCCGGAGTTTTGGTGCGGGCCTGTCTTGGGTCAACACTGGCCTGCCTATGATAAATGTAATGTAAGGTAAGGTAGTGTAGTGTAGTGTAGTGATGTGTCATGTCATGTAATGCAATGGAATGATTTCCACCCCAAAGGATGGTTCAAGCGAATGAAGCGATCCCTGCAATGCGGGTGACAATACTTGGGCTAACACTGGCCTGCCTATGACAAATGTAATGTAATGTAAGGTAGTGCAGTGATGTGTCATGTTATGTCATGTCATGTAATGCAATTGAATGATTTTCACCCAAAGGATGGGTCAAGCGAATGAAGCTATCCATGCAATGCGGGTGACAATACTTGGGCCAACACTGGCCTGCCTATGACAAATGTAAGGTGGTGCAGTGTAGTCATTTGTCATGTGTCATGTAATGGAATGATTTTCACCCCAAAGGATGGGTCAAGCAAATGAAGCGATCCCTGCAATGCGGGTGACAATACTTGGGCCAACACTGGCCTGCCTATGACAAATGTAACGTAGTGTAGTCATGTGTCATGTAATGGAATGATTTTCACCCCAAAGGATGGGTCTCCTCACGCTTATCAAAAGACTCGAGGATGGAGTCTGCATAGAGTTGATAAAGTTGACACTAGTGTAGGGGTCAATTGAATGAAGCGATCCATACAATGTGGGTGACAATACGCCCCTTGATGAGAAAAAATGTATATGCTAACATGTGTCACACACACTGTTTTTCTTTTCGGCTACGAGTAGATTTCAGGAGCACTGGTAAGCTGACCATGTTAGCTGTCAGATGTACCAGCTTGCGGTAGCTTTGACCGAGTAGCCAGGCAGGGGAGCTGACTAGAAGCTGCCACATTTAGCCCAAAAGAAAAACACGGTGCTCATATCCAGGTTTGATCGACAACGTGGTGGTCCGCAGGGGTATCTTTAAGGAAAGGAACCAGTGTCTTATTGTAGCACCATGGTGCGCCTAGAAGCCCGAGGGGTGCTAATAGCAGTTTTTTTGGCCCCTCGAAGCAACCCCAAAAGGCTCTAACGTAGGACCCCAAAATTACTAAGGTGTGTAATGTAGCGCTTGTGCTACAAGTAGCATCATAAATAAAAGCCTGCCATCTACATGCTCCCGGTTTGTTACCTTCACGTAGAGTTCATACGGCTCATACAGCCAGAATAGATCCCCGCCAGGTATTGTCCTAGGCCTGTTCAGAACAAAGCCTGCATCCCAATACATCAGGGCTGCGGAGACTACGAGCCATAAATTCATCCAGAAGCCCATGTTTGTTGGCAATGGAAGCTTCAGAATGGGGTGCTGATGAAATCAGCCAGATGCAGTCAGAAGCTGATCAAAGCAGTCAGAATTGAAGCAGGCAGAAGCAGATCAAAGCAGTCAGAAGGGGGTGCTGATCCAAGCAGGCTGATGAAAACATACGTGTGAAAGCAATTTGTGGATACGACTTATGGGTCACTGAATAAGCGGGGTCACGATCTGGCTTCAACAAAGCGGAGAGAGAGAACTAAAGTGAACTGTTCCTATCTCGCCAGTCAAAACGAATTCAAGCTTCAACTGTGTGGGCTCGGTTGAGCGGAGGTTGGTGGTGATTTTAAATTATCGGCAAGACAAAGGAGAGGAGATGCATGCAAGCTGTAGAAAGGAAGACAAGAAATCAGAAGTCGCGACCGCGGACGCGCAAGTTGGGGACATAAGCTGACTCGCGCTGACTTGGCAAGCAGCACAAGCAGCACAGGGCACAGAGTACCTGCCGTACCCTACCCTAGGCGCCAGCCTGGCTCTACCCGCCAGCCCTCCCAACCCTCCCCCTCAATATTCAGGTCAGGCACTCGCGAGCTGCTCGCGAGTGCACCCTAGGCTCCACCGACCCACCCTCTTCGCCATTCCTTCCATTCCGCTTTCCCCTTATTCGCACGATCCGTCACCCTAATTTCAGCGTTCTAGATTTCGAATTGCTGCTGGGCTGTTATTTGCATCAGACGAGCAGATCCCTAGTCAGGGACAGCTACAAGAGGGTAGGGACAGATGGGGGATCTAGTCGTTGGCCTGGTAGCTGGAGGCTTTATTCGTCTGCTTGGTAAGGTCTGATATCCTTGTGATTCCAATTGCTTGCCTGTGCAGCTGCACATGAGCTTGACTACACACGCACACACACACAACATATCATATCCTACCTCACTGAAGTCAAACTTTCCATGGCCGTCATGGCATATAATCCCCCCCCCCCCCCCCTCCCCCCCCCCCCCCCCCCCAGCCCATCCCCACCCACCCACCCACCCACCCACGCACACGCACACATACCCACACACACACACGCACACGCACACACGCCCCCCCCCCCCCCCCCCCCCCCCCCCCTCCCCCCCCCCCCCCCCCCCCCCCACACACACACACACACACACACACACACACACGCACGCACAAACACACACACACACGCACACACACGCACACACCAACAACCCACCAAAACCAACAACAACACACGCACTCCCTACACACTAGCAGTGCACAGAACCAAACGAGCTCCTCCCTCTCCTGTTGCAGCCTCTCAGATTTCTGTCCGGATCCTAAGTTTTGCACTGAATCTGCTAATTGCTCGAAGAGTGTCTCCTGAGTCTTATGGGGTAGGTTTTGTTCAGTTTGGGAAGGGACGTGGGGGCTTGTATGAGTTTTCACAGGGTTACGTTTTAAGACAACGCTGAATCTGGTAATTGCTCAAAGAGCGTCTTCCCAGGCTTATGGGGTAGCTTGTGTTTAGTTTGGGAAGGGACATGGGGGCTTGTATGAGTTTTCACAGGGTTCCGTTATAAGACAACGCTTAATCTGCTAATTGCCCAAAGAGTGTCTTCTCAGGCTGATGGGATAGCTTGTGTTTAGTTTGGGAAGGGGCGTGGGGGCTTGTATGAGTTTAAACAGGGTCGTGTTGGAAGATAACGCTTAATCTGCTAATTGCTCAAAGAGTGTCTTCTCAGGCTTATGGGATAGCTTTTGTTTAGTTTGGGAAGGGACGTGGTTCCCAGTGTGCCCTAATTCAAACAATTGGAGCAAGGAAGAGTGGTTGAAAATGGCCACAGGGTCTGTGCTCCTAAACCCATTATTTTTGTCAGATGAGGCATCTGAATATGCAGACAGGTGCAGGCGGTCCCAGGGATCTCGTATCACTAAAAATTGAAGTGTTTGGCCCACTGAGCAGTGAGATATGTGCATTCTAGTGATGCACCTAATATCGGCAAAACAAACGATTTGACGGTTTTTTTGTTGCATAATATACCGTACGCCACGATTTGACGGTTGCTCCCGTCAATTTAAACCGTCAAATGTTGAGAGCAGTATGGTATATATATATATATATATTATATTAGTTAATATTAGTTTTTGAAACACTTGTATTAGTTGCCGTTCCATAGTTAGAAGTAATGCTTCATCTGCCACTTTTGAGGCTTATACTTAGGGACCGGCAAATCATATGATGCTGACCAAAGACGAGTATGATATCATATGATATCATACACATATCATATGATTTAATATCATATGATATGATGCCGCAGGCCAAAGTTACCTAGTCAGACCGCCGGCATCGTACGATATCATATGATATCATATGATGACATAATATCATATGATATCATATTGCCTGTCCCTACTTATTCTTCTGAGACTTATGAGGTAAGTCTGATTCACTGATTGATAGGGGTAGGTTGGGAATGGACGTGGGAGCTTGAATGTGTGTGCACTGGGTTGTGTTGGATGACAACGCTACATATGCTATTAGCTCGAATATTGCCTTGGGGGTAAGTCTGATTGATGGGGGTATGGGGGTAAGTCTGATTGATGGGGGTATGGGGGTAAGTCTGATTGATGGGCGTAGGGGGGTAAGTCTGATTGATGGGCGTAGGGGGGTAAGTCTGATTGATAGGCGTAGGGGGGTAATTCTGATTGACAGGCGTAGGGGGGTAAGTCTGATTGACAGGCGTAGGGGGGTAAGTCTGATTGATAGGCGTAGGGGGATAAGTCTGATTGATGGGGGTGGTCAGAAAGGGATGTGGGGGCTTGGATGTACGTACGCAGCTTTCCGCAGTCCAATTCCACCTCATCATGAGCACCATCCTCTTGCTAACATCTCTCAGAATCTTAAGTCATGCAAGTTGGGACAGTCCAAGTCCATATAATCAGCAGCAGCACCATCCTCTCGCTCCAATCTCTCTAAATCACTCTACGCATGCAGGTTGGGACAGTCCAAGTCCATATAATCAGCAGCAGCACCATCCTCTCGCTCCAACCTCTCTAAATCACTCTACGCATGCAGGTTGGGACAGTCCAAGTCCATATAATCAGCAGCAGCACTATCCTCTCGCTCCAATCTCTCTAAATCACTCTACGCATGCAGGTTGGGACAGTCCAAGTCCATATAATCTGCTGCAGCACCATCCTCTCGCTCCAATCTCTCTAAATCACTCTACGCATGCAGGTTGGGACAGTCCAAGTCCATATAATCAGCAGCAGCACCATCCTCTCGCTCCAATCTCTCCACATCACTCAATGCACGCAGCTTGTTACAGTCCAAGTCCGCCTTGTCATTATCATCAGCATCCTCTTTCCCAAACCTCTCAAAATCACTCAACTTGCGCAGGTTGCTACAGTCCAAGTCTGACCCATCATCAGCACCATCCTCTTGCCCAAATCCCTTTAAATCACTCAACTTGCGCAGGTTGCCACAGTCCAGGTCCACCTCATCAACAGCACCATCCTCTTGCTCAAATCTCTCCACATCACTCAACGCACGCAGCTTGTTACAGTCTAACTTCACCTCATCAGCAGCACCATCCTCTTGCCCAAATCCCTTTCAATCACTAAACTCGCGCAGGTTGCCACAGTCCAATTCCATCTCATCATCAGCACCATCCTCTTGCTAAGCCGTGAAGGATTCAGGCGAGGGTGCCTTAGATTCGCACATGATGTGGAAGCTAAGGTATGGCTTGAGTTGGGAGTGTCAGCAGAGCATAATCAACCATTGCACTGAGCGGGATCTACAGTGCAACCTGTGGGCCAAGTGCATGGTTGGGTGTGGTTGGGTGGGTGGGTGGGTGGGTGTCAGCAGAGCATAATCAACCATTGCACTGAGCGGGATCTACAGTACAACCTGTGGGCCAAGTGCATGGTTGGGTGTGGGTAGGTAGGTAGGTGGGTGGGTGGGTGGGTGGCAGCAGAGCATACTCAACCATTGCATCTGCATGGGCCTCTGATCACACTCCCCCCCCCCCCCCCCCCCCCCCCCCCCCCCCCACACACACACACACACACACACCTGCCCCCCCACACCTGCCCCCTGCCTCCGCAGACCCTTCAACTCCCACCTTTTCCTCCCTTTTTCTGCGGAGATATAATCAACCATCGCACCTGCATAGATCTCTGATCAGGTGTCTGATAGGTGCAAGGGTTTTTCTGGGGGGTTTAGGGTTTAGGGTTTTAGGGGCATTTCTTACTAGTTTAGCCGGACCCATGCGTCGCCATGCAGCAACGGACTGGCGACACGTTTCACGACAACAACAAGATTACTGACAGTGGTTCATACTCAACCAATGAATGAAATTGATGTTTTTCAAAAAAAGGAATTCAAATTTCTATTAAATGTTAAATAAGGGAGGAAAGGGCATTGGCTATAGAGGAACGAAATTAAATAACAAGTTAGCGCGCAAAACATTAGACCATATTTGAGAGAGCGCTTAGACCATATTTAATTATCAGATGTGACTTCTGGTCCAGATGACGGTTGTAAAACACAGTGTTTCTTTTTTCGACGACGCGTTGCCACTCCGTCGCCATTCCGTAGAATACTGCACCCCCCGGACCCCCCGATATCGGGACGCGCTGCCCCCCAACCACCCCAGGCCCCGCGCTCTGCCATGCGATGGCTACGCAACTATCCTGAAATCAGGGTTGAGTAGCCCAAGTAGCTACACAACCTGGACCACCGAAATCTGAAATTAAAAACACTGGTAAAACATTGCTTGCTGACAATAACGTAATTCCCTCAGGGGTCGTGGGGTCAATCCCTGTTATGAGCAACCGGTGTTTGGTCCAAATCTTGGACATTACCAAGTCCTCCCGTAAGTATCTCTGTGGTAGGTGCAATGGTCGAGCATGAGTAGTCCCTGACAGAAAGTGATAGTTGGGCTGTGGCCACTGTTTTTCTTTTCGGCTACTAGCACCAGCTTCTAGGCAGCTCCCTGACTCAGGGACCCTGAGACTGTCACTAGGCCCAAACCAAGGATTCCAGGGGCACTGGAAAGCTGTCGATATCAGCTTTCAGGTGCACTAGGTTGCTTAAAATTTGATGAAGATAGAGCCAAGGGAGGTACCTAGAAGCTGCTTCTCGCAGCTGAAAAGAAAAGCTATGTGCCCTTTGCATGTCATTGCTCAAACAGGCATTTTTTTCAAATCTGGAAGTTTTGTTTTTTAGCTTAATGGATTCTAGGCCTCCTCCAGGGACAGCGTTTTAGAGCTTCTTATAGCTTTTTAAAGCTTTTAGAGCCTCTTATAACTTTATAGGGTTATTCATGGGGGGAAAAAACATTTTTTTCTTTTTTATAGCGATATTTACGTCAAAAAGGGGGTCAAAACTAGCGATCGCGATATATGGTGGTAAAAAAAGCCCTGTGCTCACATATTTGATTGAATGACTGTTTGAGTATTCTGTCAGTTCATATGTTGTTGCTTTTGATGTCTTTGCTAACATATTCACATATCTTGGCTCACACATTTGCTCACAAAAGTGTTGGGAACGCCTGGTGGGGCGTGGTATTAAGGGAGCCCCGTCTTACGGCGGTAGAGAACGGACTGCTACTTTACCTGGACAAACCTACCAACCTTCCAAACTCTCATTCTAAACCCTTCCCTCCCTTGCAGCCCCTTATTCTTAACTCTTCCCTCCCTTCCAACCCCTTATTCTAAACCCTTCCCTCCCTTCCAACCCCTTATTCTAAACTCTTCCCTCCCTTCCAACCCCTTATTCGAAACCCGTCCCTCCCTTCCAACCCCTTATTCTAAACCCTTCCCTCCCTTCCAACCCCTTATTCTAAACTCTTCCCTCCCTTCCAACCCCTTATTCTAAACCCTTCCCTCCCTTCCAACCCCTTATTCTAAACCCTTCCCTCCCTTCCAACCCCTTATTCTAAACCCTTCCCTCCCTTCCAACCCCTTATTCTAAACCCTTCCTTCCATTGCAACCCTTTATTCTAAACCCTTCCTTCCCTTCCAACCCCTTATTCTAAACCCTTCCCTCCCTTCCCTCAGAGGAAAGACAAGGACAAGTCTGTTGACCCTTGGCTGTTTTGTTCGTGGCGTGGCTAACCATCCCTATTGGGATTGTTGTTTTTATATGCGGTGCAGCCAGTCCTTGTGCGCATCTGACCCCCCCCCCCCCCCCCCCTTCATCCCCCCTCCCCCCCCCCACTGACCCATCAGAACAAAGACAAGGACAAGTCCGTTGACCCTTGGAGTGTTTTATCCGTGGCGTGGCTAACTATCCCTATTGGGATTGTTGTCTCCATCTGCGTGTGCGCCATCGTTGTCTTCATGTCTGGTGATGCGACGAATGGGGGAGAGAGGGCGGACTACATACAAGCAGTTATAATTCATGGTAGGTAGGTAGGTAGGTAGGGGACCACGTGTCGCTTTTTTTCATCATCATCATCATCATCATCATCATCATCATCATCATCATCATCATTATCATCATCATCATCATCATCATTATCAATATCATCATCATTATCAACATCATCATCATCATCATCATCACCATCATCATCATCATCATCATTATCATCATCATCATCATCATCATCATCATCATTATCATCATGATTATCATCATCATCATCATCATCATTATCATCATCATTATCATTATCATCATCATTATCATCATCATCATCAAAATTGATATTGATTGTTTGAGGTTGGGCACGTTCCTTTAGTCTTTTTTTCTACCCATAGACTCTAACATGGGGTGGTGTTTGTGTGTGTGTGTGTGTGTGTGTGTGTGTGTGTGTGGGTGTGGGTGTGTGTGTGGGGGGGGGGGGGGGGGGTAACATACATATGGTTGGGCAAGTCCCTTTAGTCTATTTGGCTACCCATAGACTCTAACATGTGGTGGTCTTTGTGTGTTCGTGTGCGTGTGTGTCCCTTAAGTCTATTTGACTACCCATAGACCCTAACATGGGGGGGGGTTTGTGTGTGTGGGGGGGGGGGGGGATGTACCTCATAGACTGGGTATCATGTATGATACAGTCTATGTGTATGTGTGTGTTTGTGTCTGTCTGTGTGTGGGTGTGTGGGTGTGGGTGTGTGGGGGGGGAGTGTACCTCATAGATTGGGTTTAATGTATGATACAGTCTATGGGTATGTGTGTGTGTCTGCCTGTGTCTGTCTGTGTATACACATAGACTGTTTTATACATGCCAGCTTCCCACACTCTGGCACACAGGTAGGGAACGGCAATATGATATCATATGATGCAGTTTGTATGCTATCATATGATATCATACTCGCCTCTGACCAGCGTCTATGACATACCGGTCCCTTATCATACATGCCAACTTCCCACACTTTGGCACACAGGAGCAGCAGCTGTTTGGTTTGGTTTGGTTTGGGTTTAGTACTATAATACTGTATATAATAATGGAAACCATTTTGTGGAGTAATGAGACACTCCTTGACCCAGCACCCAGTACTATAATATAGAATAAACATGACCACTATTATCTAGAATAACAACTTCCCACACTTTGGCACACACTGACAGGAGCAGCAGCTGTTTGGTTTGGTTTGGTTTGGGTTTAGTACTATAATACTGTATATAATAACAGTGACCATGTTGTGGAGTAATGAGACACTCCTTGACCCAACACCCAGTACTATAATGTAGAATAAACATGACCACCATTATCTAGAATAACAACTTCCCACACTTTGGCACACACTGACAGGAGCAGCACCTGTTTGGTTTGGTTTGGGTTGGGTTGGTCTTAGTACTATAATACTGTATATAATAACTGTGACCATGTTCTGGAGTAATGGAACATATTGATTGACCCAACACCCAGTACTATAATATAGAATAACCATGACCACCATAATGTAGGATTGCAACTTCCCACACTTTGGCACACAAGAGCAGCCTAAATATCGTGTTCATTATGCAGGCATCACTATTGGAACAACGGGTACTATCCCAACCTCTTTCTTGACTTCTATGACTACGCTTGGACTTGACAGATTGTGTGCCCTTAAACTGGCGGACAAAGTCCACTCCCACTTTTGGCACACAAGATCAGCTGCTGGTGTGGGGCTCAATGCAATGGGTGGGATGCATAACCAAGCACGACACAACAACGCAACACAAGCGGCTTACCAAATGCATTCCCACGCCACACTTTGGCTCACAGGAGCAGCAGCTGCTGTGGAGCTCAATGCAATGGGTGGGATGCATAACCAAAGTATGACACAACACAACACAACAATGCAGCACAAGAGGCTAACCAACTGCATTCTCACACCACGCTTTGGCTCACAGGAGCAGCTGCTGGTGAGGAGCTCAATGCAATGGGTGGGATGCAACACCAAAGTATGACACAACACAACACAACACAACAACGCAGCACAAGAGGCTTACCAACTGCATTCCCACACCACACTTTGGCTCACAGGAGCAGCCGCTGGTGTGGAGCTCAATGCAATGGGTGGGATGCATAACCAAAGTATGACACAACACAACACAACAACGCAGCACAAGAGGCTTACCAACTGCATTCTCACACCACGCTTTGGCTCACAGGTGCTGCAGCTGTGGTGGAGCTCATGGCAGAGCCCTTCTACATCCTCGCTACTGTTGAATTCTGCTTTGGACTACGGGCTGCTGTTGACACCGGGGTACTGCTTACCAAGAGCGTGGTCACCCTGGTCCTTTTAGGTGGCCTCGGTGGAAGCTGGGGGCTTAGCCCAGCCCTCGCCTTCTCCCTCGCACAGCTGGCAAGTGCGGCTGTTGCACTTGTCGGTTATGGCGGTTACGGTTGGTGGAAGCTGAGCTCCGGAGTGAAGAGGAAGCCAGCAGCTGGGAAGAAGCTGATGTCATGGGGGCCGAAGGAGTGGGACGTGTTGGGAGTTACAGGGTTGTTCACACTCCAGGCGGTACGTTTGTTTTCAATCCTGTTGTTCACACTCCAGGCGGTACGTTTGTCCTCAATCCTGTTGTTCACACTCCAGGCGGTACGTTTGTTCTCAATCCTGTTGTTCACACTCCAGGCGGTATGTTTGTTCTCAATCCTGTTGTTCACACTCCAGGCGGTACGTTTGTTCTCAATCCTGTTGTTCACACTCCAGGCGGTATGTTTGTCCTCAATCCTGTTGTTCCCACTCCAGGCGGTACGTTTGTCCTCAATCCTGTTGTTCACACTCCAGGCGGTACGATTGTCCTCAATCCTGGTGTTCACACTCCAGGCAGGACGTTTGTCCTCAATCCTGTTGTTCCCACTCCAGGCGGTACGTTTGTCCTCAATCCTGTTGTTCCCACTCCAGGCGGTACGTTTGTCCTCAATCCTGTTGTTCCCACTCCAGGCGGTACGCTTGTTCTTAATCCGGGGGCACTTTTATTTCGATCCTAGTGGTCAGCACCAGCGCAAGTGAACGGGCTGCCCCCCTCAACCTCACATTACATTACTTTACATTACATTCTTGTCATAGACAGGCTATAGATGACCCAAGACAAGTCCGGTCCACAACACCCAGGTGGGTCCTCCAACCATCCTCAAAATCACAGGGTACAAGCAATATAACATTGAGGCAAAGAAGCAAGAAAGTAAGAAAGTGAATAAAGTAAATATATACTAATATTACAGTCAATATAATATAACAGCCAAAATAATATTACAGTCAATATAATATTACAGTCAAAATAATATTACAGTCAATATAATATTACAGTCAATATAATATTAATATAACATATACCGGTAATACAGTCCGGGGGGGTCTTCCAACCATCCTCAAAATCACAGGGTACAAGCAATAAAGCAAAGCGGCAAAGAAGCTGTTGCTCGTAGACATAAATAAAAGCAGTGGGTCTGAACACTCGCTCCATTTGGATGCTCCCTGTGACCTATGCCATTTGACCTATGCCCTAGCTTTCCTTTTCGGCTACAAGTAGCAGCTTCCAGGCAGTTTACAGGTGCAGTACATTGCACAGGTCATAGCTTTCATTTTCGGCTACAAGTAGCAGCTTCCAGGCAGCTTCCAGATGCACTGCATTGCATAGGTCATAGCTTTCCTTTTCGGCTACAAGTTGCAGCAGCTTCCAGGCAGCTCCCTGAGCCAGCCAATAGGTGAAGTCCCAAGATCTCAACTGTACTGGAGACCTGCTTCTGTCAGCTTTCAAATGCAATACATTGCTTTGTTTTGAGCTGGGTAGCAAGCCAGGGGAGCTGCCTAGAAGCTCCTGCTCGTAGCCAAAGGAAAAGCTATGGCCTGTGCCACCTTGTTTTTGTTCAACGCGTCGCAAATTGAGCAACTTGAAACACGCCAGTGCGATGCACCGCCCCCCTGAACCCCAGGGGCTCCGTGCAGAGCGGGGGGGTCGGGGGGAAATTTCTGATTAGTTAAGCCAGACCCATGCGTCGCCATGCAGCAACAGGATGGGGGCGCATCGTCGGAAGAAGTGGCCTATGCCAAAAAAGGGCCTGTGCAGGTCTATGCAAAAGAGGGGCCTATGCCCAGGCGGAGAAACAAGCCCTTGCTGAGAGTTTCTAGCTGGTGATGCTGACCCTGCAGACCAGCTTCCCACTGTTTTTATTTCAGATTTCTGGAGGTCAGGTTGAGGAGCTACTTGGGCTGCTCAAGCGTGATTTCAGGATTCTTGCGGAACCATTGCATGGCAGAGCGCAGAGCCCGGGGGGGTTCTTGGGGTTCTTGGATTTTTATTTTCGCTATATATAGCGATCGCTAGTTCTTACCCTTTTAGCGAAATTCTCGCTATAAAAAAAGGGGGGGTTAAAAGTTGTTCTTTTCTTTTTGCCCTAAATAGCCCCCAAAAGCTACAATAAGCTATAAAAAGCTATAGAAAGCACTAAAACGCTGTCCCTGGAGGAGGCCAAAAACCATAAAGCTAGGAAAACCTCACTTTTAGCAGCTTTTATATTTGAAAACAAATCACTGTTGGGGTTCATTCGTCGCCGTGCAGCAATGGGATGGCGAAGCGTCGTCGGAGAAAAAAAGCGAAGCTTCCTTTATAAATAAATACATAAATAGTACGCCTTATTACAAGGCGTGAGGTTTAGGTGGCCAGCCCGTTTGCTTGTACTGGGGCTAAGCACCAACAGCTTCCACTATCACATTTTGTCTTGGTTGCTTTTTCTGCCCGAAAGCTGTTGGTGCTTAGCCCTAGTACAAGCACACGGGCTGGCCACCTAAACCTCACGCCTTGTAATAAGGCGTACTATTTATATATAATGGAAGCTTCACTTTTTTCTCCAACAAGAGAAGCTTGTAGCCGTAAAGACACTTGTAGCTGACACTTGTAGCTGACACTTGTAGCTGTAAAGACACACAGTATTCGGCAGGTATCATGTACATAGCTTTTTGGCGGGAGCCCCCAGGATTACCCATTTGTCCGTTTGACCGACCGATCGTCTGACCGAGACAAAGCCTGACACGTCAGCTAATGGTCTCGTAACTAACTTGCTTCCGTTACCACCTGTCGCTCCATCGCAAACACTCTTCATCATTTTTAGCGTTGCATGCGACGCTGCATAGAACTTGTTTCCACTACCAGTAGCGATCACTACCTGGGACCCTGTTTTGGCCAATCCTTCCGCTACCATGAGACTTGAATCTCGGCCCCACCACCAAACCCACGGAGCCGGTCTTTCGTGCCACCTATCCAAATCTCTACCAGGAGCCCAACCTTGAAAGACACCAAATCCCAGATTTCTACCAGAAGACCCCATTAATAGCTAAGTGCCCAAGGAATCATTCGTCGATTTGGATGCTTGTACGTTTTTGCCTCGAATTTTTGAGAACAATTCTGCTCCCAAACCTATGTATGCGCACATGTTTAGATGGTACAAATTTGAAATGTTGAAAAGGTTACCCGATAATTGTAGCTTTTGGCCCTCCCCAAAACCGTACATGGAAAAAACCCTGCATATGGAAAAAAACGCTGATTATGTAATGTCCATTAAATCCTCTGTCCTCATTGAAAGTGAGACTGCACCCTATCATAATTCAGGTAAAACAAAAAAAAACTCGAAAATATTTTGAATATTATGAGATAGATGAATCATTACCTGGATCTGGTCCCGATTTAAGAAGGTCACTTTTGTCTGCGAAACGCCCTACTATGGCCTATTCTCGGCCTGAAAAGCAAGTCCTTGCCACCGCCACCCACCACCCACCACTTGCAAACCTCACCCACCAACACCCACCAACACTCACCAACACCCACCCACCTCCCACAATCCACCAACAACAACCCCCACCCACCCACAACACCCTATGGCCTATTCTCAGGCTGAGAAGCAAGTCCTTGCCGAGGGATCCAAGCTGGTGCTAGTGACCCTGCAGACCAGCTACAACCAGGGAGTGTACGGATTAGTCAGCAACCTAGGCTCGCTAGTTGTCCGCACGCTGCTGCAGCCCCTTGAGGAAATTGCATTTGCAGCATTTAGCCGGTGCGTGGGTGGGGCTGGGACATGAAAACATGAACACATATATAACATATATACATGAAGCGACAGAATGGAGACGGAATTGCGAGGCGTTGTCGAAAGAAAAAAATGGTGCTAGATCGCATCCAGGGCCTGTAGACCTCAAGTTCACTAACTTCACACCGACCCACCTCTGAGATCCCATCTAGGCACCGGGTGGGACCTGGACCTCAAGTCCACTGACTTCACACCGATCCACTTATTTGATGCTATCTAGGCACCGGGTGGGACCTGGACCTCAAGTCCACTGACTTCACACGGATCCACTTATTTGATGCTATCTAGGCACCGGGTGGGACCTGGACCTCAAGTCCACTGACGTCTAGTTATAGTAACTAGGTTGCATCCAGGGCCTGTTGACCTCAAGTCCACTAACTTCACACCAACCCACATCTGCTATCCCATCTAGGCACTGGGTGGGACCTGGACCTCAAGTCCACTAACTTCACACCAACCCACATCTGCTATCCCATCTAGGCACCGTGTGGGACCTGGACCTCAAGTCCACTGACGTCTAGTTATAGTAACTAGATTGCATCCGGGGCCTGTTGACCTCAAGTCCACTAACTTTACACCAACCCACTTCTGCGATCCTATCTAGGCACCGGGTGGGACCTGAGGACCTAGCAGGGCAGCGCCAACTGCTGAGTGTTCTGTGCGCCTTGACTAAGTGTGTCAGCATCCTAGGCTTACTGTCGGCCGCTTTCGGGCCGGCCTACTCATACACAGTACTCCGCCTCATATACTCGACTAAGGTGAGGGGGGGAAACTGAGCATCCTGTGTGTATGTGTGTGTGTGGGGGGGGGGGGGGGGGGGGGGGGGGGAGACAGCACTCTTCGTTGTATACTCAACTAAGGTGAGGGGGGAGACAGAGCATCCTGTGGTGTGGTGTGGGGGGGGGGGGGGGGGGGGGGGGTACACAGTAATCTCTACCTTGTAACTGAACGAAGGTGAGGAACAGAGCCATGTTGTGTGTGGGTGTGTGGTGGGGGGGGGGGGGGGGGGGGGGGGGGGGGGGGGGGGGGGGGGGGGGGGGGGGGGGGGTACAAGTCTTCCTCCCGCCTTGCCTCATATACTGCAACTAGGGAGAACAGAGCCCCCGTGTGTGTGTGATGGCACGTATTTGGTGCTACATGGGTGGGTTCGTGTTGGTGGATGGTGGGTTGGGTGGTGTTGGGTGTTGGGTGGATGGGGGTTGGTGGTGGATGTGGGGTAGTGGGTGGGTGTTGTTGGGTTTGGTGGTTTGGCTGGGGGTTTTTTATTGGTGGTGGTGGGTGGTGGGGGTTTGTGTGTGTTGTTGGGTGGTGTGGCTGGGTTGGTGGGGGTGGTGGTGGTGTGGTTGGTGGGTGGGCGGTGTGGGTGTGGGTCGGACTGTTGGTTGGTGTTGGTGGTGTGGGTGGTTGGGTGGTGTTGTTGGTTGAATGGTGGTGGCTAGGGGTTTGGGTGGTGTTGTGGTGGTGGTGGGTGGGTGGGTGGGTGTTGTTTTGTGTGTGTTTGGCTGGGTCCTGGTTGGTTGTGGTTTGGTGGTGGTGGTGGTGGGTTTTGTTGGTGGTTGGTGGCTGGGTGTTTGGTGGTGCGTGGTGTGGTGTGGTTGGTTGGTGTGTTTTGTTTGGGTGGTGGGTGGCTGGGGTTGGTGGTGGTGTGGTGGTGGTGGGTGTGGGTGGGTGTTGTTTGGGTGGTGGGTGGCCTTGTTTTGTGGTGGTGGTGGTGGTGGTGAGTGGTGGTGGGTGGTTGTTTGGGTGGTGGGGGGCTGGGGGTTGGTGTGGTGTGGTGGTGGTGCTGGTGGTGGTTGGTGTTGTCTGGTGTGGGTGTCTGGGGGTTGGTGTGGTGGTGCGTTGTGGTGGTGGTGGGTGTTGTTGGTGGTGGGTGGCTGGGGGTTGTTGGTGGTCGGGGTGGGTGGTGGGTGGGTGTTGGGTGGTGGGTGTCTGGTAGTTTGGATGTTGTTGTGGGCTTGTGGGTGGTGGTTGGGTGGGTTTTTGTTGGTATGGTGGGTGATCTCGGAGTTTTGGTGGTGGGGGTGGTGGTGGGTGGTGCGGGTGGGGTGTCTGTTCGGGTGGTGGGTGCTGGGGTGGTGGTGGCTGGTTGGTGGTGGGTGGTGTGTGGGTGCTGTATGGGTGGTGTGTGGCTGTGGTTGTGTAGGATGGTGGCTGGTGTGGTGTTGGGTGGGTGTTGTTGTGTGTTGGGATGGCTGGGGTTTGTTGTTGGTGGTGGTGGGGGTGGTGGGTGTGGGTTGGGTGTTTGTTGGTTTTGAGGTGGCTGGGGGTTGGTGGTTGGTGGTGTGGGTTGTGGGTTGGGTGGTTGTTGGGCTCTGGGTGGATGGGGGTTGGTGGGTGTTGGGTGTGGTGGGTGGGTGGTGGTGGGTGTTGTTTGGTGTGTTGCGCTGTGGGTTGGTGGTGGTGGTGTGGGTGGTGTGGGTGGGGTGGGTTGGTTGTTTGTATGGGTGTGTGGGTGGTGGGGGGTTGGTGGTGGTGGATGGTGTGTGGAGGGTGGGTGGTGGGTGATCCAATCTGACACCACATTTCCTTAACATGATTCGGGTGCTACATGGGTGGGTGCTTGTTAGTGGTGGATGGTGGGTAGTGGGTGGGTGTTGTTGGGTGGTGGGTGGATGGTGTGTGGAGGGTGGGTGGTGGGTGATCCAATCTGACACCACGTTTTCCTTCACATGATTCGGGTGCTACATGGGTAGGTGGGTGTTGGTTTTGGTGGATGGTGTGCGGTGGGTGGGTGTTGCTGGGTTTTGTGTGGAGGGTGGATGGTGGGTGATCCAATCTGACACCATGTTTTCTGCCTACACGATTGGGGTGCGACGTGGAGCTGACAGGAAACAGATTACCCTTCTGTCCCTTCCCAATCTGAGTGCTGCGGCTGGCCGAGTTTGGCCAGCCAGGGCAGCTTCCTAGCAGCTGCTACATGTTAGCCATGGGTGCAATCTAGGTGCTATGTTACATTTAATAAACATTTGTGCCACTTTTGTTAATAAACATTTGTGCCACTTTTGTTAATAAACATTTGTGCCACTTTTGTTAATAAACATTTGTGCCACTTTTGTTAATCAACATTTGTGCCCACTTTTGTTAATAACATTTGTGCACTTTTGTTAATAAACATTTGGTGCCACTTTTGTTAATAAAACATTTGTGCACTTTGTTATACATTTGGCACTTTTGTTAATAAACATTTGTGCCACTTTTGTTAATAACAATTTGTGGCACTTTTGTTAATAAACATTGGCCACTTTTGTTAAATAAACATTTGGGTGCCCCTTTTGTTAAGTAAACATTTGTGCCACTTTTGTTAATAAACATTTGTGCCACTTTTGTTAATAAACATTTGTGCCACTTTTGTTAATAAACATTTGTGCCACTTTTGTTAATAAACATTTGTGCCACTTTTGTTAATAAACATTTGTGCCACTTTTGTTAATAAACATTTGTGCCACTTTTGTTAATAAACATTTGGCCACTTTTTTGAATAAACATTTGTGCACTTTGTTATAAACCTTTGGTGCCACTTTTGTTATAAACATTTGTGCCACTGTTGTTAAGAAACAATTTTGGTGCCACTTTTGTATAACTTTGTGCCCACTTTATGTTAATAACATTTGTGCCACTTTTTGTTAATAAACATTTGTGCCCCTTTTGTTAATAAAGCATTTGTGGCCACTTTTGTAATCAACATTTGTTCCACTTTTTAATAAACATTTTGCCACTTTTGTTAATACCATTTGTGGCCACTTTTGTTAATTACATTTTGTGCCACTTTTGTTAGAACATTGTGTGCCACTTTTGTTAATAAACATGTGTGCCACTTTTGTTAATAAACATTGTTGCCTTTTTGTTAATAAACATTTGTGCCACTTTTGTTAATAAACATTGTGCCACGTTTGTTAATAACCTTTGGGGCACTTTTGTTAATAACAGTTGTGCCACTTTTGTTAATAAACATTTGTGCCACTTTTGTTATAAAATTTGTGCCACTTTTGTTCATAAACATTGTGCCACTTTTTGTTAATTAAACATTTGGTTGCCCTTTTGGTTTAATAAACATTTGTGGCCACTGTTTGTTATAAACTTTGTGCCACTTTTGTTACTAACTTTTGTGCACTTTTGTTAAAAACATTTGTGCCACTTTTGTTAATAGCCTTTGTGCCACTTTTTGTTCATCAAACATTCTGCCCACTGTTGTTAATAACATTTCCTTTCTGGTTTCTGCCACTTTTTGTTAATAAACATTTGTGCCACTCTTGTTAATAAACATTTGTGCCCACTTTTTTAATAAACATTTTGTGCCACTTTTTGTTAATAACTTTGTGCCACTTTTGTTAATAAACATTTGTGCCACTTTTGTTAATAAACATTTGTGCCACTTTTGTTAATAAACATTTGTGCCACTTTTGTTAATAAACATTTGTGCCACTTTTGTTAATAAACATTTGTGCCACTTTTGTTAATAAACATTTGTGGCCCACACTTTTGTTAATAACCATTGTGCCACTTTTTGTTAATAACAGTGTGCCCCTTTGTTAATAAACATTTGTGCCACTTTTGTTAATAAACATTTGTGCCACTTTTGTTAATAAACATGACAAGAAAGGTTACGTTAAATTATCTGCTTAGCACGAACTCCAGACCCCCGTCATTTATGATTTGTCTGGGTTCAGTTCGCCAGTGCTTGTTCTTTGTAATGCCTTTCCTGTTTCGAGGTTAGGAAAGTCTCGTTAGCCCATTTAGCTAAACCTGGACTGGAAAATCTTGAACTTGAACTTGGTTACATAGCTTCAGCCAGCAATTGGCTGCTCGCCGTCTTTGGCAGTAAAAATAAAGAAAATATGTAAAAGCGAACAAAACATGTTTTTATTTTTTCTTCTTTTCATCATTTTGTTTCATTTAGGACACTGTGTTGACGCTGAACTTGAACTTGGTTACATAGCTTCAGCCAGCAATTTGGTGGCTCGCCGTCTTTGGCAGTTAAAAAAACCTGGACTGGAAAACTGGGCTGGACAAGTTTTATGCAGCGTCGCAATTCGACGTTACAAATTGGCGGGGAGTGCTCGCGACGGAGCGACAGGTAGCAACGGAAGCGAGTTAGTTACGAGACCGTTGGCTGACGTGTCAGGCTTCGTCTCAGTCGCCGACCAGACGGACAAATGGGTAACCCTGGGGGCTCCCGCCCCCTTGAAGAGGGGGCTACGCCAAGAATTGGACTGCAAAATGGGACTGGAAAAAGACCATCTCCGTTCCCACTCTAAGTGCTGTGTATTGCCGTCTACTCTGCCCTTGCTGGGCAGCTTCCTAGCAGCTGCTACAAGTAGCCAAAAGAAACAGAGTTCATTCTCTCCATTCCCAATCTAATAAAATAAATAAACAAATAGTACGCCTTATTACGAGGCGTGAGGTTGAGGGGGCCAGCCCGTTTGCACTGGCTGGGCACCACTAAATTCCACCACTGATTCCCACCACCTAATTCCCACCAGCTAATTCCCACCACCTAATTCCCACCAGCTAATTCCCACCACCTAATTCCCCCCACCACCAAATTCCACCAACAAATTCCCACCACCTAATTTTCACCACCTAATTCCCACCACCTAATTCCCACCACCGAATTCCCACCACCGAATTCCCACCACCTAATTCCCACCACCTAATTCCCACTACCTAATTCCCACCACCTAATTCCCACCACCTAATTCCCACTACCTAATTCCCACCACCTAATTCCCACCACCTAATTCCCACTACCTAATTCCCACCACCTAATTCCCACCACCTAATTCCCTCCACCTAATTCCCAATCTCAATGCTATTTATCCCCTTCCTTCTGCCTTCTGATGCAGTGGAGTGAGACTGAGGCTCCTCTTGTTCTTGCTGCCTACTCTATCTACCTCCTGCCTCTGTCCATCAACGGTCAGTCCAGTTATGTGGCATGCTATGCTGTGTTGTGGTATGCTATGCTATGCTATGCTATGCTATGCTATGCTATGCCCCTCTATGCTATGCTATGCTATGCTATGCTATGCCATGTTTTCTTATGTTATGCCATGCCATGTTATGTTTTTTATGTCTTGTTACTTCGGTTAGTTATGTTTGTCATGCCTCCTTACTTTGGTTAGTTATGCTTGTTATGTCCTGGTACTTTGGTTAGTTATGTTTGTTATGTCTTCTTATTTGGGTTAGTTATGTTTGTTATGTCTTCTTACTTTGGTTAGTTATGTTTGAAATGTTGCTACTTCGGTTAATTATGTTTGTTATGTTTGCTACTTCGGTTAGTTATGTTTGTTATGTCTTCTAATTGGGTTAGTTATGTTTGTTATGTCTTCTTATTTGGGTTAGTTATGTTTGTTATGTCTTCTTACTTTGGTTAGTTATGTTTGTTATGTCTTCTTATTTGGGTTAGTTATGTTTGTTATGTCTTCTTACTTTGGTTAGTTATGTTTGTTATGTCTTCTTACTTTGGTTAGTTATGTTTGAAATGTTTGCTACTTCGGTTAATTATGTTTGTTATGTTTGCTACTTCGGTTAGTTATGTTTGTTATGTCTTCTAATTGGGTTAGTTATGTTTGTTATGTCTTCTTACTTTGGTTAGTTATGTTTGTTATGTTTGCTACTTCGGTTAGTTATGTTTGTTATGTCTTGTTCCTTCGATTAGTTATGTTTGTTATGTTTGTTACTTTGGTTTGTTATGTTTGTTACTTTGGTTAGTTATGTTTGTTATGTCTTCTTACTTTGGTTGGTTATGTTTGTTTGTTATTTTGGTTAGTTATGTTTGTTATGTCTTGCTACTTCGGTTAGTTATGTTTGTTACTTTGGTTAGTGATGTTTGTTATGTCTTGCTACTTTCGTTAGTTATGTTTGTTATGTTTTGTTATTCGGTTAGTTATGTTTGTTATGTCTTCTTACTTTGATTAGTTATGTTTGTTATGTCTTGTTTCTTTGGTTATGTATGATTGAAGGCCCTAACAAGTTTTGGTTGCCGCGGAGAGGGCTCTCAGACACGTTCTTCACCTCATCGAACTTTGAGGAAAGCCAGATGAGGTGCTGGTTGTCGGTGTCGGGATCCAGGTTGTAACAACTATCATGCCCTGCCAACAGGGACAGGGGATGAGCACCATTGCTTTTTAGGCTATTACAGCAGCTTATAGGCAGCATCCATGTATGCACATACTTTGCTTTCTAACCTTCCTAACCAGTTCGCATCAACCCCCACCTCACCCTGACCCTGAGCCACTCTCTGCACCCATGTTTACATCTAACCACCATTCCGCATGTTCCTAACAAGCCCACACCTGAGATCTCCTCACCCTCACCCACACCCTCACCCACACCCTCACCCTCACCCCACAGCTTCTAGGCAACACCCATCCATGCATATAATTTGCGTCCTAATCAAAAACAGTGTACAGACCTATGTCCACCTCACCCTGACCCTGAGCCCACTCTCTGCACACACGTTTGCTTCTGACCACCATTCCACATCTTCCTAACAAGCCCACATCTGAGATCTCCTCACCCTCACCCTACCTACCTCACCCTCACCCTCACCCCACAGCATCTAGGCAGCACCCATCCATGCATGTAATTTGCTTCCTAATCAAAAACAGTGTCCAGACCTGTGCCCACCTCACCCTGACCCTGAGCCAACTCTCTGCACCCATTTTTGCATCTGACCACCATTCCGCATGTTCCTAACATGCCCACACCTGAGATCTCCTCACCCTCACCCCACAGCTTCTAGGCAGCACCCATCAATGAATGTAATTTGCTTCCTAATCAAAAACAGTGCCCAGACCTGTGTCCACCTCACCCTGACCCTGAGCCCACTCTCTGCACCCACATTTGCTTCTGACCACCATTCCGCATGTTCTTAACAAGCCCACAACAAGCCCACATCTGAGATCTCCTCACCCCTCACCTCCCTCATCCTCACCCCTCGCCCCACCTCCCTCACCCTCACCCTCGCCCCACCTCCATCACCCTCACCCTCGCCCCACCTTCATCACCCTCACCCCACCTCCATCACCCTCACCCTCAACCTCAACCTTACCTCACCTCCCTCACCTCAACCCTCAACCTCAACCTCAACCTCAACCTCACCCACCTCCCTCACCCTCACCCCCACCTCCATCACCCCCACCCTCGCCCCACCTCCATCACCCTCACCCTCACCCCTGCCCCCTCACCCTCACCCCACCTCCCTCACCCTCACTCCACCTCTCTCACCTTCACCCTCACCCCACCTCTCACCCTCACCCTCACCCTCGACCCCACCTCCCTCATTCTCTCCCCACCTCCCTCACCCTCACCCCCACTCCCTCACCCTCGCCCCTCAGCTTCTAGGCAGCACCCATCCATGCATCTAATTTGTTTTCTAGGGTAGGTGGGTGGTCAATGGTGAAAATAATAACTTCCGAACATGCGGTTTGCCAACTTTATACTTGCCCCCCCCCCCTCCAGCCGTACTATTTATTTATTTATTAATCTTCCTTATCAGTCCACACCCACTGCTTATTTTTTGCTACTCGTGGCAGCTTCCAGCTAGCTCCATCAGCCAGCCAGTGCACCAATCCCATAGCTTTCAGCTGCATTATAAAGCAGTTCATGTCCGCTCCCAGACGCACTACCTAGCTCCAGGTCTCAGAAAGGAAGCTGCCTAGAAGCTGCTAAGCACAGCCCTAAAACAACAGTGTCCAGAGCTATGTCCACCTCACCCTGACCCTCGGCCCACTTGTCAAAGTTATGTGGATACGATAGGAGACAATAAGTGAGACTGAGATTGAGAAGTGAGAGTGAGATTGAGAGGTAAGGCTGAGATTGAGAAGTGAGACTGAGATTGAGATTCAGAACTGAGACTAAGATTGAAAAGGGAGACTGAGATTGAGAAGTGAGACTGAGATTGAGAAGTGAGACTGAGATTGAGAAATGAGAGTGAGATTGAGATTGAGAAGTGAGACTGAGATTGAGAAGTGAGATTGAGCGTGAGAAGTCAGACTGAGATTGAGGAGTGAGAGTGGAATTGAGCAGTGAGACTGAGAATGTGAAGTGAGACTGAGATTGAGAAGTGAGACTGACATTGAGAAAAGAGATTGAGAAGTGAGACTGAGATTGAGAAGTGAGACTGACATTGAGAAAAGAGATTGATAAGTGAGACTGAGATTGAGAAGTGAGACTGACATTGAGAAAAGAGATTGAGAAGTGAGACTGAGATTGAGAAGTGAGACTGAGATTGTGGAGTGAGACTGAGATTGAGAAGCGAGACTGACATTGAAAAAAGAGATTGAGAAGTGAGACTGATATTGAGAAAAGAGATTGAGAAGTGAGACTAAAATTGAGGAAAGTGATTGAGAAGTGAGACTGAGATTGAGAAGTGAGACTGAGATTGAGAAAAGAGATTGAGAAGTGAGACTGACATTGAGAAAAGAGATTGAGAAGTGAGACTGACATTGAGAAAAGAGATTGAGAAGTGAGACTGACATTGAGAAAAGAGATTGAGAAGTGAGACTGACATTGAGAAAAGAGATTGAGAAGTGAGACTGACATTGAGAAAAGAGATTGAGAAGTGAGACTGACATTGAGAAAAGAGATTGAGAAGTGAGACTGACTTGAGAAAAGAGATTGAGAAGTGAGACTGACATTGAGAAAAGAGATTGAGAAGTGAGACTGACATTGAGAAAAGAGATTGAGAAGTGAGACTGACATTGAGAAAAGAGATTGAGAAGTGAGACTGACATTGAGAAAAGAGATTGAGAAGTGTGACTGACATTGAGAAAAGAGATTGAGAAGTGAGACCGAGATTGAGAAGTGAGACTGAGATTTACTGGAACAAGTATTACATGAAGGGTCCAGGCTATGAGAGGGGCGAAGCCGCCTTAGTAGAGAGATTTTAGGGATGGGTCTAGGAAGACACGTGTAGACTGTTCATTTGTCATTCTTAATTTTTGTGTTTATTTTTTATTGCTTGAAACCGGCTTATTATGGGTAAAAAGACCAAAAGAGGTTCTTTATATGGGCCCATACAAGACAAGGACTTACAGTTTACGAAGAAGCCCCAAAAAATTGTCTTCCCAGTATAAGTGCCTGGTTGTTCCCTTCATAGTCTCTACGGGGTCAAGGAAAACAATTTCAAAACCCCCCTTAAAATTTGAAAAGGGTGTACGTCTCTTTTCCCATCCCTAATTGTAAAATCATCCCTACTTTGAATCTGATCCCGAATTGTGAAACCATCCCCAGGCCTTAGTGGGGATATAAAGGGGTGAGGGGGTCCCTACTAAGTGCTCTCTCCTAATCAAGGCCCCTTAGCCCTTAAGGGTTACCCTAAAGGGGTTAGGCCGAGCCAGGGTATTTGCAGGCTATTAGCCCCCCCTTAGAAGGAATAGGTAGAAACAAAATTGATAAGCCACCTTATCTTAACCCCCCTGGGGTTAAGGCCACCGGTAATTTCATTCAAAACATTACAGCTGGTTCAACCCTTTACGGAGATGAGTGCGTTGGGCCACCCATAAAGAGGGGTGCAATACTTTATCGAAAACCTAAAATCCATTCATTATTTCTTTCATATCAAATGCCCTGCAAACCCCCCTGAAACATAGAACAGCTAACGCTGACACAACTCCCTGCACCTATCCTTGCATTTGACTACCACTCCGTATGTTCCTAACAAACCCACACCTGAGATAAGCCCACCTCATTCACACCAGCTCTTACCCTCACCCCATCTCCCTCACCCTCACCACACCTCCCTCGCACTCACCCTAACCACACCTCACTCACATTCATCCTCGCCCCACCTCACTCACACTCCCCCCACCTCCCCCACCCTCACCTCAACCCACCTCCCGCACCCTCACCCCACCTCCCTCACCCATCCACACATCAATGTGTGACTGAGACCTTCGTCCATGCGGTGCTGGACAAGAAAGGGCTCCTCCCCAAAAAATCGGTTAAAATCATTTATAACATTAGTAAAAATAATGTATATATTACTTAAAATATCTTCATCCGCGACCACTTCCCTTGTCCACGTGTAATCTAGGTGTGACTGAGGCCTTTGTCCATGCGGTGCTGGACAAGAAAGGGCTCCACCAAACGAACATGGCCCTGATCGCCATATCCATTCTGCACATTGCCAGCAGTGCTCTAGCTGTCACTTATGGGGGAGCTGTGGGCCTGGTGGCGGCGGATGCTGTGAACATGGGGGTTCGTGTTACTATGTCCATGTGGTAAGTTTGTCCATGTAGTCCATGTGGTCCATGTGGTGAGTTTGTCCACGTGGTCCGTGTGGTGAGTTTGTCCATGTGGTCCATGTGGCCCATGTGGTGAGTTTTTCCATGTGGCCCATGTGGTCCATGTGGTGAGTTTGTCCATGTGGCCCATGTGGTCCATGTGGTGAGTTTTGCCCATGTGGTCCATGTGGTGAGTTTGTCCATGTGGCCCATGTGGTCCATGTGGTGAGTTTGTCCACGTGGTCCGTGTGGTGAGTTTGTCCATGTGATCCATGTGGCCCATGTGGTGAGTTTTTCCATGTGGCCCATGTGGTCCATGTGGCCCATGTGGTGAGTTTGTCCATGTGGCCCATGTGGTCCATGTGGTGAGTTTGTCCATGCGGCCCATGTGGTCCATGTGGTGAGTTTTGCCCATGTGGCCCATGTGGTCCATGTGGTGAGTTTGTCCATGTGGCCCATGTGGTCCATGTGGTGAGTTTGTCCATGCCTAGATTCATGTTCGGTACAATATATCTGTCTGTGATGCACAGATAAGTTTTCAATGCATAGATTTTTGTTCGGTAAGATTTGTTTTCATACTTGCATATGCTTTCAATATCGGTGTATAGTTTTTAGTACATGTGTAGTTTTGCAACACGCATATGATTGGGGAGGGCAAATGCCAATCTATTAGTTTTGGGTGCAGTTACGTCGGTCAAACTTCGTAATGTTAACAACCAGAGCTATGGTAAAATGTTGGTTGAAATGATGGTTCGGATTTTGGTTATAATATTGGTTCAAATATCTTCATCTGTGACCGCCTCCCTTGTCCACGTGTGATCCGAAGGTACATGCTGTTGTACTTCTGTGACCCCCTCCCCTTGTCCACGTGTGATCCGAAGGTACATGCTGTTGTACTTCTGTGACCCCCTCCCCTTGTCCACGTGTACTGCGCAGGTACATACGGTACTTCTTCTGTGACGTGAAAGATTTCCATGTGCTGAGTCTGTTGCCTAATTGGGCTACCCTTGTCTCCGCTGCCATGGCCTCCATCATCACCCTCACATCCAAGGCGATGTTGATGGACACCACCTTCAAGAGCACGGAGGAGTTCATGCGGGCTGCAGCCTACCATATCATGGCTGGTGGGGTGTGCCTGATAATCATGCTGGCATCGGTATACCGGGCAGAGCGAGAGACAATCAACGAGATTCGGCAGATGCAGGCTGAGGGGAGACAGGGCAAGGCAGTGCCCCCCACAGACGCTCCCGCTCCTAAAACAAAGAAGGATAACTAAGAGTAGCGTAGCCCCCCGGGATGCTTTTTGGGGGGGGGGGGGGGCTTAGAAAACATGCATTTTGCATATGGATGACATAAGATTCACTGGTTTTTACCAACTTTGTCAAGCTTCTAATTGTACAGAACAGTCTAGTCAACACTAGTTGTAACACTAGTCTTGTACTACAACTTAGCCCAGTAAACCTAAAACATACTCACTATGAAGTTATAATCAATACACATTCCTTGCGTATCATAAGAAAAGGGTCTGCTTGATCATATCACATCATGCAAAATGTGATATGATCAACTGTGGTGTCAACAACATCAAGTAGCTAGTCAGCTACTCAGCTGTCAGCTGGTGTGTCCAATTACGCCATGTAGCGCCCAGGCTTCCTCCAGGCTGCTATGGCTATGGTGTATGGGATGTACGCAACGGTGAAAAAGTCTTGGGAGAAGAGGCGTACGCAAGCGTTCTCGTGGTCACCCTTCAGGCAGTTGCTCGCCTCATTCTTGATGAACTAAGAGTAGAGAATGTCCTCTCGTCCTCTACCGATGACACCGCAATCACCAAAGAGATCTTGACCAACACAAAAAACTCGGAGAGGTTTTCACGAAGCCCAACCTGCCCCTGGTCGGTAGGGAACGAGCAAACTCTGCTGTCTTAACACTGGTGGCGCAGACGAACGCGGTTTTGTTAAATATATTTCGGCCATGCCTTATGCTGAATCAATCAATTAAATCAACAAACTAAGCTTGTGTGGTGCCTACCTTGACTCCTGGTGGAAGTTGGAACGAGGAAGTAACTTCCACCAGGGGTGCACTGCTGTACTTTCTGGCTTGGGCTTGCACTGCTGTACTTTCAGCTTGGTCCAGGGGTCACTTTCAGTCCTTTCTACTAGGTACCTTCCACCAGGGGTAGGCCTGAGCTAGCTACCTGGGCTGGGCCTGTGCGACCCAGGTGCGACCCAGGGCACAAATCACACACCTGAGGGTCGCACTTGTGGCGACCAAGGGCCTATTTTGCCCTAATTTTGCACACCTGAGGGTCGCAAGGGACAATGGATGAGATTATTATGTGATATTAATTATGTGTTATTCAAATTGTTAATTGGCTGGCAAACTGTTTCAGGAGCAGGTTAGTTCAAAACGTACGTGTTTGCATGACAAAGTCCAAATCACACACACTTCAGACGTGTGTGTGTGTGTTGTCACCCACCGTTTTGACTTTTCCAGATTTGGACAGGCGTGTGTGTTTTCCCTGGGTTTTTTGGGGGGTGGGGGTGGGGGGTTGGGGGGGGGGGGGGGGGGGGGGGACTTGTGTCACGTAAACTCTCGAAGGGCTTTGAACAGCCCTGGTCAGGAGAATCGCGTGAGATCCGCCAACCGTGCTGCCCGAATTTACGTTGACTCGAGGGCAATATGTTTCGTTTGTTTAATTTGAGAACTTGAACTTAGTTACATAGCTCCACCCAGTTTGACAATAATCAAACCAAACGGGATTGCACCCAACCCGTTAGGCGCTGGGAGCTGGTATCATTTTGATGGATCATTTGATTCATTGGGTTGCTGTATAGGGTTTTATTGTTTTGGATTGGGCTGGGTTCTAAACTGGAACCCCCTTGTACCTGACAGCGGCCCAAATTGGCTTAGAGGCTTTGATTCAGATCTTGGGCATGAGTGGGATTTTTTAGAAAAGTCAGGCTGTAAACCAGGGTAATTCAAAGCGCGCGCTTTTGCGCTTTTGGACGCTGACTTTTTGACCCCCTCTGCGCTTTAAGCGCAGTTTTTTGCAACCCCTTGTGGGCGCTGCAAGCAATTTTTGCGCTTTTTGCTCTACAAAGCGCAGTTTTTTTGTTTTCAAGTGCGTTAAAGCGCTGGCCAGTTTGGCCATTTGAAGTACCCTGCTGTAAACCACATAGCTACTCAGCTGTCAGATACCGCAGAATCGACCGGTCTGTTTTACCCTTCACCCAGTCCCAACATCTGCATCTCAGATGCAATGGACCCTGGAAAAGCTGCGTCTTTGACGCCACAGTCCACAGACCCTCAATATCTGAGTCTGAGACGCAACGTTTTTAACAACCCTGATCCACACATATGTATGCATATATGTATGCATAGACGCAGCGTTTTAAAAAACCCTGATCCACATATATGTATGTATATATGTATGCATAGACGCAGCGTTTTTAACAACCCTGATCCACATATAGCCCGTGTGTATGTACGTTACAGTCCAGGGGTAGGTATATCTTATAGAGCTACACTTGTATCTTCTTACGTCATTGAACGAATTAGCTTGGAATTGGCGATATACTTCCTATGATAGCTAATTACGACTCGTGACCAAATGAATCAAATGATGAACACAAAGATGCACAAGTTACTTAATTCACATAAGTCAGAACAGCAGCAGGCCGATATATTTCCTAGCTTATGGAAGATGGTGAGCAGACCAGAGTTGGCTGAAAAAACATGTAACAATCCAATCCAATCTCAGTATTTTCAATTTTTCACAAACGAACTAATCCAGTACCAGCGGATATGGGTATTTCATGATCGATACCGTTGCCACGTGCTATCAGCCCAGCAGTATCGAAAATATAACTCATCAGCTTAACAGGCTATTCCCCTTCATTTCGATGAATGGGTAGACTCAGTATCGCGACGCAGGCGCCTCCCTAGCTTTCCAGCACAAATATTAATTCCCCGAACAGCCGACGAGATCCAACATTCTAGGGGCAGGCAGAGGCATCCGATTGAAAGCGGAGGCTGGAAAATAAGCTACCTATAGCGTTTTATAAGTTTATACAGACTTCAGCGCTGCGGCGAGCGGTTGAATAATCTGATACAAAACTTCCAGGCCTGTGCCTTTAGTATGGAGGATGGAGGAGGAGCAGAAGTGTACACCAGAAGTACACCAGAATAAGGGACTAGCCTTTCCGCCCGTCTTCTCCCGGCAGCAGTCACTCCCTTGGACGCCCATGCCCATCGTTGATATCAGTATTATGCCATAGTCCCGATTTCGCGTTGAACAGACATAAATGCAAAAACATTCCCTCGCGCTTTGTGCCCAACCCTTCTAGCTTGTCGACTGTAGAAATGTGCAGTGAAGGTTTGAACCTGATATCCTGCGAAATCCATGGGTAAATCAAGAGGTTACAACTGTTGGACCCCCGAAGAGGAAGATGCTTTGCGGAACGGCGTCGCTAAGCACGGGCTAGGGGTAAGAAAGCCGCTAGTTAAATCTCGTACAACTTCCGTCCAGGCACGGATGGCGACCCTTGGGCAACAATACTTATGCTGCTTCCTTGTCCAGGCCTGGGAAATAGTGCGGAAGGACCCGGAGTTCATTATCTTGGTAAGTGCATTTAGGGTTCTTTGTCGCGTGAGGCGATCTACGGGTCTGTCCCAGATTAATCTCCAAAACGCACCCTTCTGACTTCGAAGACTTTTCTGAAGCCCACTTCTCCTTTACTGTCACATTACGCAGGCTCATCGATCTGGAGTCCAGCTGAAGGATAAATTCAGGTACTTGCTGCGGCTAGAAGCGCTCCTCACCAGCCTTAGAACCCTTAGTGTGGTGCTGGGCCATCTGTCTAAAAGAGAAGGCCAACATTTCTGTGTGAGGTTCAGGCACCCAATGATCGTGCACCTCTCAGTTGGTCCATGCGCCCCCATCTGATCTGCTCATGTCATCTGCTGCTCACTGTAGTGGCTCGATGCATCTGTCCCCGCGCTGCCTGCCATCCCCCATAGCCTGGTGCCCTATCGGACTCCAACAATGCCCGCAGTTTGACGGGTTCAAAGGGGACTTATGCTTGTACTTATACTTTTTCAGCCCACCCCCATTGCTCTCCTCACCTCACCCAACCTAACCCCCATGCCCACCTCACCTCACCCCACCGCAGGAATTTGGTGAAGTTTAGGCATGTAAGCTTGGAAGAGGCCAAGGCCCTCAAGCCAAAGGGAAGCGGACCATGGAGCAGGAAATTAAGTGCATCCGGGCTCACCAGAGCAACGTAAGGCCAGCTGAGCACGGGCAGGACAAGGGCAATCTTATAAGCAGCTTCATTATTTCCAAGCGGAGCACAATCTTGAGGTTATTTCCATGCCATTTGACTGGCAGAGTATGAGCAACTCACAAGAAAAGAAGATGAGGGGTGGGAGGGTTGGGGGTGGGCAGTAGGGGTGCGTTGGGGGATGCTGAAGGGGAGTGTGTGCATGTATGTAAGTATGTATGTATGTATGTATGTATGTATGTATGTATGTACGTACGTATGTTACAGTCCAGGGGTAGGCCAAATAGGCTTCAGGGACTTGCCCAACCGTGGTAGGAAGGGCTCAAATGGGATTGTTTAAGTTTTGGGGGGATGCACCTCGCAATCCTTCTTCTATCTGCCTTGCAGTTAAACTAACTTCTACTGAAATACATGATCCTAGCAAGCACAGATCAGCTAAGTGTGCCTACTCAACTACCCTTAATCCACGACAACAGCTCATTACCAGCCCATAGTGCACATGCTGATCTCAGTTGTGCTGGTACAATTTCATAGGCGAAATGTACTGCTGGGGGTAAGCTGAGGTACCACAAGGGTGTCATATGGTTGGTGATTTTGGGGTTCAATTGTACTGCTGGTGGTTAAGCTAAGGTACCACGAGGTTGTCATTGGGTTGGCGATCTTGGGGTTCAACTGTACTGCAGGGGTAAGCTGAGGTACCACAAGTGTGTCATAGGGTTGGTGGCCTTAGGGTTCAAGGACAAAACAGGCATGTAAGACAGGTATCCTGTTGGGCCAGTTGGAGAGCGTGTGAGAGTTTAGGTGCTTAGAGAAGGTAGCTGGAGTGGTTATTGCAGGTGTCTGCTGATTACTTGAGATGGTGTAGAAGGAGGATTGTATTGGATTATTGCATGGTTTGTCAGCTAACTCTGGGCTGCTCACTGTCTTTCAATTTCAAGTCCCTGTGCGATACCCACGGAAGTCAGGGAGCGGACTAAGCAGAGCATTTAATTCGTTTCAGGAAGGGGGTCTCCTGGTAACGATTTGGGTAGGTGGCCCGAATTGCCGCCCTGCTGTGCTGGCCTGGGGGGTTTGGCGAGCTGGGCGGGGGAGTCTCAGGGTAACGGAAGAGTTGACCAAATCGGGGTCCCAGGTAGCGATCGCTACTGGAAGCGGGGGGGCAACTCTGATACTGAGTGCAATGTGTAGTGCTGTAGTTGGTGGAAGAGTCCTTGTTGCTGGGATGCCCTGCCCAAGCTCTTGGGGGTCCTAGGACAACGAGGGTGGGCTCTGGTGGTATACAGGTTAACGTTGGCTATATCTGTTGGAGTTTATTCAAGGGGGCTAGTAGCGGTGGGGATCAGAGTCCTTTTCCGTTTCAGTAAAGGTGTCTTCTGTTAGCTTTCAGGGATTTGATTTCCAAGGATGGGGTTCAGGTAGTGATTTGAGTAAGGTAGCCCGTAGGACCTCCTAAGTGTTTGGGTGTCAGGGTTGTGGATTGCTGTTATAAAACAGGGTCCCAGGCAGCGGTCGCTTTAGGTAGGGGGGGGGAAAGTCCAGGTAAGGATTGTGGGCAAAGCAGGTAGGCCCCATCTTGTAGTGTGTGGCCCCTAAACCTTTTAGGAGGGGGGGGGGGGGGGGGGGGGACAACAATCAAAGCTTATTTTCTGGCAGTGAGAAGAAGGGATTAGGGATCTAAGTTGGAGTTTTCAAAATGGGAAATCCACAGTAGGAGGAAACGAGAGATCGAGATGAGTGATTACAAAAATCAGCTATTCCTTGCTATAGGAAGAGGCTTGGCTAAATACCATTCGTTGTGTCGTTCAATTGTAAGTATGAGTAGGGAAGGGCAACTAATAAGTCTTTGAAAAACAAATATGAACTAATATCATTACAGTGCTACAATAATATTAGTTTTCAAATAAATTCTAAATTCTGGTGAGACGGCTCGTCCGGCTCATATTATATAATATCATTTATTCACTAATATTATATAACATAGCCGACCCCTATGTATGAGTAGAGCCCTAAGTGTCTGATATGGTTTGGTTTGATTACATGGTCTAGCAGCTTTCAGGCTGCTCACCACCTGCGGGCAGAGTGGGCATGGGTAGTATACACTTTACTAAACCACGCTCTAGAGTACAAAGGATGCAATCACGTAGGTGTAGGCAGTTAGGCAGTTAAAAGACTGCCTACACCTGTGTATCACACACACACACACATATATATATATATATATATATATAATGTGAACATACTGCACACACCTATGTATCATATATATATATATATATATATATATATATATATATATATATATATATATTATTATCCGTTGTTTTATTTGGCATCTACTTGTGTCATGTATTATATATATTATATTATTATCCGTTTCTGTTATGGCATCTAATCTTGTCGTGTATCATATTTATTATTTTATTATCCGTTTCTGTTATGGCATCTAATCTTGTCATGTATCATACATATTCTATTACATCCGTTTCCGATATGGCATATAATCTTGTCATGTATCATACATATTCTATTACATCTGTTTCTGATATGGCATCTAATCTTGTTGTGTATCATATATTTTATATTATTATCCGTTTCTGATATGGCATCTAATCTTGTCATTGCAGGTCTATGGGAGTTGTTTGTGCAGAGGCTGCGACACCAGGGAAGAGTGAAGAGAAGCAAGATGAGGCAGAGCTAGAATTGGTCAAGGTGAGAGATGATGGTTTTATATGAGGGAGGGGGTGTGAGTATGTCAAGGGGGGTGAATGTCCTCGTGTACCAATATACCCCGAGAAGAGCAAGAGAAGCAAGATGAGGCAGAGTTGGAATTGGTCAAGGTGAGAGATGATGGTAAATGAGAAATGTGGTGTGAATATGTCAAGGGGAGAGAATGTCCACATGTATCCATATGCCCATATACCCATATACGAATAGACCCGGAGAAGAGCGAAGAGAAGCAAGATGAGGCAGAGCTAGAATTTGTCAAGGTGAGAGATGATGGTATCATATGAGGGAGGGGGTGTGAGTATGTCAAGGGGGATGAATTTCCCCACATACCCATATACCCATATACGAATAGACCCGGAGAAGAGCGAAGAGAAGCAAGATGAGAGACTAAATGTGTCAAGTGAGAATATGGTAACTACATAAGGGGGGGTGTAAGTCTGTCAAAGGGGGATAATGTCCCACATACTTACCCGATGCCCAGTATACCCACAGAATCAAAAGAGGCAGAAGATTTGCAGGGTAGAAGTTTGTTACAGCAAGTGGTATGTAGATTTAATTTGTCACCAATGTGATGGGAGGATTTAAAGTTGGTTTTAATATGTTGAGGGGTGAATATTCCGGTTGTATTTTTCTGTGATCTGTGATCTTCCCATTGCGTAAGCTGTATCCTTTTCCCATTGTGTATCCTGTAAAGTCTGTGATCTTCTCCCATTGTGTGCCTGTGATCTTGATTTCCCCATTTCTGTTGATTTGATGTGATTGATGTGTCTTGCCCATTTTGTGATTCTGGTATTGGTGATCGTAATTCTTCCCACTTGTTGATCATTTGCTCTGTTTATCTTTGCCCTCTGATTTTGTTACTCTGTATCTTTGATCTTCCCATTGTGTGATCTGTGATCTGTAATCTTCCCACTGTGTAATCTGTGATCTGTGATCTTCACATTGTGTGATGTGTGATCTATGATCTTCCCATAGTGTGATCTATGATCTTCCCTTTGTGTGTTCTGTGATATGTCATCTTCCCATCGTGTTGATCTGTTGAGGGGGGAATTATTTCCCTTTGGTGTTTTTTATTTCTTGTATCCCTGTGTGGATCCACCGGCTGACAATAATTTGACCCCAACTATAATCCCAAGGGTGAAGCGATGTTTTGTGTTCCGTGAGATAATAGGATCGATTTACAAGAGTACAATGAGGTTACGGGTTTAATAACTCTCCAGGTAACCAGATCTGCTCGAAGGATAACCTTTTTTGTATACACTAATATGAGTATATGACTGCATGCGTATTAATTACAATTTACATGTTGATCTGACAGGCGCTCCCTGTATGTATGTATGTATGTTAGAGTCCAGGGGTAAGCCAAATAGGCTAAAGGGACTTGCCCAACCGTGGCAAGAAGGGCTAAAACAATAGGTATAAGAAATGAACTGGTACCCCCCAACATTTAATTTTAAAACCAAGGGGCCCCTGAGTTTCTTGCTTTACAGACAAAACTGATAACTACTTGTTGTAATTCTGCAATATAATTAAATTATCCCAAATAGAATTATTCTTAAATTTTGTGATTCTTGGTGTTAAGAAAGAAAACATTGTACAAGTTCTCCTGCCTTTGCAACAAGCTACATATGGTTGTATGGTGACAAACCGTGTAGTTTGTACGGGTTTGATTTTAGCTCCCCTTGCATCCCGGTGGTTTACCAGATCAGCTGGAAAGATTGCCTTTTTATTATATTCTGATTTGATAGCATAAATATCGAGTACAATTTATATATGTTGATCTGACTGGCGTTCCCTGTTGGTGTGCAGGAAGAAAAGGAAGCAGAAAACATTGTGCAAGCTACTGGTTTTCAAGCGACAGGAGAACCAGCTGGTCCTGACTTAAAACAATTGGTGCCCCTCTTGGGAGCAGACACCGTTCAAGCCATCCTCGAAGAGCATGCCCTCGATGTCCCTTTGGTCAGTATTCCACCATGAATTTTCTTTTGGGCTACGAGCAGAAGCTTCCAGGCAACTCCTTGAGCCAGCCACTAATCTAAATCCAAATATCCCCCCTCACACACACCCACCCCCACCACACACACACACACACACACACACACTCACACTCACAACAATTAGTGCCCCTCTTGGGAGAGGACACCGTTCAAGCCATCCTCGAAGAGCATGCCCTCGATGTCCCTTTGGTCAGTATTTCACCATAGATTCTCTTTTTGGCTACGAGCAGAAGCTTCTAGGCAACTCCTGGAGCAAGCCACTAAGCTAAACCCCAATACCTCCCCCCCCCCCCCCCCCCCCCCCTCGATGTCCCTTTGGTCAGTATTTCACCATAGCTTTTCTTTTCGGCTATGAGCAGTAGCTTCTAGGCAGCTCCTTGAGCCAGCACTAAGCTCAACCCAAATATCTCCTCCTGGGGTGGGGCTGGTGTAGGGGTGGGGTGGCATAGGGGTGGGGTGGAGGCCTGGTCCAGGACCGGGGTAGGGTTTGGCATGGGGTTGGGGTGAGGGCTGGTACAGGATTAGGGTAGGGTTGGGATGGGGGTGGGGGCTGGCGTAGGGGTGGGGTGGGGTGTGGGGTAGGGTTGGTGAGAGGGCTGGCGTAGGGTTGGGGTGGGGGCTGGCGTAGGGCTAGGGTAGGGTGGCATGGGGTTGGGGTGGGGGCTGGCGTAGGGGTAGGGTTGGCATGGGGGTGGGGTGGGGGGCTGGCGTAGGGCTAGGGGTAGGGTTGGCATGGCGTTGGGGGTTGGGCTGTCGTAGGGCTAGGGTTGGCATGGGGTTGGGGTGGGGGCTGGCATAGGGTTAGGGTATGGGTGGGGTGGGGGCTGGCATAGGGTTAGGGTAGGGGTGGGGTGGGGGCTGGCATAGGGTTAGGGTAGGGGTGGGGTGGGGGCTGGCAATCGGGTTAAGGGTAGGGGTGGGGGTGGGGCTGGTGTAAGGTTTATGTGGGGTGGGGGCTGACATAGGGTTTGGGTAGGGTTGGCATGTGTTGGTGTGGGGGTGGCGTAGGTAGGGTATGTTTTGCATGGGTTTGGGGGTGTGGGTCTGCGTAGGGGTAGGGTTGGCCATGGGGCTTGGGGTGGGGGCTGGCGTAGGGCTTGGAGGTTGGGCACTGGGGTTGGGTGGGGCTTGTGCGTAGGCTAGGTCGTGTGGCATGGGGTTGGGGTGGGGGGCTGCGTAGGGTAAGGGGGGGCTTCGGTTGGTTGTTTTTGGTTTCTTTTTCTCTGTTCTGTTTTCCATTTGGTTTGGTTTTGGGGCGGGTCGTCGTGATTGTTGTGCCTGGTGTGTTGGGGTAGTTGGCTGGCGTAATGGTTCGTGTTAGGGTTGGGGTGGGGTCTGTCGTAGGTTAGGTTGGCCCATGTTGTTTTTTGTGGCTGTGTGCTTGTTCGGTTCATTTTTTGTCCTGGGGGTTGGGTGTTTGTGCTTCTTCATGTGTCTAGGTTTGATCATGGTTTTTGTGTGTTGGCTTGTGTAGGGGAATGGTAGGTTGTGCATGTGGGGTGGGGTAGGGCTGGTGTAGGGGTAAGGGTTGGCTGGGGTGGGTGTGTGGGGCTGCTTAGGGTGTCGGTTTTGGCATGGGTGGGGGTGGCGTGGGCTGGTGTAGGGGTGGGTTGGCATGGGTGGGTGGGGGCTTGGCTTAGGGTAGGTAGGGTTGCTATGGGGGTGGGGGTGGGGGCTGTGTGTAGGGGAGGGTAGGGTTTGCATGGGTGGGGTGGTGGCGTGCATAGGGTTAGGGTAGGGGTGGGTGGGTGGCTGGCTAAGTGTGAGGGTAGGGTTGGGGTGGGGGCTGGCATAGGGTTAGGGTAGGGTTGGCATGGAGTGTTGGGGTGGGGGGCTGGCGTAGGGTAGGTTTGGCATGGGGGTGGGGTGGGGCTGGCTTACGGGTAGGTTGGGGGTGGCATGGGGGTTTGGGGTGGGGCTGGCGTAGGGTAGGGTTGGCATGGGGGTGGGTGGGCTTGTGTAGGGGTAGGGTAGGTTGCAAGGTGGGGTGGGGTCGGGCGTAGGGTTAGGTTTGGCAAATGGGGGTGGGTGGGGCTGGCGTAGGGGTAGGTAGGGTTGGCATGGGGTTGGGGTGGGGGCTGCTAGGGGTAGGGTTGCATGGGGTTGGGGTGGGGGCTGGCGTAGGGGTAGGGTATGGGGGGTTTGGCATGGGGGTGGGGTGGGGCTTTGTGTAGGGGTAGGGTAGGGTTGGCATGGGGGTGGGGTGTGGGCTGACCTTAGGGGTAGGTTGGCATTGGGGGTTGGGGTGGGGGCTGGCGTATGGGTAAAGGGTAGTGTTTGGGCGTGGGGTTGATGGGGGCTGGCGTAGGGGTAGGTTGGCATGGATATTGCAATGTGTAGGGTTTTTGTTGGCATGTGGTTGCATGGGTGTTGGCTGTCGTACGTATCGTATGGTACCCCCTGGTCTCGGTTTTTTTTGTGGGGGGGTATTGGGGGCTGTGTTTGGCCACTGGACATTTCTTGAATACGTGTTTAAAAAGCTCCTGTCATCATGTCTACTTGCTGTGTTTGAGCATAGCAGCAGCATTCAAAGCTCTATTCTCATTAAAAAATGTTCCAATGTTCCCCAAGAATTTCAGCTTTTTTATTTCCTCATGACATGTATGGCCTCGCCATTATGTCTTTCCACCCCCCCCCCCCCCCCCCCCCCCCCACCCCCTACCAGAAACCCTCCCTCATTATTGCTCCCCCCTTCGATGGCTACGCAACAATCCTGGAATCAGGCTTGAGTAGCCCAAGTAGCTACTCAACTTGAACTTGAACTTGGTTTCATAGATCCAGCCAGCAATTTTGCTGCTCGCTGTCTTCGGCAGTAAAATTTAAGTTACCAAGGAAAAGCAACGCAACAAAAAAATCATTTTTAGTAAGTCTCTCATCCTGGCGTACAAGAAATCTGTAATAAAAACAAGGGGAGGTGGGCACTGCATTGACATAGCAGGTGAGACGCGCGGGTCAACCCATAGGGTGGGGGGGGGGTGCATGTGGTGGGAACGAGGTCACCCTAACTCGAATCGTGATCCGTTTTGTAGCTACTCAACCTGGCGTACAGAAATCTGAAATAAAAACACTGCATGACATGACAGGAACCCAAACAAGAGGTTGACGAGGTCGACCCTAACTCAGATTCAATGGATCCGTTTGTAGCTACTCAACCTGGCATACAGAAATCTGAAATAAAAACACTGCATGACATACACGGAACCCAAAACATAGTGGAGATGATTCGCCCTAACTTCAGAATCGTGGATTCCGTTTGTTAGCTACTCTACCTTGCATCACAGAAATCTGAAATAAAAACACTGCATGACATGGCAGGAACCCAAACAAGAGGGGGACGAGGTCGACCCCAACTCGGATTCCATGGATCCTTGGAACTCCTCCCAGAGACGGAAGCGAAGGCTTCACGAAGATCGCAGATTTGGTGAGTTGGAAGATGGTGATTTTTTGTGAGTTGGAAGACGGTGATTGTTGGTTAGTTGGAAGACGGTGATTTTTTGTGAGTTGGGAGATGGTGATTTTTTGTGAGTTGGAAGACGGTGACGTTGGTTAATTGGGAGACGGTGAGCAAACCAGATTCGGTGAGTTGGAAGGATGCACTCGTCTACCTATCTATCTTCTATCCCACCCCCATCCCCCCCCCCCCCCCCCCCCCCCCCCCCCCCCCCCCGCCTATCCGCCCACCCTGCCAACCGATCCATCCATCCATTCATCTACGCACCCACCCATTCACTCGACCAACCAACCAACCAACCATCTACGCATGTACCCACCCATCCATCCACGCATCCACCCACCCATCCATCCATCCACACAAATGCCCATACAAACATACATATACATACATACATACATACATACATACATACATACATACATACATACATACATACATAATCATTGCCGCACCCCGCGCGTCCACGTGCTTCAGGTATCTACGACCAGAGGCGCTACAGCGGGAAGCCAGGCGTTGCTGGCTCCGTGCCCGTCCAGAAGCGCCAGGTCAGCCGCTCTGGCGCAGGGCGGTCAGGTGGCCGGCGGGGAGGTGGACGAGGTGAATTCAGCGAGGACTTTGAGGAGGAGGAAGAAGGGGAGGAGGCAGAGGACCTTGAGGAAGGGGACGAGTCAGACGGGCATCTAGAAGGAGGTGTGGGTGGGCGAGGTTTGGGACGGCGGCGGTCGGACTCCAATCGTCCAGTGAGACAGAGCCTGCGCAGCAGGACAGCGCTGCGCAACTTCTGGCGGCGTGCAGCTGCTGGAGAGCCCCTGGAGGAGGGCGAGGAAGAAGGAGCAGACACGGGGGAGTTCCGCGTGCAGTGCCTGTGCGGGGTGTCCTACGACGACGGGGCTGCGATGGTGGAATGTGAGCGCTGCCAGGTGTGGTCACATGTAGAGTGCTTGAAAAGCAGGGCAGCAGTCGCCCCCATGAACTTCAGCTGCAACCTCGAGCACTACACCTGCCATCTCTGCTTGGTGAGGGTGAAGAAGCTGCTCTTCTGCTGTCTGCTTAACTTGAACCCCTTATCCTTGACCTTGATCTTGATTTTGCCCCCTTATCCTTGACCTTGACCACTTGTCCTTGATCATAATCTTGACCCCTTATCCTTTACCTTGATCTTAATCTTGACCCCTCATCCTTGACCTTAAACTTGATCTTGACCCCTTATCCTTTGCCTTGATCTTGATTTTGATCTTAATCTTGACCTTAAACTTGATCTTGATCTTGACCCCTTATCCTTTGCCTTGATCTTGATCTTGATCCCTTATCCTTGACCTTGATCTTGATCTTGACCCCTCATTCTTGTCCTTGATCTTGATCTTGCCCCCCTTATCCTTGACCTTGATCTTGATCTTGACCCCCTTATTCTTGACCTTGATCTTGATCTTGACCCCCTTATCCTTGACCTTGATCTTGATCTTGACCCCCTTATCCTTGATCTTGATCTTGACCCTCTTATCCTTGACCTTGATCTTGATCTTTACCCCTTATCCTTAACCTTCAACTTGATCTTGACCCCTTGACCCTGACCTTGACCTTGATCCCTTAACCTTGAGTCCTTATCTTTGACCTTGAACCCTTAACCTTATCCTTGACCTTGATCTTCATCTTGACCCCCTTATCCTTGACCTTGATCTTGATTTTGACCCCCTTATCCTTCACCTTGATCTTGATCTTGATCCCTTATCCTTGACCTTGACCTTGATCCCTTAACCTTGACCTTGACCTTGACCCCTTAACCTTGACCTTGACCTTGACCTTGATCCCTTAACCTTGACCTTGATCTATTAACCTTGACCTTGACCTTGACCTTGATCCCTTAACCTTGACCTTGATCCCTTAACCCTGACCTTGACCTTGATCCCTTAACCTTGACCTTGACCTTGATCTCTTAACCTTGACCTTGACCTTGATCTATTAACCTTGACCTTGACCTTGATCCCTTAACCTTGACCTTGACCTTGATCCCTTAACCTTGACCTTGACCTTGATCCCTTAACCTTGACCTTGACCTTGATCCCTTAACCTTGACCTTGACCTTGATCCCTTAACCTTGACCTTGACCTTGATCCCTTAACCTTGACCTTGACCTTGACCTTGATCCCTTAACCTTGACCTTGACCTTGAGTCCCTTAACCTTGACCTTGACCTTGATCCCTTAACCTTGACCTTGACCTTGATCCCTTAACCTTGACCTTGACCTTGAGTCCCTTATCCTTCACCTTGACCCCTTAATCTTATCCTTGGTCTTGATCTTTATCCCTTTTTCTTTTCATTGACATTGACCCTTTATCCTCGACCTTTATCCCTTAACCTTGACCTTGATCCCTTATCCCTTATCCTTGACCCCTTAACCTTATCCTTATCCTCGACCTTGATCTTTATCCCTTATCCTTTTTATTGACCTTGACCCCTTATCCTCGACCTTTATCCCTTAACCTTGACCTTGATCCGTTATCCCTTATCCTTGACCCCTTAACCTTATCCTTATCCTTGACCTTTATCTTTATCCCTTAATTGTTTTATTGACCTTGACCATTATCCTTGACCCCTTAACCTCGATCCCTAATCCCCAGTCCCTTATCCCTTATCCTTGACCCCTTAACCTTATCCTTGACCTTGACCTTAACCCCTTAACCTTATCATTAACCTTGACCCCTTATCCTTGACCCCTTATCCGTGACCCCTTAACCTTAACCCCTTAACCTTATCATTAACCTTGACCGTAACCTTGACCTTGATCCCTTATCCCTTATCCCTTATCCTTGATCTTGACCCCTTAACCTTATCCTTGACCTTGACCTTAACCCCTTAACCTTATTATTAACCTTGACCCCTTATCCTTGACCTTAACCTTGACCTTGATCCCTTACCCTTGTCCAGGAGCATCAGCGTGGAGGGCTGGAGGTGGGACCCTCTGGCTGCCCACTGGATCCGAATGCTGTGCTGTTGCCGCCCAATAACGCTGCCATGAGCCGATTCCTGGACAACCTTTTGCAGCAGCAGCTTCACCAGAATGGCGGCCTGAGCAATGGTAGGTTATTTACCGCCCTCAATGTAGAAGAGACTCGACGGTTACACCGGTCACACTGGGTGCAGAGCCACTTAGCCCTAAAGGGTTCGCGACGTCATTCAGGGTCATTTTAATTGCATGATCATCAGGACCGGCAAATCATATCATGCTGACCAAAGAGGAGTATGATATCTTATGATATCATACAAATGTCATATGATATAATGCCGTAGGCCAAAGCTACCTAGTCAGACCGCCGGCATCGTATGATATCATATGATATCATATTGCCTATCCCTAATTATCATGCAGGGAGTGTAGTAGGAACAGATGAAGGGCTTGGGGGATCGCATTGAATTGGGGGATGGCTTGGGGGCACTTTTTTTTCTTGCACCAGCAGTTTCACCAGAATGGCGGCCTGAGCAATGGTAGGATATTTGCATTATTATGCAAGGAGTGTATAAGGAACAGATGAAAGGCTTGGGGGGTCGCATTGAATTGGGGGATGGCTTGGGGGCACTTTTTTGTTCAGATTTCTGGTGGCCATGTTGGTAGCCACAAGTGGCGAGCCAAGCCTGGTTCCAGGACAGTGCAGTAGCGCGTGAATCTCCTTCACCCCATACAATGCCCCATATCCACCCATGGCATTTGCCAGACGTTCTCGTGATGCTGCTGTGATGAATTGATGAATTGATGCTGCTGTGATGAATTAAATCGCTTCAGCAGTGGTGAGTGGTAACGTCTCTGTAGCTATAGGGTATGCATTGCTTCCCTCGATGAACTTTGGTTGAAGTGGTGGTGTGGTTTGGGGGTGGTGTGGTAAGGGTGGGAGGCGGGGGTGGTGTGGTCTTTGGGAGTCTTTGGGAGATCCAGGTCCATGCAGCGGATATGGTGGTGGTGGCGTGGCAAGTGGCGACCCAAGCTTGGTGGTAGTGCCTGAATCTCCTTCAAGACAATTTCACTGCCGAACATGGAGCAACGTAGATTATTCCATCTTCCCGACAGAAGTTAGCTTGTATACTTATCCACAAACTTGGTGCATGTATTAAGGCGTTGCATCTCTGGTTACAGTGCGCACAGTAGTTGTAGATGGAACAAACCATGGACACCAAGTTGATTAGAGTTGGGATTCTGGGTTGTCATTCTCACTCCACGAACCCCTGGCTCCCCCACGACTCCTCAAACACATGGAGGGTTAATCTTGACCCCTGTATGTATGTATGTTCCAGTCCAGGGGTAGCCCAAATAGGCTAAAGGGACTTGCCCAACCCCTAACCTCCTACCCCTAACCATTTTGAGGCAATTTAGTGATTAAGTTGGTTGGTTGGTTGCTTAACCGTATTTATTGCAGAGATTTTGGGTTTCTATCAACCTGATCCCTACTCCGAACCCCTAATCCCCACCCCCCAACCTCTAACCCCCAACCACTAACCAACTGCAGGTTATGGGTTAGGGGACTCAAGACCCGGTTCCACCCAGCTCTTTGGCACCCTGGTGGGAGTTGGTCTCAGCATGGATTTGGGGTTTCTGTCAATCTGATCTCTACTCCTAACCCCTAATCCCCACCCCCTAACCCCCAACCTCTAATCAACTGTAGGTTATGGGCTAGGTGACTCAAGACCCGGTTCCACCCAGCTCTTTGACACCTTGGTGGGAGTGGGACTTAGCATGGAACATGGGGCGGGCCCGAGTGACAGCTACGACCCCAGCAGTCTCCTCATGGGTCTGGCAAATGGCTCAGGGGGGATGGCAAGCCCCACACTGTCCTGGCTCAAGCCCTCCCCTGCCAGCTCAAAGCGAGCGAAAGTGGCGCGGCTTGAGCATGAAGGGGCGGCAGGGGCTGGTGATGCTGAAAATCGTGCCAATGGGGAAGCGGGTGTGGGTAATGGAAGTGCCTCTAATTTGCACTTGCATTTGAATGGAAGTGCCTCTAATTTGAATTTGAATGGAAGCGCCTCTAATTTGAATTTGCATTTGAATGGAAGCGCCTCACATTTGAATTTAAATTTGAATGGAAGTGCCTCAAATTTGAATTTGAATGGAAGCGCCTCCAATTTGAATTTGGATTTGAATGGAGGTGCCTCTGATTTGAATTTGACCGGAGGTGCCTCCGATTTGAATTTGCATGGAAGTGCCTCAAATTTGAATTTGAATGGAAGTGCCGCTAAGGGAGGTCGAGGGAAAGGCAAGCAGGCAGGCCCTTCTTCTGTCAAAGGCAAGCAGGGATCCAGTGGGAGTGCAGACAGCCCCAACGGCGGGAAGGCCTCAAACAGAGCAGTTGGTGGGGGGACTCAAATCAGACCCGAGGACCAGCTATCAGCGTATATGGCGGTGGTGTCGAGCAGCAGGCAGATAGAGAGGGAGAAGGAGCTACAGCTGTCGCTTCAAATGCAGCGGCACCAACTCCACCAACAGTACGGGCGGCCCATCTCCCCGGGCGCTGCAGTCCTGGCAGCTGCGGTGTGTCTCCGAGCCGACGTCCACCGCCCCCAACCCAAGGCACTCAGCGCCCCCCGCCCGCGCCACCACCCTGACATGCATCGCAAGGCGAGTCAGCTGAGCCTGACCCAACTAGCCGCCGCCGCGGGAGGGACGGAGTCCGGCTCTGGAGCTCCCAGTGGGGCACTTGGTACTGGAGCTGCCAATGGGTCTGGGCCTGGGTCAGCTGTTGCTGCGATTGCATCCGCCCCTCTAGCCGCTCCCTTACCCGACGGTCGCCAGTCTCCTTCGCTCCTCAACGACCTGCTCCACCGAGTTGGCTCTAGCCCCCGCCACCCGCTCCTCGCCGCCCATGGGGGGGGGCACACCCCTAGCATCCTAGGCAATGGTACCGTCCGGGCCGGGTCCACCCAGCCTGGCTTGGCCCCAGAACTGGTCGGCATGGGCGGCATGTTCAACGAGTCAGATGAAGAGGGGCTCAATAGTAGCATTCTTAGCGGAACTCTGCTCGAAGGCCTAAGGTCAGACCACCTGCTCTTTAGCCTCCTGGGGTACAGCCGTGCCGCCACCCCTGCCTCGCACATGTTCCTTGACAACTTCTTGAGAGGCACTCCAGGTGTGTATGTGTTTGTGTGTCATTTCCATAATTATTCTCATGGTGGTGTGCGCGTGTGGTGGTGGTGGTGGGTGGGGGTACAAAGTTGTAAATAATTATATTGCAAATAAGTCAACTATTAGGGACAAAACCCAGAGGTTTCTGGGGAGTAACAAATAATGAGGTGGTATCATGTATCCATGATGGCGCCGCCACCACCACCACCAGGCACACAAACATACCCCCCCCCCCTCACAAACAAACACACACACATACCCCCCCACAGAACCCAGAGGTTTCTAGGGAGCTTCTCAGGCCAAAATGTCAGAATTCTCATGCCAAATTCCTAAGTTCAAGCTGGTCCAAGGTACAAATTACGAACTACGAAATGTATCGAAAACCCAAATCCAAATCATCCGCTGAATTGCTATAATCTTCCCTCTTACCCTTACCCCCTACCTCTTACCCCCTACCCCTTAACCCATACCCCTTAACCCATACCCTTACCTCCTACCCTTACCCCCTACCCCTTAACCCATACCCTTACCCCCTACCCATACCCCTACCCAGACCTGCACCTAAACTCCTTGGCCAGTCCAGCAGTAGACGCAGCCAGTCAGCTACAGTTCCTGTCAAACCTCAGCAACGACGCGGCATCGCTGGAGCAGGGCCAAGGCAGGCCGCTCAGCCGGCAGGGTGCGGCCAGCAACAGGGACAAGGAGGGAGGACAGCCGCCCCCGGTTGCTGCTCCCTGGAAGCTTAGCTCCAACAATGTGTACGCGCATGTAATGCAGGTACGGTTGTGACAGCACAGGATCTGACACGAAGCCATTGCAACAGTCCATTCTGCCAAAGGGAGCCATATGATGTTCAAACACTCATTCCCTAGTTCATATACCTAGGGGTCGGCAATATGATATCATATGATATCATGTCATCATATGATGCCCGTGGTCTGACTAGGTAACTTTGGCCTGGGCCATCATATCATATGATATTAAATTATATGATTTTTTATGATATCATATGATATCATACTCGTCATATGATTTTTATATGATATCATATGATACCATACTCGTCATATGATGTGCCATTCCCTAGTGCATATACCAGACCTATACCGTTACAAAGGTAGAAGGAACATATGTATGGGATGGAGGATCTCACATTGAATTGTTGGGTGGGTTGAGGTTCTGGGAAGCAACAAAGTAAACCAGTACGCAGATGTTCGGCAAGTAAGGTGATCGGATCACACTGGATTGGGGGATGGGTTGAGGTTCTGGGAAGCAACAATGAGTACACTTTTCTCGTGCTGGTAAGGAGGTAGAGCCAGATCTACGGGATGGGTTGTGGTTCTGAGTTGGGAGTTGGGGTTCTGGGAAGCAACATAGTGTACCAGTACGCACATCTTAGGCAAGAAAGGTGGTTGGATCGCATTGGATTGGGGGATGGGTTGAGGTTCTGGGAAGCAACAATATGTACGCTCTTGTTGTGCTGGTAAGGAGGTAAAGCCAGATCTACGGGATGGGTTGGGGTTCTGAGTTGGGGGTTGGGGTTCTGGGAAGCAGCAAAGTGTACCAGTTCGCACATGTTAGGCAAGAAAGGTGGTTGGATCGCATTGGATTGGGGGATGGGTTGAGGTTCTGGGAAGCAACAATGTGTACGCTGTTGTCGTGCTGGTAAGGAGTTAAAGCCAGATCTACGGGATGGGTGGGGGTTCTGAGTTGGGAGTTGGGGTTCTGGGAAGCAGCAAAGTGTACCAGTTCGCACATGTTAGACAAGTAAGGTGGTTGGATCGCATTGAATTGGGCTATGGGTTCGTTTGGAAGATGGGGTGCGGTTCTGGGAAGCAACAAAGTGTACCAGTATGCACATGTTAGGCAAGTAAGGTGATTGGATCGCATTGAATTGGGGGATGGGTTCAGGTTCTGGGAAGCAACAATGTGTACGCTCATGTCATGCAGGTAAGGTGGTAGGGCCAGATCTATGGGATGGGTTGGGGTTCTGTGAAGCAACCATGTGTACGCTCATTACACCAGCATGCAGGTAAGGTGGTAGGGCCAGATCTACGGGATGGGTTGGGGTTCTGTGAAGCAACCATGTGTACGCTCATTACACCAGCATGCAGGTAAGGTGGTAGGGCCAGATCTACGGGATGGGTTGGGGTTCTGTGAAGCAACCATGTGTACGTCATTACACCAGCATGCAGGTAAGGTGGTAGGCCAGATCTACGGGATGGGTTGGGGTTCTGTGAAGCAACCATGTGTAACGCTCATTACACCAGCATGCAGTAGGTGGTAGGGCCAGATCTACGGGATGGGTTGGGGTTCTGTGAAGCAACCATGTGTACGCTCATTACACCAGCATGCAGGTAAGGTGGTAGGGCCAGATCTACGGGATGGGTTGGGGTTCTGGGAAGCAACTAAGTGTACCAGTACGCACTTGTTAGGCAGGTAAGGTGGTAGGATCGCATTGAATCGGGGTATGGGTTTGGTTGAGAGATGGGTTTAGGTTTTAGGAAGCAACAGCGTGTATCAGTACGCATATTTTCCTACTGAGAGCAAATATCCTTAGGGATAGGCAATATGATATCATATGATATTATGTCATCGTATGATATCATATGATATCATATGATATCATACGATGCCGGCGGTCTGACTAGGTAACTTTGGCCTTCGGCATCATATCATATGATATTAAATCATATGATATTTGTATGATATCATATGATATCATACTCGTCTTTGGTCAGCATCATATGATTTGCCGGTCCCTATATATCCTCCTACCCTTTCCTGCCTCACAGGCAGGAAAGAGTAGGAGTATATACGCTCTCTGTAGGAGCAGATCTATGGCATGGAGGATGGGGTGGGAGATGGGTTGGGGTTCTGGGAAGTAACAATGTGTATCTGCTCGTGTTATGCATGTAAGGTAGTAGGAGCAGATGTATGGCTTGGGAGATTACATTGAATTCGGGGATGGGGTGGGTGGGAGATGGGTTGGGGTTCTGGGCAGCTACAATGTGTACGCTCATATTATGCAGGTATGAGTAGGTGCATGCATGCCCCCAGTAGGAGCAGGTCTATAGGATGGAGGATGGGGTGGGAGATGGGGTGGGGTTCTGGGAAGCAACAATGTGTACGCTTATATTATGCAGGTATGAGGAGGTGTCTATATGCCCCCAGTAGGAGCAGGTCTATAGGATGAAGGATGGGGTGGGCGATGGGAAGCAGCAATGTGTATCTGCTCATGTTATGCATGTCAGGTAGTAGGGACAGATGTATGGGATGGAGGATCCCATTGAATTGGGAGGTGGGGTGGGTTGGGAGATGGGGTGGGGTTCTGGGAAGCAGCAATGTGTAAGCTCATGGAATGTGGGTGTGGCCCCTTTCAGTGATATACAATGGTCTAGTGGTAGACCAAATCACTTGAGGATGAAGAGTCGGGGGGTCGACTCCTCCTTCCGTCGCTCTTGGCGTTGCAGGTCGTCGTCAACCGCGATGGTAGCTTGTCCAGTTGAGGTAGGAGACCGCTCCCCACTCGCGTACGACGGGTTCCCTTAACACCACGCCCCACCAGGTGTTATCATTACCTTTTTAATGTAGGTGTGAGTTGGTGTCTACATGCTCTCAGTAGGAGCAGATCTATAGGATGGGAGATGGGGTTGGATTCTGGGAAGCAACAATGTGTAAGCTCATTTAATGTAGGTGTGAGTGGGTGTTTACATGCTCTCAGTAGGAGCAGATCTATAGGATGGAGGATGGGATGGGAGATGGGGTGGGGTTCTGGGAAGCAACAATGTGTAAGCTCATTTAATGTAGGTGTGAGTGGGTGTTTACATGCTCTCAGTAGGAGCAGGTCTATAGGATGGAGCATGGGATGGGAGATGGGGTTGGATCCTGGGAAGCAACAATGTGTAAGCTCATTTAATGTAGGTGTGAGTGGGTGTTTACATGCTCTCAGTAGGAGCAGATCTATAGGATGGAGGATGGGATGGGAGATGGGGTGGGGTTCTGGGAAGCAACAATGTGTAAGCTCATTTAATGTAGGTGTGAGTGGGTGTTTACATGCTCTCAGTAGGAGCAGATCTATAGGATGGAGGATGGGATGGGAGATGGGGTTGGATCCTGGGAAGCAATAATGTGTAAGCTCATTTAATGTAGGTGTGAGTGGGTGTTTACATGCTCTCAGTAGGAGCAGATCTATAGGATGGAGGATGGGATGGGAGATGGGGTGGGGGTTTGGGAAGCAACAATGTGTAAGCTCATTTTAATGTAGGTGTGAGGTGGTGTTTTACATGCTCTCAGTAGGAGCAGATCTATAGGAGGGAGGATGGGATGGGGAGATGGGGTTGGATCCTGGGAAGCAATATGTGTAAGCTCATTTAAATGTAGGTGTGAGTGGGTGTTTACATGCTCTCAGTAGGAGCAGATCTATAGGATGGAGGATGGGATGGGAGATGAGGTGGGGTTCTGGGAAGCAACAATGTGTAAGCTCATGTTATGCAGGGAAGGTAGCAGGAACAGATGTATGGCTTGGGGAATCGCATTGAAATGGGGGGTAGCTTGGATTCGGAGATGGGAACAGATGTATGGCTTGGGGAATCGCATTGAAATGGGGGGTAGCTTGGATTCGGAGATGGATTGGGTTTCTGGGTTTGAGCTGGGTTTCTGTGTTGGAATTGGGTTTCTGAGAAGCAAAAACGTGTATCTGCTCCGCATAGACCCAGGGATTGGGGTTCCTTCAAAAGCTGACCCCCCCCCTAACCCCTAACCCGAACTCCTAACCCCCAACCACGACCCCCGACCCCCCCTAACCCTGACCTTAACCCCCCACCCTAACCTCCCAAAACCCCTAACCCCTGACCCTTTACCCCTGACCCCTAAAATTCGACCCCTAACCCCCGACCCCTAACCTCCGACCCCTATCCCCGGACACTTAACCCTGACCCCTAACCCCAGACCCCTACCCCAGACCCCTAACCCCAGACCCTTAACACCCGACCCCTGACCCCTAACCCCGACCCTTAAACCCCGATCCCTAACCCCTAACCCCCGACCCCTAACCACCAACCAACTGCAGGGAATCTTGGCTGCATCCCCGGACCCCAATGCCGGCGCCCACTCCACCAGCCCCTCGCTCCCCCACGACTCTTTACACGGCGGTACAGGCGGCTTCAAACCCTTGGGATGTTCCATCCCCACATCACTGAGCCAGGATGATATCAATCGGATCGACACCTACCTCGAGGCGGGCCAAACACTCTCAGGCAACAGCGGGGGTCACAGCAGCGGCGCCATCCAGAGAGAGCTCAACCAACTAATGGCTACGGGGTCCTCTGGAGCATTGAGTATATTGGATAGCTTGAGGTCTGGTACTCCCGACCCCCTAGCCGCTTTCCTTCGGACGGGGACCCCTGGTCCGACGGCCGAGATGTTGGCCCTGCATGGCTTCTCGTCTATACCACCTCCCGGGGGTGACTTCTCTGCAGCTCCTTGGCTGTTCAGCCGAACACCCCCACTTCCGTCGCTGGAAATGGGTGCCCCACCACAGTTGCTCTCTCCGAAAAACAGGGCGGCTAGTGATGTAGCGGCAGAGGCTGGGGAGGGGGACAAGGGCAAGGGTAACAGTGTAGAGCGAAGCGATGGTGCTGCAGCCAAGGCGGAAGCCTAGGGTGGTGGGTTCCCCACCACAGTTTCTATATCCAAAGAACAGGGCGGCTAGCGATGTAGTGGCAGATGCTGGGGAGGGGGACAAGGGCAGGGGTAATAACCGTGTAGAGCAAAGCAATGGTGCTGCAGCCAAGGCAGAAGCCTAGGGTGGTGGGTGCTCCACCACAGTTTCTATCTCCAAAGAGCATGGCGGCTAGCGATGTGGTGGCAGATGCTGGGGAGGGGGGCAAGGGCAGGGGTAGGAACTGTGTGGAGTAAAGGAATGGTCATGCGGCCAAGGCGGAAGCCTGGAGAGGTGGGTGTGAGCTCAATTTGCAACGCGTGACACACACAAAAATGCAGCTGGAATTGAATTGAATGGATACATGGTTTTTCAGCCAACTGCAGGTTTCTCGCAGTCTTCCAATTCTCAGTCCCCAATTTAGCTGGTCGGATGCAGGTCACTGCAGGTCTGATGTAGGTTAACGCAGGACGGATGTAGATTAATGCAGGAAGGATAAAGGTTAATGAAGGTCGGATGCAGCAGCAGCAGCAGGTTGGATGCAGGTTGAAAGTAAGTAAATTCAGGTCAGAAGCAGCAGCAGCAGCAAGTTCAGTAGCAGCAGCAGCAGCAAGTTCAACGGCAGCAGCAGCAGCAAGTTAAGCAGCAGCCGCATTTGCAAGTTCAGCAGCAGCAGCAGCAGCAGCAAGGTCATCAGCAACAGCAGCAAGGTCATCAGTAGCCGCAGCAGCGAGTTCAGCAGCAGCAGCAGCAGCAAGTTCTACAGCAGCAGCCGCAGCAGCAAGTTCAGCAGCAGCCGCAGCAGCAAATTAAGCAGCAGCAGCAGCAAGTTAAGCAGCAGCAGCAGCAAGTTCAGCAGCAGCTGCAGCAAGTTCAGCAGCAGCCGCAGCAGAAAGTTCAGCCAGCAGCAGCAGCAGCAGGAGCAAGTTCAGCAGCAGCCACAGCAGCAAGTTCAGCCAGCAGCAGCAGCAAGTTCAACAGCAGCAGGAGCAGCAGCAACAGCAAGTTCAGCAGCAGCCGCAGCAAGTTCAACAGCATCAGGAGCAAGTTCAGCAGCAGCCGCAGCAGAAAGTGCAGCCAACAGCAGCAGGAGCAGCAGCAGCAGCAGCAAGTTCAGCAGCAGCAGGAGCAGCAGCAGCAAGTTCAGCAGCAGCTGCAGCAGCAAGTTCAGCCAGCAGCAGCAGCAGCAGCAAGTTCAACAGCAGCAGGAGCAAGTTCAGCAGCAGCCGCAGCAGCAAGTTCAGCCAGCAGCAGCAGCAAGTTCAACAGCAGCAGGAGCAGCAGCAGCAAGTTCAACAGCAGCAGGAGCAGCAGCAGCAAGTTCAGCAGCAGGAGCAGCAGCAGCAAGTTCAGCAGCAGCTGCAGCAGCAAGTTCAGCCAGCAGCAGCAGCAGCCGCAGCAGCAAGTTCAGCGTCAGCCGCAGCAGCAGCAGCAGCAAGTTCAACAGCAGCAGGAGCAGCAGGAGCAAGTTCAGCAGCAGGTTGGATGCAGGCTGAAAGCAGAAGGGAAACAGCCATGCTGGAGCATGACTACAATAGTAGAGTACCTACAGGGAGCAGGGACGGCGGAGTTTGGAAACATATTTAGCTTTTAAATTGTTAGCGCAGGCACTTCATATCAGTGTTAATCTGTTATTCAAATATTTGGTGTGTAGTACTGATGTTTGATCATTTTTTGAACATTTGGTGTTGAGTGTATGACCTAGCCCACTCAATCAAGTCAAGATTGACCACCCATCATGTGCGAGCGTGTGTGATATAGCCCAGGGATAGCCATATTGGCAAAAGGACTTGCCCAAGCTTGAATGGGGGGGGGTAGGGGGTAAGTTCAATTTTTTGGAGGGGCTGGTTGGAGTTATTCGATGAATCTGGCCTTGTGGAATTGTTTCTTGGGCGAACGACAGCTCGCTAGCCAAGTGCTCAACATAGATGATTTTACATTCAAATTGTTGTTTAGCCAAGTGCTCGACATAGATGATTGAACATTTAAATTATCGCTCCGACTTCCGTATTTTGATGCATTGTTGTAAGCTAGTGTTGTAAGCTAGTGTTGACCACCGTAAAGAGTTCGCGTCGACACAGGCTTTCGTCTCGAGCCACCTGTCGATGATACATGAGTATTTCCCACACGACCCACATCTGGCCTGCCATCGCCACTGCAAACTGCGGACCTGCTACTTGCGACCATGCAATTGCGCAAATGCTTAACTTCGAACTGCACAATTGATAAAATGTGAAATCCCGACCGTCAAACGTGCCCAACAAACTCCCAAAGAATGGCTCCCGAAGTTCCAATTTTGTTCGTAGGGGCATTTTGCACCTCCAGCACGCGCATACTTGCACTCCTTTACTTGCATATTCCGTAAAAAGACAGGAGGAATGCCAAACTGCTCGACTGAAGAATGCTCGGGACAGATAACGCCCGCTACGTTCTCGCACTTGTGGCAGCCAATGCTTTGCACTGGCCGGGAATGCGTGCCATTCTACTCGCTGCCGGCATCAATGCCGGTCAATGCCTAAAAAAATCGCTCTGCACTGCGATCACGTCATTCATTCCAGCGCGGGCATAGCTGATGGGCATCGCATTTATTCCTGCTGCGATGTGTCAGGCTGTCTGCTTGTAGGATCTACTCTTGGCTTGATGAGTGTGTGTGTGTGTGGGGGGGGGGGGGGGGGGGGGGGGGGGGGGGTCCACTCGCGACACACCACTGCGCTCAATATGCCTGGATGCTATTTCCCTCTGCCCTCTCACTTTGGGCAAATCTGACAGGCATCGCATTGATTCCTACAACGCTGATGCCGTTTTGCAGGAATCAAGCTGCAACTGGTGGTGGTGGTGGTGGGGAGGGGGGGGGGGGGGGGGGGGGGGGGGGGGGGGGGGGGGGGGGGGGCATACATGCATGGGGGTGGTTGGTAATGATGTTGCATGCACATGTGTGTTGTGTCCATCTGTTAATGTAAGATTGTTACAACGGCATAGGCTCGATAGAGGAGAAGATGCTATTAAGCGCAACAGGCGCAATCATATAGAATAGAGATGTGTACTGCAGGGTACTGCAGTCACGTGCAGGCCACAGCTAGCCTGTGGCCTGGCGGCAGGCAACGCGGTACCAGGAGGGAAAGGTACCGGTGTGCATTATGCCGACTCAGAGACTGATATATAAATCAGTCAATAACATCCCCCCCAATTCAAGGTATTCTTGGTCTCAAGAATTCCTGGAATTAACTGAGGGGCATAAGAAAATTAAAATATAAAAGCTAGGGAGACTTTGGGAATTTCTAGTAGCTGAAAGGGAAAAATCACTTTAGCAGGGGTCTTCAAAGAAATGTCAGTCTTCTGGGGTAGCTGGCTAGGGTAGGAACACTGCAGGTAGGCTGCAGGCCAAGTAGCAGAGAGGCTGCTGAGAAGGTGCAAGGAAACTGCAGGTAGGCTGCAGGCTAGAGCAGAAAGGCTGCTATGGGGCTGGACTAAATACTGCAAAGGGCTGATCTGATGGGATAGGCTGCAGGCTAGAGCAGATAGGCTGCAGGCTAGGTAGCAGGGAGACTGCTGGGAAGCTTGTTAAGGAAAGTCCAGGCTTGGTTAAGGCTTGTGAATATATCCTTGGTTACGAGAAGTTGCATGATTCGAGACTAGAGGATTTGTCTTTAGACAGGATGTCTGGACAAGTCCCCCCATAATTTGGGTGAGCTACATTAGGTTGATCCTAAATTAAAGCACAGACATCATGAAGAGACTGGAATAATCCTAAATTTAGAAGGGGGTGTGACCTGTGGAAGTACATGGGGCAGTACAGTAGGCAGGTAATCTAATAAATTCTAGATTGTTCAAGTCTAATCCAACAGATGAAGAGCAATGTTTGTAACTGAATTAAGTGCCTGGCTTGCTGGGGAAGCCATCAAGATCAAGTTGCTGGCAGATCTGGGCAAAGAACTGGTCAAATGACTTGGGGGGCAGGCTTGGGGGGGTAAGGATGTTGATAAAGGTGAAGACCATGGGGCTCCAGTTCATGCTAAGGTGGTTGACACACAGCACTTTTCCTCCAGGATGGGCACAGCTCCTGGGGTCCATTATCATATTTGGTCTGAATGAGAGTGTGTGAGCATGTGCATTGACCATGGCAGCTTGAAGGCAAATGGCCCACTGTAGAGTGGGTCTGGCTGTGGTGGAAACAGTGGGGTAGGCTTGCACCATTTGCTGAAGCCTGCTATTGTGCTTGATGATGGGGCTATAGGCATCAGATGGCACCTTGTGCATTGACCTGTGTGAGAACTGTTCCTTTTCAGAAGTCAGCAGGGTAGGGAACCTGCTGGTGAAGGCTGTGATGAGTTGGGGTAGTGGAGGCCTTGGCTTGATGTTGAAAGCTGGTGAAGCAGGCCTGCTGTTCAGGTGGTGTAAGGTGCATCCAAATCGTGAGGCTAAGCCTGGAGTTGTTGGAGAAGTGGATGTGGTTGACATTCTGGTTAACTTCTCCCAGTGGTAGTCCAATGTCTGGTGACCTGTTGCTCAGTATCCACTGGTCCCAGGTAGTTGCTGTGTCCAGATCAGATGGCTTGAGTGGTCCGTCCCCATCTATGGGGCCATCATATTCTTCATAGTTGGTCCTGATCTGATCACTGAGGAGTTCCATCTCTGCTCTGGCTTGTTGTAGGGTTAGGTTGTCCAGCTGTTGTGGAAGAGATGGAGTGGTGTCTGGAGGGTCATCTACTCCTAGTCCAGGGTCATCCTGCTGTTTGTGAACCTCCTGATGGATGAGCTCTGGCATGTCATCACTGTCAGTACCACTAACAGATTCTTCAAAGTTGCCTGCAGTGGAAGGGGAATGGTACTGGCAGAAAGGAGGGGGATGGTCCTGGAGGTCTTGGTCTGCCTCCACATGAGTGGGTGGGTACTGCCCTATCTCAAAGTCAGTGTGGGGTGCAGATGTTGCAGAGGTAGAGGGGGGATCCTGGAGGTCTTGGTCTGCCTCCACATGAGTGGGTGGGTACTGCCCTATCTCAAAGTCAGTGTGAGGTGCAGATGGAGCAGAAGTAGAGGGGGGGTCCTGGCAGTCTTGATCAGCTCTGCTGGGGGAGGTCTCATGAGTGGGTGGGTACTGCCCTGTCTCAGAGCCAGTGTGAGTTGATGGAGTCTTGGTATCCATCATGATGTAGGCAATGGGAGGACCCACAGGGATAGAGGGATTACTGGTAATGACTGGTGAAGTTTGGGTGAGGTAGAGTCCATGCCTTATGGGGCATGAGAGGAGCAGTTTGGTACCAGATGGTCTTGGGATGGAGAGGATGGCTTGGGTCTTGGACAGGTGGACTTGGAGGTCTAGACACAGGCTGGTGGCTGCATTAATGCTAATGATGTTGGGCATGTTGCAGTCAGCAAGGAGTACATTGTTCAGGATGATCAGAGTCCTGCCATGGCCCTGGATCTTGGCCTTCCCTATCTGCTTGCAGAAGATAGGTGGAGAGTCTTGATCTGCCAGCTGCAGCCTAATAGGCTGTGGAAGGTCCTGAATGTCATGCAGATGGGAGATGTTACTGGTTGCATGAGAGTGTGCTGCAGTATCTATGATCCATTCTGTCTGCAGTGCTGCCTGGAAAACTTCTCCATCATCTTCTATAGTGCATTCATCATCAGCACTTATTTGTCCAAAGAATGCTGTATCAGCCAGGGGGTCAGGTGGCAAGGAAAATGAAACAGACTTGCCTCTGGTTGGTGTAGCAAATCTCATGGGATGGAGGTTGTCTTCATCCAGTGACAGGGACAGGAAGTTGTGTTCTTCACCCTCACTGTCAGACTTGGAGGTGGAGGTGGACTGATCACCATCAGCAACGTGGGCATGGCGTCCCCTGCTTGGGTATCTTCTGAGATGTTGTATCCTGTCACTGGTCTTCTTGGGAGTCTTCTTGTCGCCAGAGTCCTTGTCATCTCCTGATCTCTGCTTGGGAGGTGACTTAGATCCGTGGTCAGCTTCATCTGAGTCAGCTGGCTTGAAGGCCAGGTCAGTGTCCTCACTGGTGCAGTCTCTGGAGCTATGACCTATTCCCCCACAGTTCCAGCAGATCATCTTCTTGTAGGAGATGGTCCTGTCTCTGAATGGGAGGTGCCTGCTGTTGAATGGCTTCCTGGCTCTGTATGCTGCAGCTGCCATTTCAGCCTCTTCAGGAGATGGTGCAGGGTCAACTTGCTTCACTAAGCACCAGTTGAAGATGGCACTTTGGAGCATAGCAAAAGTGGTGATTGCTGTGGGGTTGAATTGATTGATATACCCATCATACTCAGGGCGGGAGTTCAGTCCCTTGACAATAAGGTTGAGAAAGGTGCTGGTAGAAACGATGTGGAGGCCTTGAATCTTGGGAATCTGGGAATACATATCAGCTGCCCTAGAGAGGTATGTCTGCAGGGATTCAGTGGAAGTCATGCGTATTCCAAGTAGGGCAGTCAGGGTGGTGTGCTCTAGCCTGCTGCCTTCCTCAGAGTATAGGGAGTCCAGAAACCTGAAAGCTCTAGTGGCCATATCTGTATTAGCATGAATGGCCTGCTGGATCGCATCTGACACATGATCTATGATGATCTTGAAGGCCTTGTTGTTCTTCCAGGTGGAGATCCTGGTGGGGACACCACGAGCCGGAACAGCTGGATCAGCACCCGCAACAACAGGGTAAGTAATGTCATCAGCAGGGTAACCAGCAGAGTCGGCAGGCTCGCCAGCGACCACCGCCTGTTGGCAGTCGAAAGCAATGGCAATGGTGTCCCTATCGGACTTGAGGGCGAGGAGTATATTCTGCCTGGCGCAGGGCCAGTTGTAGAGGTTGTTACCAGTGAATATACGGGGAGGTTGCATGGTGAGGTCTTCTGTGTAGGAGTCTTGGCGTTGTAGGTCGGAGTGTTTGGATAGGGGGAGTTACGAGGGCGGGGCAGGGGAAGGGGGGATGGAGTGTGTGTGGGAATCGGCGATCCAAAGGGATCCAGCGGATTACCGGGGGATGAACTTTGCCAAGCGGCAATGTTCGACGACAGGAGCTTCTCTTAAGCTGGGGTCGTAGACAAATTGATCGTCTGAGATCAATACAGCACTGTGTGGGTCTCGGTGAGGGCGGCGTCCTATACTCACTTCATAGATTTCGGTGACTTGTGGTCGCTCTTGCTTGCTTCAGTCGTAGGACGCAGTGGCAGATCCAAGGATTCTTTGTTGGAAGCGGCAGGCGGAGCAGCGGGAAGTAGGATCCGCACAGGGAGTCCAGGTGCTTAGTTAAAACTCGGGCCTTCGACAAGTCAGAGGGGAACCGATTCCGAACGCGGAAAGCAGCGGCTGTTCTTCGTTAGCGTCTAAAGATGGCGCACATAACCTGTTAATGTAAGATTGTTACAACGGCATATGTGGTATATGAATACCTTGTAACACGGAGTGTCTTGTAACTGGAAGCCTAAGAAATGATCTCAGGAGTTTAGACGGCCCTAATAGTCAGAAGCACGGCTTAAGACTCCCTTCCCGCTTCCAGCGCGTCTAGACCCTAATGGGACCCTCGTTTTAGGTATTCCCGAGTAGCTGATCAGTGGGTCAATTCGCTCGGTTTCAACTGCCTACAGAAGTCGTTCGTCATCACCACCGCGTGGAAAGTCGTCACCACCGCGTGGCAACTCAGTGGGAGGATCGTTATCCACCACAGCATAGGCTCGATAGAGGAGAAGATGATATTAAGCGCAACAGGCGCAATCATATAGAATAGAGATGTGTACTGCAGGGTACTGCAGTCACGTGCAGGCCACAGCTAGCCTGTGGCCTGGCGGCAGGCAACGTGGTACCAGGAGGGAAAGGTCCCGGTGTGCATTATGCCGACTCAGAGACTGATATATAAATCAGTCAATAACACCATCGGCCACTCAAGTGTGGTGGGGATGATCATGGCAACACGGCACGATGTCAAGCCACCTAATGTGAATGGGATGGAAATATGAACGAGCGGGTGGGCACATTCAACCCTCCCAAACTCATATTTGGTCTATTTGTGCATGTAAAAAACACAGGCTGTGTGTGGCTGTGTGCGGGGGGTGGAGGCTTCCTATTAGCTTTGATAACACTCCGGATGAGTGGACTTTGTGTGTGCAGCACGCCAATCTATATATGCAGAGACGAGAGTAAGTTACAAGCACAGGAGACCCATTAAGGGGCACCAGTGGAGGAAGAAAGAAAGGTAGGCTATACCCTGATAAGGGTTAGACACTATACAGTCAATGTCAGAGGAAACCGGGCAGCCGGGAAACTATCAGGGTAAAGGCAAGACCGGTGAAGTAGCTGACAGGAACCTGTCACTGAGTCACTCAATGACTCAGGCTAAGGGAAACTGTCACTACGGGAAGCTGTCAGGGCCGATAGTTCTAAGGGAGTACAGAAGTAGTCACCAAGTCATAAAACGCGGGAGAGCAACGCAATTCATGCTGACACTCCACCTATGACACAGGTGACATACAATACTACTACTCCACCTATGGCACTGGTGACATAGAACTATAAACTGGTAGCAAACAAAAGTTATGAAGGAACGGCGGAAAAATCAGGAAACCAGAAGAAAGCCTTGTCTAAAATAAAAGGATGAGAAAGGATGAACCAAAAACCACTGTAGTACTCCGAAAATGTAGCAGCAAAAAAAAACTTGGGTCATACCGAGCAGAGCTGAGACCAAAACGGAAATGTAACCATCCATGGTAAGCGCAAAAATACTATTCATCCAGAATAGGAGGCACCAAACCAGAAATCACAGGGAGGCCAAAACAGAAATCAATCCCAAATACCAAAGGAAGGGGAACAACGGTGACTAAAAGAACCGAGAACGTAACCTAAAGAGAAGACTGAAAAAACGTATATCAAAGTTGGGGAACAACGGTATAGAAAACCCGATCCGGGTATAGGAACCTAACGCCAATCAATGATAACCAAAGAGACGGATTGAAATATCGTGTGAGAGCAGCACACGAGAGAATCAAAACCTAAAGGACGCAGACAAGAGGACACTAAAGACTACGATGGAAAAATAAAGTCGATGGAAAAATCCACTACCTTAAAAACTATTCTTAGCATAGAATTCATGACTAGGTTGGGATGAAAAAACCATGATGAACTGGTTTCTTACTCAAAGATGGAAGTAAGAAGATTTATGAAAGTTAATTATCATAAATCCCCAGTTACGGCACTAACTAAAACATTCTAGGAGGTGGGTATCGCACCGCAAAGAACTCATGCACTCAAGACAAACCAAGCACCTAACCACAAGCAAACTAAACCTGCAGCAACTGAAAATCCAAAGGATGCGGAGATAAATCTCAAGAAACTTGTAACCAACAAAGGAAACACAGTTCAATGAACAATAGGAGTTTAGACGTACAAACACAGTACAGAAAACTTAATGTCCACTTGAAAAATAGTAAACGCAGAAAAAAAGGACGTCAAAGAATTGACTGCAAAGGATGGACTGAAAGGGCGCTTGAAATACACTCGGGAAACAAGAAAGAGGTGAGCGGCGGTACATCTGCAAGTACAACTGCAAGATTACCCAGCCCACCAATTCACAGTAAAATCCGAAGGGAAACAACTACTACACTCCACAAAAAGTTCCAATCACATGAGGGGCTGGTGATCTAAAAACAGTTTGGAGTAAAAAGAAATAGCTAATCTATGATGAGCTCCACCGAACGAACCATCTGCCTATGGAACTAAGAGTCAGAAACCATCAAGACGCTATAACGGTGGTCTGAATTAATTACCACCTTCCACCAAAACCAAGAAAGACAGTTGAAAGGAAGCTGCCTAAACAAAGCGTCGTAACGCCCCACCAATCTAGAATACCCTATAAGTCAGTCTAGGCGGTGCTGAGGAATAGGCACCCACACATAGGGCCATGTTAACCTACGTATGAGAACCATCAGCACCTAAAACAATGAATCCTGGGTTGACTGTAACACCCCAGCCATACGCAGTATCAAGCTAGTAACCGGTAGTATAGCCCCCAGCGCAGAACTGCTGCCTGGTTGAACAGGGCCGGCCTTATTTGCCTCTATATCAACGAAGCCTAAGTCGACTGTAACACCCAGCCGTACGCAGTATCGGAACCCGACCAGTGTTCTAAATCATCACTTGCCCAGTCAGCAACGGCCTACATCATCCCCAGGCCGGGACCCGAGTGTTCCACCAGGGACAACGGGAGGCGTCTGAATGAACGACACCTGCGAGTCATTCAAGGTGGTCGGAGGATGGGGACTATTAGGCAATGGACCTGATCCAGATACCACTATGATTGAAGGCTGTCGTACACCTAAAGCTTCACCGACGAGCGACGTATTGGAGATCCCAGCGACCCCCTGAGATTCGGCTAAGATTTTATCTGAAAGGACCGCAGAATCTCGCTGACCCAATGCCTTCACACGCAATACAGCACCATCAGCCCCTGACCTGGGGCGCAAGGTCATCCCATGGAAGGGCATCCCATGATCAGGGCAGCGGTCGACAATTGGGGTTAGCAAAGGGTCAAGGGAATGAACCGCAGGCACATGCATATGTCCGTTGATTGCGGCAGGGATGCAAGTGTAATACGGAGACCCGTCATAGGGAGATAACCCAGGTAAACAGTTATGCTCAAACTGCTCATAGAAGAGTATATCACGACTCTCTACTACCTCGCGCAACTTTGGAACCCAAACAAAATAACCCTTACTCACCAGGGAATACCCAACCAGTCTTCCACATAGCGCCCGCTCGTCCAGCTTGTTGCGCTTTTTTCCCATTTACTAGCGTAACGTAGCAGGGCAACCGAACACACGCAACATCGACACATCAGGCTGAACCCCCAAAGAAAAGCTCGTAAGGAGTCTTCTCTCCCTGATTGGGCAAGCGATTAACTAGGTAACAAGCAGCGAGGAAGGCATAGGGCCAGAAAGACTTAGCAAGTTTGGACTCCAAGTGGATGCTCCTAGCTATAGACTGTAAGACCCCATTGTACCTTTCCACAGTTGCATTCTGCTGTGCAGTGTATGCCAAAGATAACTCATGCTCCTCCCCAACCGATATCAGCCAATCCTCAAACCACTTTACTATAAAACCCCTTAGCCCTATCAGAACTCAAACACTCGAACCCAAACGCACGTTGCTAAGGCATACACCTAAGGGGGGAACCAGGGGCACGGGAAGACAAAGAAGTAACCTCTGTCGAACCACAGAACGCACCCAGGGGTCACAAGGAGCCTAAGAGAGAAAAATATCCAAAGATATCATGCCAAAGATCCTCCACGGCCGCTGGACTAGGGCCAGGACGGCGTCCACTTCGGCCTCCACTTCGGCCTGTAGCATGGGCGAAGTCCGGCGCTGCGAGACCTGGGATCACAGAAGGTGGGGAAGCGTTAGGCGAAGTCGAGATTAGAGGTATGGGGGGAAAAAAAAAAGGAGACGAGAATGACAGTGCAGCAAGTCGCACCTGGTGCAGAAAATCGCACCAATGGCAGAAAATCGCAAATCGCAAGGGCAGAATTCGAAAATTTATCGCTAGGATGCGAAGAGCAGAGCCGAGGCATGCAAAGGTCCTAATATTCCGCCGTCGATGAGCAGTCAATCCCAAGTCCCCCCCTCTATCGCTCGACTCACCCGGATGGGGGGTAGAGGGAGCAGCACCCGAGTGGTGCTGACCATACCCCCCTGCTTCCTACCACCTCCAGAATCTCCAGGTCCAGACGCGTCGTCCTCTTGTGGCGAACCCTACGGCAGTGCCGGCGATCCGCCAGCTTGATCGAAAAAATTCTCCAGAAGGTAGCACATAGCCACTAGAGTGCAAAGGGGGGGGGGCAAAGACGACGTAGACATCAGCAGGGAGCTTGGTCGGCTTGGCAACCTCCGGTATGCAGGCAGAGCCTCAAACACCGGAGTTAGCGACATCAAGGACGCGAGCAGACGAAGACGGGGTATCTCCACCGATGTCCAGGCTAGTCGCCGACTTGAGTCTGCACGTCAAAGTCGTCTACGACAGACGGTAGCTGAAGGAGCGCAAAGGTAGAGGTATGATTGGGGGGGGTTACTTCCATGATGGCGGAAGGACTCTCATAACCGCCAGCAGAGGTCGCTGGTGCACAGACGTCTAGCCAATCGTCTTGAGAAACCGCGTCCTCCTTGGGAAGGACACGGTCGCAGCCATTACTTATAATAACGCTGCGCATCCCGCGCGACCAGGATTCTCCATTCTTGTCATGGAGTTTCTCAAATGTCGCCGGGGGTCCTCGCGGAAGTTGCATTTCAAAGCAGTGGTAGAAATGAGGGGCCGGATAACCTATTAGCTTTGATAACACTCCGGATGAGTGGACTTTGTGTGTGCAGCACGCCAATCTATATATGCAGAGACGAGAGTAAGTTACAAGCACAGGAGACCCATTAAGGGGCACCAGTGGAGGAAGAAAGAAAGGTAGGCTATACCCTGATAAGGGTTAGACACTATACAGTCAATGTCAGAGGAAACCGGGCAGCCGGGAAACTATCAGGGTAAAGGCAAGACCGGTGAAGTAGCTGACAGGAACCTGTCACTGAGTCACTCAATGACTCAGGCTAAGGGAAACTGTCACTACGGGAAGCTGTCAGGGCCGATAGTTCTAAGGGAGTACAGAAGTAGTCACCAAGTCATAAAACGCGGGAGAGCAACGCAATTCATGCTGACACTTCCAACAGGCACAGTGGTACATCTGACAAATCCCTTCCGGACTAGGATGTGCGCGCGACAAGCCCTGCACAGGCAGGAGGAGGAGGGGGAGTCCTGTGTGTGTTGGGTGGTAGTACAAGGGGGTGGGGCCTCCGTCGCTATGTGATACGGTTCATTGTCACTCATATAGCTGATAGGTCCACTTGATGTCAACGGGGATGGACATACACAAAAAAATGTCTACACGGATGTGTTCCGAAATCGTCCCGCTTAATTTAACCAAGACTACTGCCTTCCTGTGCATTTTCAAGGGGTGGGGGGAGGGGGTGGGGGGGGGAGGTCTAGCCGTCACTACGACGAGCTCACTGCCCTAGTCAAGCCGACAACGCACACATCACGCGGCCAACCCAGTGCCTACCGAACCACGCTACATGCATCCTACACACCACCCCGACCCCCCCACCCCCACCCCACACACACACACATAAAAAAAACCACCCAAAAGACAAAAAGCCAGCAAAGCGGGGCGGTCATTCTAGTTGACCAAGCTGCAACCGCGAACGACTAAATAGTCGTGAACATCTAATAATAAGTGAGCGCATGTAGTGAAAAATATTCTCATTTCCTTTCGAATGGTATACTCAATAAGTGAATTTAATACAACTGGTGGCAACAACTGCCTAGTACATCAGTCGCTAGGAGTTGCAGTTGCTTGGCAAAGGCGAGCCAGCTGGGACCGACTCAGGTTCTGCTCGAAACCGCTTTGGCAAAGGGTCGTTTGCCAGACGCGCATATGGTGATGTAACTTCTAACATTACATTTCATGTTAGAGTCTACTTCACACCACGAGGAAGTATGAGAATATGTGCTGAAACTAAAAGAAAAAGCACACACGCAAAAAAAACCATTACATCAGGGGTGTGTCAAGGACAAACTAACCAAACTCCCAACCACCGTTTTGGTGGCGTAGGTATTTAACCCCCTATAGCAGGACCCAGATCTCAACCACTAACAGTGGCGGAGGTAAGAAGCTAACAAAAGAGAAGTCACAGCTGAAGAGGCATTATATTCCTTTGTGTAGGAGCAGCTGTGGGGCTAAATGAGTGATGCGGGGGGGTAGGCCAAGGGGGTAGGCCCCCGGGTGGGGGGCGGGGGCGGGGGTGGGGCGGGGGCCTGCATCACGTGTTGAAAAGAAGAAGAAGAAGAAGAAGCCGGCAAGAAGGTGCACACGCAGATGTGTCCCCTCACCTGAATCTGTCTGCAGGATGCGGGTCGGGTCCCTAGATCTGAATGTCCAGCAACTTTCGTGAGTGTCAAGTACTCAAGTACTTATTCTCGCTTTCGCTAGCTGAAAAGTCCGAAACACAAGCCCTAATCCATTGCAGAATTGTCCAATTGAATCGGATCTAGCTCGTGGGGCAGAACGTTTTCCGCCCCTGGATTGAAACCCACAGGTAGTTGAAAGTGCAGCAGCATGGCGAGCAAAGCAGCTACTCGCTGCAGTCTACACCTTCTGCTGTCGCTGGTGCTTGCTGTTGTCCTCCTGGCCTCGTGTTCATCAGCGGACAACGCATCTCCTCGTGATTGGACTGTCGAGACGTTCCCAGACCCCCAGCATCAACCCGAAGCATGCGGACGGCCCGGTGTGGCCCTCTCTCGGGTCTGCGACCCGGATGGACTGCTGAACGAGAAGAGCAAGGATATTATCGAAGGCCTGATCATCAAAGTCGACGAGGGGAGCGAGCCATATGCGAAGAGGAAGTGCGGTGGTGAGGAGAAGGGATTCGAGGTGAGCCATAATTCATTTAGCATCCAGCTGCTCGAACGAACGCAATCGATTCGGACCTAGAGTCCTTGCTGCATGGACACTAGCTCTACTGCAGCCTGTACATGTTCAGGTTGATAAACAGGTGTTCAGGGTGTTAAAAACCTGTTCAACAACTACATATTTAACCTATGATGTGCATAAACAGTTGTTGAACACCCTGGACACCTGTTTAACAAGCTGAACAGGGTGCAGGTTGCAGTAGGGTAGGCTTCACCCATTTGACCTGGATTTGGCCAGAAGTCTTGAGGGATGAATTCCAGAGGACCTGCTGGCCGTTACCGAAAATAAAAGCTGTGGTGACATGTGGTGATAAGGATTTATGCATCGTGCACACCGGTGCACACTTGTGAAACACTCATGCATTATTGAGTCACACAATGCATTATTATTACCATGTGACTTATTACCATGAAACATATATCTAACCTACGCCCTCAATACCAACGCAGATCGGCGTGGTCATAATGGCTGGCTTCGCCTCTAATCATGGCGAATTACCTGCGCATGCAGCAGCACGAATGGCCCGAGGCATTCACGACAAGTGGGGTGTGGGCTCGGGCACTTGCAACAATGGACTCCTGCTGCTGGCCAGCCTCAGGGAGAGGCAAATCTATATTTCCACGGGATCTGGTGCCAACAACCATTTGTCAAATTCAGCAACCGACAACGTAATAGAGCTAATGCGGCCATTCATGCGATCCGACAGGTAGACACATCAAATTATTGATAAAAATACATGTTTGTGGGTGTGGGGGCGTGGGTTTGGGTGTGGAGTTGTGGGGGTTGTAGAGGTAATGCGGCCACTCATGCAAGCCAACAGGTAGGCAGTGTTTTTTTATTTCAGATTTCTGTAGTCCTGGTTGAGTAGCTACTTGGGCTACTCAACCCTGATTTCAAGATAGTTGCATAGCCATCGCATGGCAGAGCGCAAAGCGCAGAGCCTGGGGGGGTCGGGGGGCAGCGCTTCCCGATATCGGGGCGTCCGGGGAGTGTAGCATTCAACGGAATGGCGACGGAATGGCGACGCGTTGTCGAAAAAAGAAACACTGCAGGTAGGCATAGTACAATTATTTATACATTGACATACATGAACCTGGGTGTGGGGGTGTGGGCTCGGGCACATGCAACAATGAAATCCTGTTGCTGGCCAGCCTCAGGGAGAGGCTAATCTATATCTCCACGGGATCTGGCGCCAGCCGACATTTGTCAAATTCAGCATCGGACAACTTAATATAGCTAATGCCTCCTCTCATGCGAGCCGACAGGTAGGCACATTATGATGCTTGATAAAATACATGTTAGATGCTGTGTATACTCCTACACTAAGAATTGTATGGTTGTTTGAGGGTTAACACATTCTCGGAGTGACACTGGGTAGCCTTGATAACATGCTTTTGGGTGGTTGGCCCCAGTGAAAGCAAATGGTCTGGCCCCTTAACCACACGCCTTGTAATAAGGCGTACTATTTATTCTTTTATGTATGTATGTATGTATGTATGTATGTATGTATGTATGTATGTATTTATTTGTTTATTCATGACATGCTTGCTAGTACACGTGTGCAAGCCAGTACACGTGTGCAAGCCAGTACAATCCTTTAGACAAATGTGCCTATGAGCGAAATGTGCTCACCAACTCTTCTACTATCAACCACCAACTCTCCCACTCTCGCTCCCACTCCCACTATCAACCACCAACTCTCCCACTATCAACCACCAACTCTCCCACTCTCGCTCCCAACTCCCACTATCCCAACCACCAACCAACATCTCCACTCACAAACGCTGCCCAATATCAAACCACCCACCTCTCCCACTCCCACGTGCCCACTATCAACCACAAACTCTCCCTACGAGTCAACCCACCAAACTCGTCCCACTCTCGACTCCCAACCCCCTTTATCAACCACCTACTCTGTAACCTAGCAGCCACCATTACTCTCCACAGCCACCACTTTTCAATCGCTCCCACTCTCTGCTCCAATCCTACACTATCAACCACCAACTCTCCCACTCTCGCTCCACTCCCACTATCAACCACCAACTCTCCCATTATCAACCACCAACTCTCCCACTTCCTGCTCCCCACTCCCACTATCAACCACCAACTCCTCCCACTATCAAACACCAACCTCTCCACTTCTCGCTCCTACTCCCACCTATCAACCACCAATCTCCCCCCCTGTTTGCCCAACGCTCCCACTCCCAATAGCAACCACCAACGCGCAATCGCCATGGCCGCCCACGCCCACTTATCAAACCACACGCGCCCACGAGCAACAATCCAACCGCGCCCACGCCCACGCCCCACGAGCACCAGCCAACGCGCCACGAGGAAGACCACCACAACGCGCCCAACGCCACGCACAGAGCAACCACAAACGCTGCCGCACTACCCCGACGCAGACCTAAAAACCCGGCCAACGCGCGGCGCCCACGCCAAGCAGCAACCCCGGGCGCGCCCATCGCGAGCACACCCCCAAACCGCGCCCACGCGCGCGCCCTACTCCCCAATCACAAAACCACCAACTCCTCCCAATATAAATCCCAAACTCTCCCCACTCTCGCTCCCACTCCACTATCAACACCAACTCTCCCATATTCAACCACCAAAACTCTCACCACGCTCGCGCCCACGCCCACGAGAAACCACCCGACTCTCCCACGAGCAACCACCAAACGCGCACACGCCGCGCCCACGGCCCAGGAGCAAACCACCGACGACTCCCACGAGCAACCACCATAGCGCCCAAGGCGCGCCCAAGCCCACCGAGAACCACCAACTCGCCCACGCAGGAAATACAACATACGCGCAACGCGCGCGCTCCACGCCCAAGAGCAACCACCGACTCGACCACTAGCAACCACCAACGAGCACACCGGCTTCGAGCCACGCCCAAGATCACCACAACGCGGGCACGAGCAAACCAACCAACGCGACCATCGCGAGCGCACGCCCCGAACAGCAAACCACAAACCGTACCAACGAATCCGAGAACACCACCAACGCTCCCAGCGTCGCGCGTCCCACTCTCCACTAGCAACCACCAACGCGGCCCACTAGCAAACCAACCAAACCGCGCCCACGCTAGATCCAACGCCCCACTATCAACCACCCAACTCGCCCACGCTCGCGCCCACTCCCAACAATCAACCACCGACTCTCTCCCATACTCAACCACCAACTCTCCACTCGCGCCTCCACACTCCCACATCAACCCACCAAACGCTCCCACTAGCAACCAGTTAACGCGCCCACGCGCCGCGCCCACTCCCACGATCAACCCACAACGCGCGCACTCGCGCTCCCACTCCCACTATCAACCACCAACTCTCCCACTATCAACCACCAACTCTCCCACTCCCGCTCCCACTCCCACTATCAACCACCAACTCTCCCACTATCAACCACCAACTCTCCCAGTCTCGATCCTCACTCCCACTATCAAAACCAACGCGCCCACCATTCAAACCAACAACTCTCCCACGCGCGCTCCCACTCCCACTGAGTCAACCACAAAACTCTCCCAAGACGCGCGCCCACTCCCCACGATCAACCCTACCAACGTTCACTACCACGCGACGCCCCACCTCACACGAGAACCACCAAACGCGCCGCACGAGAACCCACCAAAGCGCCCCACGCCCACCGCCCACGAGCAATACTCACAACGCGCCCACGAGCAACCACAAACGCGCCCACGCGCGCGCCCACGCCCACGATGCAATCACCAACGCGCCCTAATAGCAACACCAACTCGCCCACACTCGCGCTCCCCTCCCACTATCAACCCACCAACCTATCCAATATGCAACACACCATATCTCTCCCATCCCACTCACACTATCAACCACCCAACTCTCCCATATCAACCACCAAACTCCCCAATCCACGCCCCACTCCCACTATCACCACCTACTCTACCAACTATCATCCAACAAACCTCCCACTATACCACCAACTCTCGACACTCGCGTCTCCCACTCCACTCCCAACTATCACCACAACTCTCACACTAATGATCCCACTCCCACTATCACCCACCACTCTCCCACGAGCAACACACCAACGCGCCCACTCGGCTACCACTCCCACTATCAAACCACCAACTCTGCTCCACTAGCAACCACCACTCTCTCACTCGCGCTCCCACTCCCACTATCACCCACCAACTCTCCCAACCTCTCGCGCCCAAGCCCCACGATCAACCACCACTCTCCCACGCCGCGCTCCACCTCCCACTATCAACCACCACTCGCCCACGATCAACCACCCCAACGCTCCCATCCCACTCCCCACGATCAACCACCAATCTCTCACGATTTCAACACCAACTCTCCCACTCCCACTCCCACTATCAACCACCAACTCTCCCACTATCAACCACCAACTCTCCCATCTCGCTCCCAACTCCCAATCCATCAACCACATTACTCTCCCCAATATCAACCACCAACTCTCCCACTCTCGCTCCCACTCCCACTATCAACCACCAACTCTCCCACTATCAACCACCAACTCTCCCACTCTCGCTCCCACTCCCACTATCAACCACCAACTCTCCCACTATCAACCACCAACTCTCCCACTCTCGCTCCCACTCCCACTATCAACCACCAACTCTCCCACTATCAACCACCAACGCTGTCCCACTCGAGCGCCCCAATCCCACTAGTCAACATTCCTACTCTCCCATCTATTCAAACCATACCAATCCTCCCACCCTCTCGCTCCCACTCCCACTATCAACCACCAACTCTCCCACTATCAACCACCAACTCTCCCACACTCGCTCCCACTCCCACTATCAACCACCAACTCTCCACTCTCGCTCCCACTCCCACTATCAACCACCTACTCTCCCACTATCAACCACCAACTCTCCCACTCTCGCTCCCACTCCCACTATCAACCACAAACTCTTTCACTATCAACCACCAACTCTCCCACTCTCGCTCCCACTCCCACTATCAACCACCAACTCTCCCACTCCCATAAACCACCAAACTGCGCCCACTACGCGCTCTAAACGCCCACGATCAACCACCAAACTGCTACCCACTATCAACCCACCAACTCTCCCACTCTCGCTCCCACTCCCACTATCAACCACCAACTCTCCCACTCTCGCTCCCACTCCCAACAATCAACACACACCAAACGCTCGCACCAGAGCACCCACCCAAAGCGCCACGCGCGCGCCCACGCCCACGAGCTATACCACCAAATCGCGCCACGAGCAACCACCAACGCGCCCCTACGAGCGCGCCCAAGGCCCAAGAGCAACCACCAACTCGCCCACGCGCGCGACCACCGCCCACTATCAACCACCAACTCTCCCACTATCAACCACCCACTCTCCCACTCTCGCTCCCACTCCCACTATCAACCACCAAAAAACTATCCCACTATACCCACCAACGCTCCCATTTCTCGCTCCCACCTCCCACCAGCAACCACCAAAATGCTACCACCATCAACCACCAATCTCCCACTCTCTTTGCTTTGTCCCCACTCCCACTATTCAACCAACCAACTCTCACACTAGCAAACCACCAACTCTCCCACTCTCTGCTCCTCAACACTCCCACTATCAAACCACCAAAACGCTTTGTACCACTATCAACCACCAAACTCTCCCACGCTCGCGCCCAATCCAACTAGGCAACCACACCAACTCTCCACTAGCAACCACAAATCTTCCCACTCCCCACTCCCACTATTCAACACCAACTCTCCACACTAATCAACCACCAAACGAGCCCCTCGCTGCCCACTCCCACTAGTCAAACCACCAACTCTCCCACTTAGTCAACCACAAACCTCCCACTCCCTCGCCCCCACTATCAAACCACTACTCCCCACGAGCAACCACCAACTTCTTCCCACTCCAACACTCCCACGAGCAAACACCAACTCTCACACATCAACCACCAACTCTCCCACGCTCACGCCCTACTCCCACTATCAACCACCGACGCTTCCCACTAGCATCACAACTCTCCACGGAAACCACCAAACTCTCCCACTCATCGCTCCCACTTACACTATCAAACCACCAAAACTCTCCACTCACTCCTCGCCCCACTCCACTATCAACCCACCCAAAACTCTCCCACTATCAACCACCACCTCTCCCACTATCACCCACCAACTCTCCCACTCTCGCTCCCACTCCCACTATTTTCAACCACAAACCTATCCCTATCAAACCACCAACTCTCCAACTCTCGATCCACTCCAAACTATCACACCACCAAACTCCTCCCCACTATCAACCACCAACTCTCCCACTCTCGCTCCCACTCCCACTATCAACCACCAACTCTCCCACTCTCGCATTCCACTCCACTACTCAAAACACCAAACTCTCCCCACTATCAACCACCAACTCTCCCCACTCCCACTCCCACTATCAACCACCAACTCTCCCACTATCAACCACCAACTCTCCCACTCCCACTCCCACTATCAACCACCAACTCTCCCACTATCAACCACCAACTCTCCCACTCTCGCTCCCACTCCCACTATCAACCACCTACTCTCCACTATCAACACCAACTCTTACCACTCTCGTATCACCACTCCACTATCAACCACCACACTCTCCACTATCAACCACCAACTCTCCCACTCTCGCTCCCCCTCCCACTATCAACCACCTACTCTCCATAATTCAACCACCAACTCTCCCTCTCGCTCCCACCCCACTATCAATCCACCTCCTCTCTCATCTATCACACCACACTATCCCATCTCGCTTCCATCCCACTATTCAACCATACTAATCTCCACTAGTCAACCACCAACTCTCCCACTCTCGCTCCCACTCCCACTATCAACCACCAACTCTCCCACTCTCGCTCCCACTCCCACTATCAACCACCAACTCTCCCACTATCAACCACCAACTCTCCCCCTCTCGCTCCCACCTCCCAATATCCACACCACCTATCTCCCACTATAAACACAACTATTCCACCTAGCTCCCACTCCCACTATCAACCACCAACTCTCCCACTATCAACCACCAACTCTCCCACTCTCGCTCCCACTCCCACTATCAACCACCAACTCTCCCACTATCAACCACCAACTCTCCCACTCTCGCTCCCACTCCCACTATCAACCACCAACTCCCACTATCAACCACCAACTCTCCCACTCTCGCTCCACTCCACTATTCAACAACAACTCTCACATATCACCACAACTCTTTGTCAACTCTCGTTCTCCCACTCCCACTATCAACCACCTACTCTCCCACTATCAACCGCCGCTATCAACTCTCCCACTATCAACCACCACGCAGGCATGGAGAGGCGCTTGAGTCAGCTGTCCACCACCTGGGGCTGTTCCTGGCTGAAGATGCGGCGAAACCTGGCAGTTGGGCATGGTTCAAAGACATGATTCCGCTTCTTGTCTTCATCCCTGTAGTTGGGATGCTGTTTTTTGGCTCAAAGCAACAGACTACGTAGGTGCTATTCCATATCACACACTTGGATATTCAATGCCATTATTATTATTATTATTATTATTATTATTATTATTATTATTACTACAGTCAGGATGCTGTTTTTTTGCTCAAAGCAACAGACAGCGTAGGTGCTTTTCTATGTTACGCAGGTGGATTTTCATTTTTCTTTTTTTTTATTATTATTATTATTATTATTATTATTATTATTATTACTATAGTCAGGATGCTGTTCTTTGGCTCAAAGCAACAGACAACGTAGGTGCTATTACATGTCACATACTTGGATAATCAATGTCATTATTATTATTATTATGATTATGATGATCTGTTATTATTATTTTATATGTCCACTCAGTTGGATATTCAATGCCATTATAATTGTTATTATTATTGAGCAGAATTACTGTATAGGTTTTTTTAATTTTCCAGATTTCAAATTTCAAATCCAACTTTCAAAATTAATTTGAAAAATGAAAAACGTTAAATGTAAAACGCTATGTCTTCAAACATCCACATCTGAAGTTGAATTTTGTTTCAGGACCAGGAGGTTAATTCTCAGGTTGGGAGATAGAATTGGTAATTTGGGGCTGAACTCAAGTTTACTGCTATTCCAGTTGTTTCAGAGGCTGAGGCTGAAGCGCAGCGCTTAACTTAAAGAGAGGTGTTGATAAGCCTTTTGTCCCGCGGAAACTTGATTCGCGATAGCTCGTTGTTGCTGTTGTTGTTGTTGTTGTTGTTGTTGTTGTTGAAGCTGTCCCCAATTATTTCGTACATCTCGTGTACTGCCAACTGCCTGCCGGGCAAGTCTGCCCGCGACCGGATGCACGTGAAAAAAAATAGCTGCGCATCTAGCTGGCACATTCATGCGAAATGTGATCTCCTCTTAATCTGAATCTGAGCATTTTTTATGTGTACGGCTCTGTCCCACACTCTTGTTTGTATTAGGGCATTTTGGCTCTGTCCCACACTCTTGTTTGTATTAGGGCATTTTGGAGATTAGGCACTTTTGGAGATATATTTACATACAGTTGGAAATTCAATGTTGTTATCATTATTATTATTATTATTATTATTATTATTACAATCTCATATTATTATTATTAATAATAATAATAACAATAATGATATTAATAATGTTATTGGATGTCCACACAGTCTTCTCATATGTTCCCTTTATAGGGATGTATCCTACCGCTTTATAACCTCTCTCTCTCTCTATATATATATATATATATATATATATATTCTGCCTCCAAGCTGCGAGGTTATGTGTCCATGTACTATCTTGGATGCGTATTGCGCAGGTACAACGACTGCATGAAGAAGCTGAAGAAGTTAAAAGAAGACCAAGACGTTCTAAGAGCTGAGGGGAAGTTCCAGTCTGTCAACTGCCCCATTTGCTTCGAAGACTTCGATAAACCTGTTGGGGAAGACAGAGATGAGCTTCAGGTAGGTTCCTTCCCTACCAGGACCTTTTTTGGCGGAGCCCCCCCAACTGGGGGGCAGGAGCCCCCAGAGTCACCTTGTTGTCCGTTTATATATGGTTCCCACCCTACCAGGTTCTCTTTTGTGTGCTACCAGTGGTAAAGACTTGATGAACCTGTTGGGGTAGACAGAGATGAGCTTCAGGTAGGTTCCTTCCCTAACAGAACCGTTTTTGGCGGAGCCCCCCCTTCTGGGGGGCAGGAGCCCCCAGTGTCACCCCGTTGTCCGTTTGAGTGACAGACCAACGTGCGACCGAAACAAAGCCTGACACGTCAGCCAGCTGTGTCATAAGTAACTGGCTTCGGCCCGCTGTTGGGGAAGACAGAGATGGGAGCAGAGCTGGATAAGGGGGTATTGGGGGGCGCTGTGTGTGTGGGGGGGGACTGGGTGTATGGGGGGGGGGACTGGTGTGTTTGGGGACTGGGTATGTGTGCAGGGGGGACTGGGTGTGTGTGTTTGGGGGGACTGGGTGTGTGTGTTTGGGGAATGGGTGTGTGTTTGGGGAATGGGTATGTGTGTGGGGGGGGACTGTGTGTGTGGGGGGGGGGACTGGGTGTGTGGAGGGGGACTGGGTGTGGGGGGGGGGACTGGGGTGTGTGTGTGAGGGCTGGGTGTGTGGGGGGGGACTGTTTGTGTGTAGGGGGGACTTGGTGTGTGTGGGGGGGACTGGGTGTGTGGGGGGGGGGGACTGGGTATGTGTGTGTGGGGGTGGGTGGGCGGGTGGGTATGGGCGGTGTCTCTGGGGCTCAGTTTAACACAGATTTAAACTTTTCCCGGTGTTCAAACAGAGCTGCACAAGAAGGCTATTAAGGGAGCCTGGAGGCGCATCCCGAATGAAATTATCAGAGTTCTGAATTGAATTGATTTTAATCCATTTTAATTGAATTCATTTTAATGAATTCATTGATTTAAATTCATTTTAATTGAATTCATTTGTATGAATTCATTGATTTTCATCGATTTTAATTGAATTCATTTTTAATTTATTTAATTGTGAGCTTCAGGTGGGTTCCCTCCCTACCATACCTTTTTTGCTTCCCGTAGCGATCGCTACCTGGAAACCTGTTTTGGCCAAACCTTCCGCCAGTGTTTATTTTTTCAACGACGAGTCGCCATTCCGTCGCCATTCCGTAGAATACTACACCCCCCGGACCCCCCGATATCGGGACGCGCTGCCCCCCAACCACTCCAGGCTTCGCGCTCCGCCATGCGATGGCTACGCAACTATCCTTAAATCAGGGTTTAGTAGCCCAAGTAGCTACTCAACCTGGACCACTGAAATCTGAAATAAAAAACACTGCCTTCCGCTTCCATGAGACTCGCATCCCGGCCCCGCCCCCTAGACCCCCTGGGCTGGACCTTTGGGCCGCCTGCCCAAATCGCTACCAGGAGCCCAACTTTGAAAGACACAAAATCCCTGATCACTACCAGATGACCCCCTCTCTTGAACGAGAATTCCTAGGCAGCGTCGGAAGCGACGCGGAAAATTGGCGGATAGTGCTGACAACGAAATCTAGCTCGCAGAAACCAGTTATTTACGAGGCCGTTGGCTGACGAGTCAGCCACCCAACAGAGCCAACAGCCAACCAACATACAGACAGCGGGGTGACCCTGGGGACTCCCGCCCCACAGAAGGGGGGGCTATGCCAAAAACACAAACTCTGCCCCTCCTTTTCTATTTTCAGTCTTTACCGGGGGGGGGAGGCAAGAAAACATATTTCGTACCGCACATTCTATATGGATAGAAAACCTCAAGCAATAATCAATACAAAAAAATCAAGTCGATACACCCACAGACGGCCGAGATAGGGGGGGAGGGGGGGGGGGGGGGGGGCGGGGGGTCTGACCGTTTTCCCAACTTTATTTGTACTTTGTGTAACTTTCTTGCCAGTGCGATTTTTCGAGCGTTAAGAGCACCATCGAGAAGGGCTTGACGTGACGAGCACAAATCTGCAAATGTTAGTCGGTTACACCCAGTGTGTAATTGGTGGGTGCTCAGGAAGGCACATTCAGGCTGGATGCCAGGCTGGATGCCAGGCTGGACATCACCTACACCTTTGCGCCCAGCGTCGCACGAGCGGCAGTTAGGCTGAAAAACACGCGAGCGCAACGCATTCGTATGGGCGTTCTGAATTCTGGGTCCTCACGAGGTTCCTAAAGCAGTCGAGCCTGGGTCCCCCTCACACCCTCCTCCCCACCCACCACACACACACACCATCAACCCACCCCCACCCCCACGGCCCCACCACACCCGAGCAGACCCTCAGGCTCTAGAATACAATTTGAGTCAAATGAATTCATGACAATGATGGTGATAATGATAGGTAGACAGACAAATAACGCCTTCAGTCCTTTTCATACCTGGGTGATCTTCTCCAAGGGCGCAGACTACTGAGCTACCCAAGAAAGTTGTACAAATACTAAAACCTGAATTACTTTGTCCAAACTTGATATTTTTATTTTTGGTTGTATGGTTAGTAAGGTCTTGACGAGATGATGCTCATGGACCCCCCTTTCACTAAGTAATACTGTCTAGGTGTCCAGATATGAAGCCTCCGGTGGGGGGGGAATGGGGTAGGTGGTTGATCAGGGGGGGAAAAAACAATTTCCGAACATGCGGTCTGCAAACTTTATTCTTGCCCCCCCCTCGGTCTTTACCTTGAACTTGAACTTTGTTACATGGCTCCATCCAGCAATGCTGCTGCTGCTGCTGCTGCTGCTGCTGCTGCTGCTGGCGCTGCCACTAATAATAGTAATAATAATTTATAATAATAACAATTTAGCTGCAATTTACCCTTTCCAGTCTTCATCCACGATTAAATATATTAATAGGCAAATAAATATTTAAATGTTTAATTAAATTGGAGTTAAATCACCTGCGCAGCAAGAACTCCGGCCCTCCATTGTTTACGATTTGTTGGGGTTCAGTTCACCAGTGTTGTATTGTATATAGCCCTTCCCAATATTGAGGTTGGGCAGGTCTATTTAGCCTCTTTGGCTACGCTTTTACCGGCTAGACTGTAAAACACACACACCTACTTCTCTAGAGTGGCAATAAGCTAGGGAGTTTGTTGTATTGGTGGTGGTTTATGTGGTGGTGGTGGTGGTGGTTATGTTGTGGTGGTGGTGGTGGTATTGGTGGTGGTTATGTAATGGTGTGGTGGTGGTTTTTCTTTCTTTTCATTTTTTCATGTGGTCACAGAACGCATTAGGTGAACCTGCAATTCAACCCCCTGTTCCCAAACTCTACCTTAGTTGGTCAAACACGTTGACCCTAGTTGGTCAAACACGTTGACCCTAGTTGGTCAAACACGTTGACGCTAGTTGGTCAAACACGTTGACCCTAGTTGGTCAAATACGTTGACCCTAGTTGGTCAAATACGTTGACCCTAGTTGGTGAAACACGATGACCCTAGTTGGTCAAACACGTTGACCCTAGTTAGTCAAACACGTTGACCCTTGTTGGTCAAACACGTTGACCCTAGTTGGTCAAACACGTTGACCCTTGTTGGTCAAACACGTTGACCCTAGTTGGTCAAACACGTTGATCCTAGTTGGTCAAACACGTTGAGAGTGCAGTGGCAGACTGGCCAGCCCAAACATTCGCATCGTGGGTTCGTTTGAATTCTGGAGCTAGGAAGTATGTTGCATTGTGTAGGTGAAAGAGGGAGTAGCCTCTGTCATCAACAAAGATGCCTTGGGAACGGCAACTCACATTAGTGTTTGAAAAACTAACATTACTATTATTATAGTGTCACAATAATAATAGTTTTTCAAATATATTCAAAATCTACCATCAGCGTTAAGTTCCTACCCACCCACCCACCCTTCAAACCCTATTTATTTGTTTTCTGTTCAGCCAACAGAGGGTGTGCTCTCTGTCGTCAACGGAGAGGCCAGACCAAGTACAAGCGAGACAGATGCAATATCTTATGTTGTCTGTGCTACCTTCAACAAAAGCATCCCTGTTAAAAAGATTAGTGTCAAGTACAAGTATAATATAAGTATAATATCAGAGTGGTGATTTATCTGTTTTCTATGTGCAGACAAAAGAGAGGTGTTGCTCACTGGTTGCTCATCTCTTCTTGCTGGCTATTTCAGGCTATTACTAGCGTTAATTACGGAATCACTTATAGCGCTAAGTTCACTATTAGCGCTAAGTTCCTACCCCCCCCCCCCCCCCCCCCCCCCCCCCCTCACCCCACCTCACCCCACCTCTCCCCCTCCGAACCCTTTTTATTTGTTTTCTATGTGCAGCCAAAAGAGGGTGTGCTCTCTGTCATCAACGGAGAGGCTGGACCAAGTGGGAGCGCGGCAGATAAGAAGGGAAAGGCAAAAGAGGAGGCCAAGGCCGGGAAGACAGTCAAGCCTTTGGTCCTTCCATGTGGGCATGCCTTTTGCTTCCCTTGCATTGCTGAGTAAGTGCCTTGTGGGGATGTGAACTATTGTTCGTCACCCTATGGTTACCCTCATTTACTTTTCCTTTGCATTGCTGAGGTACAGAGGTGATGTGAAGTGTTTGGGCATTCAAGCCTTTGGTCCCCTTCCCTGTGGGCATGTCCTTTTGCTTACCTTGCATTGCTGAGTGAGTGCCTCGTGAAGGTGTGAACTATTGTTGGTCACCCTATGGTAACCCTCCTATTTTTTCCCTTGCTTTGCTGAGTAAGTGCTTTGTGGTGACGTGAACTGTCTTGGCACTCAAGCCTTTAGTCCCCTTGCATGTGGGCATGCCATTTACTTCCCTTTATATATCTAGAGGCCGACATAGCATCCGTGTGCCTGTAGTTCACCCGTTGACATATTGCTGAGTGACTGCGTGGTTTGAGTTGATGTGAAGTGTTTTGGCATTCAAGCCTTTTGTCCCCTTCCATGTGGGCATGCCTTTTGCTTCCCTTGTATTGCTGAGTAACTGCGGGGTTTGAGTTGATGTGAAGTGTTTTGGCATTCAAGCCTTTTGTCCCCTTCCATGTGGGCATGCCTTTTGCTTCCCTTGCATTGCTGAGTAAGTGCCTTGTGGGGATGTGAACTATTGTTGGTTACCCTATGGTTACCCTCATTTACTTTTCCTTTGCATTGCTGAGGTACAGAGGTGATGTGAAGTGTTTGGGCATTCAAGCCTTTGGTCCCCTTCCCTGTGGGCATGTCCTTTTGCCTCCCTTGTACTCTAAGTAAGCGCCAAGTGGTGATTCGAAATGTTGTTGGTTACCCCAGGGTTACCCTCCTTTACTTCCCCTTGCATTGCTGAGTTGCTGCGGGGTTTGATGTGATGTGAAGTGTCTTGGCACTCAAGCCTTTGGTCCCCTTCCATGTGGGCATGCCTTTTGCTTCCCTTGCATTGCTGAGCAACTGCGGGGTTAGTGGTGATGTGAAGGGTTTATGCAGTCAAGCCTTTGGTTCCCTTCCCTGTGGGCATGTATTTTGCTTCCCTAGCACTGTCGAGTAATAGTAGGGTTTGAGGTGATGTGAAGTGTCTAAGCAGTCAAGCCTTTGGTCCTCTCCTGTGGGCATGTATTTTGCTTCCCTAGCATTGTTGAGTAATAGCAGGGTTTGAGGTGATGTGAAGTGTTTATGCAGTCAAGCCTTTGGTCCCCTTCCCTGTGGGCATGTTTTTTGCTTCCCTTGTACTTCTGAGTGTGTGTATGTACGTATGTTCAGAGTTAGGCCAAAAAGGTTCTTGCCCAGCCGTGAAAGGAAGGGCTAAAAACACAAATTATATGCAGCGTCGCCTGTGACGCTAAAAATTGGCGGAGAGTAATCGCGAGGGAGCGACAGGTGGCTACGGAAGTGAGTTAGTTACGAGACCGTTGGCTCACGTGTCTGGCTTCATCACGGTCAGACGGTCGAACGGACGAATTGGTAATACCAGAAGGGGGGGCTCCGCCTATTAAAAAGTGTTGATGAACCGAACCCCATAAATTGTTTCAGCAACGGGAGACTTCCCCATCGGTAAAAAACCAACCCACTCCCTGCCTAATCTCCGCGCACCCTCCTCTCCTCTCCTCCACAGGTAGGTTCAGCAAAAACAAAATGCCCCATCTGCCTGCATCTGCTGATAATTTTTCAAGTGTGAAGTCTGATAAAATACTTAAACCACCAACCCACCTCCTGCCCAACCTCCGCACACACTCCTCTCCTCCACAGATGGGTTCAGCATAAACAAATTGCCCCATCTGCCGTTAATTTGTCAAGTATTTTTCGAGTACCTACCCCCCCCCCCCCCCCCCCCCCCCCCCCCCCCCCCCCCCCCAGGTGGGTTCAGCAAAAGAAGACACAATGCCCCATCTGTCGTTAATGTTTCAAGTATACAGTATGTAAAAACTACCATATAAAGTACTTATACAACCAACCCACCTCCTGCCCAACCTCCACACACCCTCCTGTCCTCTCCTCAGGTGGGTCCAACAAAAGAAGACACAAGGCCCCATCTGCCGAGACCCAATAGATGTCTCTATGCCCCGCCCAACTCGACCACCGCCAGCTCCTTGCACAGCTGGTGCTCAGGCCACGGCTAGTGCTCAGGGTACTGCCACTGCCCATCTTAAACAACCCACCCACCTCCTGCCTAACCTCTGCACGCCCTCCTCTCCTCCCTCAGGTGGGTCCAGCAAAAGAAGACACAATGCCCCATCTGCCGCGACCCAATAGATGACTCTACGCCCCGCCCAACTCGACCACCGCCAGCTCCTTGCACAGCTGGTGCTCAGGCCACGGCTGGTGCTCAGGGTGCTGCCACTGCAACTGCGGCCGGCGGCTCTTCCTCAACCTACACCCAGGTGAGTGATTGGTGCACAGACAGACAAACAGACAGATAGACAGACACGGCAGGTGCTCAGGGCCCTGCTGGTGCTCAGGGTACTGCCACTGCAACTGCAGCCGGGGGCTCATCTTCAACCTACACCCAGGTGATTCATAAGTGGTGTGGTGGGGTGAGATTGTGTGGTGTGGTTGATTGGTGCTACATGTCTGCTAAAACTACTCGTAAATACATAAATAAATGGTACGCCTTATTACGAGGCGTGAGGTCTACGGGGCCAGCTCGTTTGCTTGCACTGGGGATGTTTTTCTTATAACATTTATTATAACATTTGTATAACCGCATTTAAATCTGTATTATAATATTTAAATCTGTATTAAAACATCCGATGGTTTTATTATAATATTTGTATAACAATTTGTATCATAATATTTAAATCTTTTTTATAACATTCAATGTTTTTATTATAACATTTGTATAACAATTTGTATTATAACATTTAAATCTTTATTATAACATCCGATGTTTTTTCATCTGGTGTGTGGTCTTTCTCGGTGTGAACAATGCCATTTCGGCGGAGCCCCCCCTTCTGGGAGGCGGGAGCCCCCAGAGTTACCCCTTTGTCCGGTTGATCGTTCATGTGTCGTGTTGTCGGCACGCAACGCTGGCCCTAACGAAGTCGTAAACCCTGGCTTTGGTCCGCTGCACTCGATTCCGGTGCCACTGATCGCTCCGATAGCCAACACTCTCGCCAATTTTCCGCGTCGCTTGTGAGCACCTAAGATTTGTCTGTACCCTAGCTGGCTCCCAATCTTCTCGACTGTAAAATGAATAAATTGTTGCGGTATTTTCTCGAGATGGGCGATGCCATTTTACCCTATCTGGCCCCCATTCTCCTGGCCCCCATTCTCCTGGCCCCCATTTTACCCTATCTGGCCCCCATTCTCCTAGAATGTAAAACAGGTAGATTGTTGAGGATCCTTTTCAGATGGGCGCTGGAGTTGAAGCAAGCGATACACACAGACAAGCTCTGTTATGCAATCTGGATACCATTATCTTTTACTGTGAAACATCATATCCCCATGCTCCACATACAAGCACACACAAACCCACTGCCTGAAAACATCCTATCCCCATGCTCCACACACACACTGACTGAAAAACATCCCATCTCCATGCTCCACACACACACACACAAACACAAACCCACTGGCTGGAAAACATCCCATCTCCATGCTCCACAAACACACACACAAAAACACACATATACTGGCTGAAAAACATCCCATCTCCATGCTCCAGACACACACACACAAAAACACACACATACTGGCTGAAAAACATCCCATCTCCATGCTCCAAACACACACACACACAAACACAAACCCACTGGCTGAAAAACATCCCATCTCCATGCTCCACAAACACACACACATACACACACAAACCCACTGACTGAAAAACTTCCCATCTCCATGCTCCACACACACACACACACACACACACAAACCCACTGACTGAGAAACATGCCATTCCCATGCCCTACCCAGGATGCTCCTGCTGACCCCACTGACGAGGCCGATCCTTTTCAGATGGGTGCTGAAGGTGAAGGAAGCAATGCTCACAGACAAGCATTCCCTCGCCGGGGATGGAGAGAGCGTAGGCAGGATCAGCTGAATGCAGAGCTCCTGTTCAGGCTCATGACCCTGCGGAATCGGTACCCTCGGTACATCACACCTGAAATGCACGCAGGCTGGCAGCATGACATTCAGACTGGTGAGTTGTGTGTTCTATATGGCATGGCTCCTGTTCAGGCTTGTGATCCTGCAAAATCGGTACCCTCGGTACATCAGGCCTGAAATGCACGCAGGCTGGCAGAAAGACATCTAGACTGGTGAGTTTTGTTTCTGTTTGACAATTGGCATGGCTCCTGTTCAGGCTCACGACCCTGCAGAATCGGTACCCTCAGTACATCACGCCTGAAATGCACGCAGGCTGGCAGCATGACATTCAGACTGGTGAGTTGTGTGTTCTATATGGCATGGCTCCTGTTCAGGCTCGTGATCCTGCGAAATCGGTACCCTCGGTACATCAGTCCTGAAGTGCACGCAGGCTGGCAGAAAGACATCTAGACTGGTGAGTTGTGTTTCTGTTTGGCTATTGGCATGGCTTCTGTTCAGGCTCATGACCCTCTTAGACCTTCGGTGATGCTTGGAAATGGGGATGTTTGGGGCCGATCTTACACTGCGGAATCGGTACCCTCGGTACATCACGCCTGAAATGCATGCAGGCTGGCAGAATTACACCCAGACTGGTGAGTTGTGTTTCTGTTTGGCAATTGGCATGGCTCCTGTTCAGGCTCATGACCCTGCGGAATCGGTACCCTCGGTACATCACACCTGAAATGCATGCAGGCTGGTAGCAGGACATTCAGACTGGTGAGTTTTGTTTATGTTTGGCATGGCTCCTGTTCAGGCTCACCACCCTGCAGAATCGGTACCCTCGGTACATCACACCTGAAATGCACGCAGGCTGGCAGAATGACATTCAGACGGGTGAGTTGTGTGTTCAATATGGCATGGCTCCTGTTCAGGCTCGTGGCCCTGCGAAAACGGTACCCTCGGTACATCATGCCTGAAATGCACGCAGGCCGGCAGAATTACACCCAGACTGGTGAGTTGTGTTTCTGTTTGGCATGGCTCCTGTTCAGGCTCGTGGCCCTGCGAAAACGGTACCGTCGGTACATCACGCCTGAAATGCACGCAGGCCGGCAGAATTACACCCAGACTGGTGAGTTGTGTTTCCGTTTGGCATGGCTCCTGTTCAGGCTCGTGACCCTGCGGAATCAGTACCCTCAGTACATTACTCCTGAAATGCATGCAGGCTAGCAGAATGACATGCAGACTGGTAGTTTGTGCTTCTGGAGCAGCTTCCTGGTTAACTTGTGGAGGGTTAACATTCGGAGGGGTAACATGTGGAGGGTTCGGGGGGTCATGCGTTTTATAGCATAGCTTTCAAAACTGTTATCATCCCCCTTTAATGGAAGGTATAAACTCCCATCTGTATATACATATCTCAGACTGAGAGATTTAATCCCCCTACTTGTCCCCACCATGCACCAACCCACTTAAACCCTCCCCCCCCCCACACACACACACACACCCACACACACACACACACACACACACACACACACACACACAAAGGAGCCTGAAAAGTTCGTTGAGCTGGACGACGCAATGGTCCAAACGTTGAATCCCCCCCCCCCCCTCCCCCCCCCCAGCACACACACACACACAGGAGCCTGATTAGTTCTGGGTGACGCAATTTTCCAAACGTTTAATCCCCCTCCTCGTCCCCACCAGGGTACTACTTCTTGCCAAATTGGTCAGCGCTTAAAGCGCACAAATGTCAAATTGGTCAGCGCTTTTCAGTGCCAAAATCCCAAAAACTGCGCGAAACGCGCAGAGGGGCTCAAAAAGGCAGCGCAGCACCGTGCTGCCGCGCGCGCTTAGTAGTACCCTGGTCCCCACCATGCACGCTCTCACTCACTCACTCACTCACTCACTCACTCACCCACCCACTCACTCACTCACTCACCCACCCACTCATTCACTCTCAGCCTGTCCCTCATGACCCATTTTGATACCCTGATCCCATCATGTGTAGGGAACAGCAGTATGATATCATGTCATCATATGATGTATGTGCAACATCACATGTATGTACAACATCACATGTATGTACAACATCACACGTATGTACAACATCACAAGATATGCCGGTCCCTAATCCACCCATCGTGTGACAGTGGAAATGCAGCTGAACAAAAAACGAATGTGTCGAGCCCTTCTGATCTGGACTGGGCTCTAACTGAATGGTTTTGTGTCACCATGCAAGCACTCCCGTGAGCCAGTTTGATACCCTGAACCGACGGCTTACCAAAAACTAATGTGTCGATACCTTCTGATCTGGGCTGGGCTCCAACCGTATGGTTTTGTTCCACCATGCAGGCACTCTGCCCCCCCCCCCCCCCCCCCCCCCCCCCCCCCCCTCCCCCCCCCACACACACACGCACATGAGCCTGAAAAGTTCCTTGTGCTGGACAATGCAATGGTCCAAACGTTTAATCCCCCTTCTTCTTGTCCCCACCATGCAGGCACTCCCATGAGTCAGTCCCTCATGACCCAGTTTGATACCCTCAACCCATCATACGACAGTGGGAATGCAGCCCGTCGTGGCCATGGGGGCGCGTCACGAAGCTTCGGTGGTGGCCGTAGTAGCAGTGGCAGGGGGGGTGGGTATTAAGCACCAATTCAAGGTTACCACTAAGTACGTTGTCTATGAGTAGCAGTGGCAGGGGGGGGGGGGGGGGGGGTATTAGCACTGTTTATTTTGGGGGGCTGCGCGTAGCAGCTTCCACCCAGCTCCTTCAGCCAGCGATCGAGTCCAATGAGCCAAGCCCAAAGATGACAGCTGCATTGGAATGCCTGTCATGCTAGCTTCCAGTCGCACAAGCTAGCTTCAGGTTTGGTCCAAGAGTGGGTGAAAGGAGCTGCCTAGAAGCTGCTAGCTTCAGCTTTGGTCCAAGGGTGGGTGAAAGGAGCTGCCTAGAAGCTGCTAGCTTCAGCTTTGGTCCAAGGGTGGGTGAAAGGAGCTGCCTAGAAGCTGCAAGCTTCAGGCTTGGTCCAAGGGTGGGTGAAAGGAGCTGCCTAGAAGCTGCTAGCTTCAGGTTTGGTCCAAGGGTGGGTGAAAGGAGCTGCCTAGAAGCTGCTAGCTTCAGGTTTGGTCCAAGGGTGGGTGAAAGGAGCTGCCTAGAAGCTGCTAGCTTCAGCTTTGGTCCAAGGGTGGGTGAAAGGAGCTGCCTAGAAGCTGCCTAGAAGAAGCTACACGTAGCCCCAAAAGAAACAGTGTCTCTCCCCCACCTTACAACCACCACATCCCCACCACCACCACAACCCCCTAACAACCACCACATAAACAGTGCCTCCACCTATCTGTGCTTCGCATACTTTCTTTGCCCCTGCTAAGATTGTATCTTCAATTGATCATTTTTGCACGTTGAAATAACAACATTGCAAATTGAAATAACAACAGGAATGTATAGAATACACTTTATTCAAAAGCATTTTAGCAATTCATGGGATGAAATGGGTTCAGAGGTCAGCTTCGTACTTGTTCTCAGGCGAACTCTCCCAGAATTCTCAGATTGCAGGCCAAATTTGAGGTACAAAGTCCGAAGTCCGACATTTGTCGAAAACCCAACTACCAAATCATCCCCTGAATTTCTGAATGGAAGCGGGTTTCCAACGCAATCCATACTTCGATTTGGAAGCTGAGGACACAACTCGAGAACTGGCAATGTATGCAGCGCTAGCCAAGTAGTCCATTGCCAAACCTAGCCTCCACCAAGCATCCACCTAGCACTCCAGTCCACCCACCTAGCACTCCACCGCACCCACCTAGCACCCACCAAGCATGCACCTAGCACTCCACTACACCCACATTGTAGACCCCTTCTTGGGCTTCTCCTCTGTCCCCTCATTGATGCACTCCCATACACCCACCTAGCACCTAGCCCTCCACTCCACCCACGCTAGAGAAGTAGTCCATTGCCTAACTCATTTGTCCGGTAGTCGTACTCCACGTCTTGGAGGATTCTGGCACCTTGGGTTGTTCAGGAGGACCCCCAGCTCTGCGTCCTGAGACGCAACCAATCGTACAGCCTGGGTCCTGAGACGCAACCGACCTTCCCCATGTTGCGTCTCAGGACGCAACGGACCCTTCAACGTTGTGTCTGCGACGTGAGAAGCAGCGTCCTGAACGACCCTGTTTGGGATGTTAGCTTCCTGGTGTCTTGAGGACACCCTGTGACTGCTTCCCTGTTAATAGGCCCTGTCTCCCTGAGGACCTGGCTAGTAACGAGAACGCCTGGTGGACGTGGTATTAAGGGAGCCTGTCGTTCTGAGGTGCAGCACCGGCTGCTACCTGTCCTGGGCATAGCTACCATGGCGGCTGGCAGCGACCGTGAGCGCCCAGGCGCACCCGGAAGGATTCGAACCCGTCGAGATGGATGGCTATTGGACCGGTCGACCATTCATCGAAACGGGATTAGGACCTGGCTAAGTCCCATGAGGAGATTGATGAGATTACTTCCATGACAGGATTGGATTGAATTGTTACATGGTTTTTCAGCCCTGACTCCCTGAGGATCTGGCTAAGTCCCAAGAGGAGACTGATGTGATAACTGCCAGGTTAATAGATTGGATTGGGTAGTTACATGTCTTATCAGCCAACCCAGGGCTGCTCACTGCATTCCATTCCCAAGCCCCCCCGGGTGGGATACACACGGGAACCAGGGGGCTAATAAACTATGCGGAGTACATCCCTTGTAGCTATTTGGAAGGCATGAACAGAGAAGGCTGTACTTATGTATTTCCAAGACTGCATTGGATTGTAACATGGGTTTTCAGCCAACTGTATTTGTGTATTTCCATGGTTGTTAGTCATGATCAGAGTCTGACTTGAGGACTCATATGTTGGTATGTACTCAACTTAATATTTAACTGACTTTCGGGGAAGTCCCTCTAGCCTATTTGACCCCCCCTGGACTGTAAAATGCATACGTACATGTAGTCATGTACCACATAAACATCAAGTTAAATAGTACTAACTTGATGTTTATGTGGTACAGCTTGAACTCAAATCTTCTGTTGCATGCTTCTGGTTTATGATTCGTTTGGGGACCTGTTCATCACTCGTGGTAGTTGGTCGGCCCGAAGGCAGACAGACCTATACATCGACACCACAATACGGTTGTTCAAAATGTAGTAATCGCCGGGATTCGACGAGACCACTGCCGAAACCACCGGTCGAAACCATAATACCATATGTTTCTCATACACACAATTAAGTCACACAACTGATAAGCTAAACACGCCTATACCCCCTACCCATACCGCCCTAGCCCGCTACCCTACCTACTCAACAGTACCCCCCTACCCATAAACCCCTACCTCCTAACCCCCCTATCCATTAACCCCTACCCCACCCCACCCCACCGCCACCACCACCACACACACACACGAATTCCCCCAATGCACAGGAACGGGTTCAATCGTCACTCAGCCATCACAATGAGATCCTTGTTGAAGAAGTCTGGGTCCGGCTTTACTAGTCGAATATGCCCCCCAATTCCATAATTAGCGCTAGTTATAGCCTGGAATAGCCTGAAATAACCACAGTACACAGGTTCAGCATGACGAAATCACCGGCTAAAGTTCGCCTGTAATGCAATGTGTAACGACATTACCGACCATACCGAACTTCCCTGCTTCTCTTCAGGTATCCTCGCCCCCCCCCACCCCACCCCCCACACACACACACCACACCACCCACCCCTCCCCCGGCACCCAGTTGACTCGAGGCGGCCACTACACTTTGTACCTATCACCGTTCATTACTTTGTTTCCCTCACGCTCAACGGACCTTCACAAGTGGCCCATCTCATCACCCATCATCTCTACCCTTGTATTCCGACCCTTCGTAGCCATAAGTTCAAAGACGGCGAGCAGACAAATTGCTGGCTGAAGCTATGTAACCAAGCTCAAGTTCAAGTAATACAAGAAGCGAGGGTTTAATGGCGTGGCAGTTTAAATGTTGCGCTCTAAAATGGCGCCTTAATAACGTTATAATGGACCCAGATTTACTCTGAATCCGGGGATGTTTTAATATCCAGGTGTACATGAATTCCCTATCATTGCTTCAAGCACATACTATCCATAAAAGAGGTGCAACGAAACATTAAACTATTAAAGGAACCTATTACAGGAATTAATACCGGTAAACATGTGATGTAAGAGACTTGTGGAAACATCAAAATAGTTGAAATGATAATTAATTAAACTCAAACTTGAAATGGTAACTAATTAAACAAATTAACTTGAACTTGAAATTGTAACTAACTAAACTAATTAACTTAAACTTGAAATTTTAACTAATTAAACTCAAACATGAAATGGACCAACCAGGGATTCCCCAGATCTCATAAGCATCATCCAGAACAAGTTCTATGCAGCGTCGCAAGCGAGGCTAAAAAATGGCGGAGAGTGTTTGCAACGGAGCGACAGGTGCCTACGGAAGCCAGTTAGTTATGAGACTGTTGGCTGACGTGTCAGGCTTCGTCTTATTCAGACGGTCACACAGACAGACAAATGGGTGACCCTGTGAGGGGTCTTTGCCAAAACAGGCTCTGCCAAAAGAGGGGGCTCTGCCAAAACATCAAGAAGTTCCCCTCTAGCCTATCTGGCTACCCCTGAACTGTAACATACACACATATACAGCTAAATGAATGCATTCAATCTTCAGGAGTGATCATAAGCAGTGCTTATATATCCTACCCACGTTGACTCCGTCTGCAAACGGTGCACAACCTGAAGGCTGAAAGTCTATGTAATGAAACCACTGTTTCTCTTTTGGGATATAGGTAGCAGCTTCAAGGCAGCTCCCTTTCCCTGTCTTTTGGCCAAACCTAAAGCTAGCCAGTGCATCTGAAAGCTGACATGACAGGCATTTCAATCCAGCTGCAAGCTCTGGGTCTGACCCAGTGGCTGGCTATTGGAGCTGGCGGGAAGCTGCCGTGAGAACCCCCAAAAATAAACAGTGAATGAAACTCTAACTACCTGAATACCATCATCTAGATGATGGGTACCATACGGTGCCATCACACCACTCGGACAGGCTCAAACGGTGAATAAAATCAATCCGCCTGGCCCTCTGGGAATGATCTAGTGGTGGGCGATGCCATTTCATCATATATGGCTACCGTTCCCCCAGACTGTAAAACAAGTAAACTATTACAGTATTTTCTAGTGGTGGGCGATGCCATGTTACGTACGATAGCATTACACCACTCAGCCCCTTTCAGTGATATACAATGGTCTAGTGGTAGACCAGATCGCTTGAGGATGAAGAGTCGGGGGTTCGACTCCCCCTTCGGTCGCTCTTGGCGTTGCAGGTCGTTGTCAACCGCGATGGTAGCTTGTCCAGTTGAGGTAGGAGACCGCACCCCACCCGCGTACGACGGGCTCCCTTAACACCACGCCCCACCAGGCGTTATCATTACACCACTCGGCCAGGTTCAAAGCGTGAGTAGAATCTATCCGTCTGGCCAGAGCTCAGCTTGGTCCCTGCGATGCGCCTAGAAGATGAGCTGGTCTCCACAGAGGGCTTGTACACAGGTCCCGGAGAGTGCACAGATTGGTTGGCATGCCACGAGTGCTCGTACGATACGAAGGGCGTTGCACTCAAATTTGTCTCGGGGCTCACTGTCTTGCTCGCTCTGTGGGGGGAAGGGAGGGAGGGGGGAAGGGGGGGATCAGCCAGGGTGGAGATCCTACCAACCTAACAAGCAGCCCCCCCCCCCCCCCCCCCCCCCCAACACACACACACACACAAATGTACACACAAATGCACACACACATACTATCCCATCAGTCAGGGTGGAGATCCTACCAACCTAACAAGCAGGTTTTCTTGTCAGCTATGAGCAGCAGCTTCTACAACGTTTCCTGTGCCAATTACTGGGCCCAGCCCCAAGATTCCAGCAGTGCATCCAGGCTGATTCCTTTCCCACTATATATAGCGATCGCTACTTTTGTCCCCGTTTTAGCGGAATTATCGCTTTAAAAAAGGAAACTAAAGTTCCCCCCCCTACATGGCCCTAAAAAGCTACAGAAAGCTATAAAAACACTATCAGGCCGTCCCTGGAGAAGGCCTACAACCGTAAAGCTAGGGAAAACCCACTTTCACATTTGAAAACAAAATCACTGAATGCAACCAGGCTGATACTTTTCGATAAAAAAATGTGCTTGCAGAATGTGAAATATCTAGGGAACAGCAGTATGATATCATATTATACCGGCAGTCTGACTAGGCTAAAGTTACCCTTTATATACAATATCAAATGATGCAATTTGTATGATATCATATGATATCATACTCACCTTTGGTCAACATCATATGATATGCCGGTCCCTAGCAATTTCAGATATGCCAGCATGGCGTAAAGAACCTTACAAGCAATGATAACGCCTGGTGGGGCGTGGTATTAAGGGAACCTGTCGTACGCGGGCAGAGAACGGTCTACCACCTCGACTGGACAAGCTACAATCGCGGTTGACATGACCTGCAACGCTCAGGGTGACCGTAGGGGAAATCGACCCCCCCGACCCTGCTTCGTTTAAGCGATTTGGTGTACCACAAGACCAATCATATCACTGAAACGGGCTCAAGAACCTTGTTACAATAATGTTTATTTGGCTACCCCTGGACTGTCACACACATACACGCTCGGAAGTCAGAACGGAGCTCGCTTTCCAAAAAACGCACTTAGGTCCCCTTCCAACATCTTGTGCCCCCTCATATCCACTGCCGTGCACATACACGCACATACTTACATACATGCACATGTATACATGCTCTTTTTTTTGAACATGATAATTTCTTTTTAATTAATTTTTTTCGAAAATTTTATTTAGAGACTGTTAGAGAGCATGTTTATACCAGAAGAAACAGGCTTAAGTCAGAACAGCACTCACCTTCCTAAGACTGCACTGAAGTCCCCTCCCAACGTCTTGTGCCCCCCCGTATCCACTGTCGTGCACATACATGCTCTTTAGTCAGAACAGCACCCACCTTCCAAAGACTGCACTGAAGTCCCCTCCCAATGTCTTGTGCCCCCTATTATCCACTGTCTTGGTCTCATAGATAGGGCCTGGGGAGGTCTGCCGTGCAGGATCAAAGTAGGAGTCGAAATAGGAGGCTGACTTGGGGGCCATAGTCATGCTGAAGCTGTTCTTCTTCGTTGAAGTGTTCCGTGGCTCATATGCGACAGGGCCCGGTGAATGCACACCCACATTCTCCTTCAAAGAGTGGGCCTGTGGTGGGGGAGGGGAACGGCACACACATGTCCAGGTGAGAAAGAGGGTGTGTGTGTGTGTCTGGCTCATATGCGGCAGAGCCCGGTGAATGCACGCCCACATTCTCTTTCACAGAGTGGGCCTGTGGGGGGTTGGATTGGGTTGGGTTGGGTTGGGTTGGGGGGGGAGGGGAACGGCACACACATGTCCAGGTGAGAAAGAGGGTGTGTGTGTGTGTGTCTGGCTCATATGCGGCAGGGCCCGGTGAATGCACGTCCACATTCTCCTTCAAAGAGTGGGCCTGTGGTGGGTTGGGTTGGGTGGGTTGGGTGGGTGGTGGAGGGGAACGGCACTATCATGTTTATGTGAGAACGAGGGTTTGTACGTGTGTGTGTGTGTGTGTGTGTGTGTGTTGGGGGGAGGTCGGGGATAGTAGTCATATGCGACAGGGCCTGGTGAATGCACGCCCACAATCTCTTTCAAAGAGTGGGCCTGTGGTGGGTTGGGTTTGGTTGAGGGTTGGGTTTGGTTAGGGGTTGGGTTGGGGGTTGGGTTGGGTTGGGTTGGGGTTAGGTTGGGGTTGGGTTGGGGTTGGGTTGGGTTGGGTTGGGGGGGGGGGGGAATGGTCCACACATGTATATGTGAGAAAGAAGGTTTGTGTGTGTGTGTTGGGGGAGGTCAGGGATAGTAGTCATATGCGACAGGGGCTGGTGAATGCACGCCCACATTCTCCTTCAAAGAGTGGGCCTGTGGTGGGTTGGGTTGGGTTGGGTTGGGTTGGGTTGGGTTGGGGGGGGGGGGGGGGGAACGGCATGCACATGCCCAGAGGAGAAAGAGGTTTTGTGTGTGTGTGTGTTGGGGGAGGTCGGGGATAGTAGTGATATGCGACAGGGGCTGGTGAATGCACGCCCACATTCTCCTTCAAAGAGTGGGCCTGTGGTGGGTTGGGTTGGGTTGGGGGGGTTGGGGGGGGAGGGGAATGGCACACACATGTAAAGATGAGAAAGAGGGTTTGTGTGTGTGAGGTCAGGGATAGCAGTCATATGCGACAGGGGCCAGTGAACGCACACCCACATCTCCTTCAAAGAGTGGGCCTGCGGTGGGGAAAGGGGACGGCATGCACATGTCCAGGTGAGAAGGAGGGTTGGTGTGTGTGTTGGGGGAGGTCAGGGAGGGCCGTGTGTTGTGTGTGTGCGTGCGTGCGTGCCGGTGCGTTGTGTGTGTTTGTGTGTTTTGGGGGGGGGGGGGGGGGTGGGGGGGGGGTGGGGGGGGGGTGGGGGTGAGGGGGTGGGGTGGTGGTGTGGGGGGGGGGTGGTTTTTGTTGTTTGTTATTGCTTTTTTTTTGGTTTTTTGTTTGTTTTGTTTGTTTTTTGTGTTTGTTTTGTGTTGTTTGTGTTTATTTTGTTTGTTTTTTTTGTTGTTTTTGTTTTTTTGTTTGTTTTTTTTTGGTTTGTTGTTTTTGTTTGGTGTGGTTTTTGTCTGTTTTATTTTTTTTGTCTTGTTTTCCTTTTTTTTTTTTTTTTGTTCTTTTTTTTTTTTTTTCTTTTTTTTTTTTTTTTCCGTTTTTTTTTTTTTTTTTGTGTTTTTTTTTTTTTTTTTTTTTTTTTTTTTTTATTTTTTTTTTTTTTTCTTTGTATTTTGGGGGGGGGGGGGCTAATAAACAAAAAAAAATAAAACCCCCATACACCTCCCCAGTGACAGAATGGACAATTCGGGTCATAACAGGGTCCTCTTGCAACTTTTTTGAAGTGTAAAATATAGGGTAATTCGTCGGGCAAGCTTAACTACGGTTATTTGTGTGAACCCAAAAACTAGCCTTCTTGAAAGGTAAAAAAAGGGGCAGACAAGTTCTATGCAGCGTCGCAAGCAACGCTAAAAAATGGCGGAGAGTGTTCGCAACGGAGCGACAGGTAGCAACGGAAGCGAGTTAGTTACGAGAGCGTTAGCTGACCTGTCAGGCTTTGTCTTGGGGGGGCGGTCGGACGGACAAACGGACAATGGGGTAACCCTGGGGGCTTCCGCCCCCCAGAAGACTCCGCCAAAAAACTTTCCTTCTTGAAAGGACCAAAAAAGGGAGCAGAAAAAGGACAGCTTTTGTGACTCACATTAGAGATAAACGGCGTGGCAGACAGGTTGGTGTATGGGGAGACCAGCTTGCCGCTCTTGCTAAAGGCAAACATGGGAGCGTTGGGTCCAGTGTCTGGGCTTTTTCCTGAATGGAGCATACCAGGCCTGTACTCGGCAGGGCCAGGATTCCAGTGCGGACAGTTGCTAGGCATGGTGGCGGATAAGTTGAATCGAGTGCCCATTTCACGTTTGGGGAAGGAGATGCAGGGTAGTGCCGATTTTGAGGACATGATCTCGGTGGCAGGGGCGTAGATTGGGCCGGGAGAGACCACGTGGTCGAAGATGCAGACGTGGTGGGGTCGCTGTTGGGCTTTGCCGAATCCAGTTCCCGTACCCTCCCGGCTCCCGAAGCGGTCTGTTTGCGCGTTGTAAGCCCCGGGCCCTGGAGTGAGGATTTTTCGATTGTACGGGAGGGGGGAGGAACCTCCTTTCCGAAACGGCTCTGATGCACTGCGGCTCAGACGGGTGACCTCAGCGGCGGAGTGGCTTGCGTCTTGAGTTGTGCGCGGCCTCTCGGAGTTGGTTCCATCACCCCTCCGGCTGATGGGATGAATGGATAACTTGCTGGATGCAAATACCAGTCTCATTAATTCTTTTTCGTGGACTGACTTGACCGCTGACTCTCTTCTGCTGTCTAAGGCCTCGCGGCTGGCTCCTAACTTGAGCATGGAATCTGCAGGCGGGGGAATAGGAAGAGGGGGGAGAATTGTGGGGGTCTGTGTGTTACGGAATCATGCTACTATTGTTGAAGGCCTCGCGGCTGGCTCCTGACTGGATCACGGAATCTGCAGGCGTGGGAATAGGAAGAGGGGGGAGAATTGCAGGGGTCTGTGTGTTACGGAATCATGCTACTACTGTTTAAGGCCTCGCGACTGACTCCTAACTTGATCATGGAATCTGCAGGCGGGGGAATAGGTCATACGATAAGAGGGAAGAATTGCGGGGGTCTGCGTGTTTTGGAATCATGCTACTACTGTTTAAGGCCTCGCGGCTGGCTCCTAAGTTGAGCATGGAATCTGCAGGCTGGGAATAGGGTGAGGGAGGAGAACTGTTGGGGTCTGTGTGTTTTAGAATCATGCAACAAGTCCACGGTGTTTCAAGCGTCACCTCCAACATGCCTGAGTGCGAGTGCACATGCCCAGCCTCGAAAAAGCAAGATCCCCGCTGTAACACCAGGAGGGGCTATACAAACAAGCAGTGTGGCCTGGTCATAGACATGTGTGTGTGTGTGTTGTTACAGTCCAAGGGTAGGCCAAGTAGGCTGAATGGACTTGCTCAATCATGACAGGAGGGGCTAAAACAAAACAAACGCTGAAGAACTGAAGTCCAATCAATCGTTTTACCGACGGGGGAACTGAGACATACCTTGTTTCTTCTTGGAGGCCAGCTTTCCAGATGCCAAAAGAGTTAGATATCTCTGCACGGGTCGCATAATGCCAAAAGAGTGAGATATCTCTGGAAAGGTCATATAATGCCAAAAGAGTGATCCCATAATGCCAAGAGAGTGAGATATCTCTGCGGAGGTCACATAATGCTGTAAGAGGGAGATATCTCTGCACAGGCCACATAATAAAGCGTTGACATTGTGAGGGGTGGGGGGAGTACAGATGTGAAGGAGAGCAAGGTAATTGTTGGCATGACACGGCATGACAGGAAGGAAACACAGTAGAGGGTGGGGGGGAGTATGGGAGTGAAGGCGACCAAATAGATTGTTGGAATGACACGGCATGACAGGAAGAAAACACAGTAGAGGGTGGCAGGAGTATGGGAGTATGGGAGTATGGGAGTGAAGGAGAGCAAGGAGAGCCAGGAGATTGTTGGCATGACAAGGCATGACAGGAAGAAAAAACAGCATAGGATGGCGGAAGTATGGGAGTGTGGGAGTGAAGGAGAGCAAGGACATTGTTGGCATGACTCGGCATGACAGGAAGAAAACATAGCATACGGTGGCGGGAGTATGGGAGTGTGGGAGTGAAGGAGAGCAAGGAGATTGTTGGCATGACTCGGCAGGACAGGAAGAAAACACAGTAGAGGGTGGCGGGAGTATGGGAGTATGGGAGTGAAGGAGAGCAAGGAGATTGTTGGCATGACATGACATGACAGGAAGGTAACACAGCATAGAGTGGCGGGAGTATGGGAGTGTGGGAGTGAAGGAGAGCAAGGAGATTGTTAGCATGACATGACATGACATGACAGGATAAAAACACAGCATAGAGTGGCGGGAGTATGGGAGTGTGGGAGTGAAGGAGAGCAAGGAGATTGTTGGCATGACATGACATGACAGGAAGGAAACACAGCATAGAGTGGCGGGAGTATGGGAGTGTGGGAGTGAAGGAGAGCAAGGAGATTGTTGGCATGACATGACATGACAGGAAGAAAACACAGCATAGAGTGGCGGGAGTATGGGAGTGTGGGAGTGAAGGAGAGCAAGGAGATTGTTGGCATGACTTGGCATGACAGGAAGAAAATTCAGTAGAGGGTGGCGGGAGTATGGGAGTGTGGGAGTGAAGGAGAGCAAGGAGATTGTTGGCATGACACAGCATGACAGGAAGAAAACACATTAGAGGGTGACAGGAGTATGGGAGTATGGGAGTGAAGGAGAGCAAGGAGAGCCAGGAGATTGTTGGCATGACACGGCATGACAGGAAGAAAACACAGCATAGGGTTGGGGGAGTATAGGAGTATGGGAGTGAAGGAGAGCAAGGAGATTGTTGGCATGACACGGCATGACAGGAAGAAAACACAGCATAGGGTGGCGGGAGTATGGGAGTATGGGAGTATGGGGGTATGGGAGTGAAGGCGAGCAAGGAGATTGTCGGCATGACAGGACGAGAGCAAAGTAGCCACCTGGGCTTATGTATGTTAAATGGCAAAGCGTTGAACAGTGAGTGCAGTGAGCAAGAAGTGGGAGTGCAACCTAGCATCAAGCCAAGCCACCTGTGTGTTGAATGGCAAAGGGTTGAGCAGTGAGCACAGTGAACAAGCAGTGTGAGTGCAACCTAACACCAAGACAGTGTGTGTGTGTGGGGGGGGGGGTGTGGGGGGGGTGGGGGGTGGGGGGCAGTGCTTCAATCCATCCTTAGTGTCTGGATCTGGAAGGTATCATGTCTAGGGGTCGGCCATGTTATATAATATTAGTGAATAAATAATATTCTATAGTATTATTATATTAGTCAGACAAGCCGTCTCACCAGAATATATTTGAAAAAGTAATATTATTGTGAAACTATAATAATATGAGTTAATATTATATTTTCAAACACTAATATTAGTTGCCGTTCCCTAATCATGTCTAGGGTTGTTAAGTACGATGTCGTGGATATACATATTGTATGATGTACCCAGATATACCGCACGATAATCTTATAACCAAAACGCTATTGGTAACTCTGCTCATGCCAGTATATTAGTGTTTTGTGTGGGTGTTTCTCATGTGTGTGTGCAAGCTTGTTGTGTTTGCATATTGCGTTTGTTTGCGTGTGTTTGCTAGAGTTTGTTCAGAGTCTATCGATGCCCTTGATTATGTATTGGTGTGTTTTGTGCATGTTGCATATGCATGTGCTTGTATGTGTATTTGTGTGTGTGTGTGTGTGTGTGTGTGTGTGTGTGTGTAGTCCCCAGACGCTTCCAAACATTATTTACACCAGCCATGTGGAGCTCTGACTGCTATCCATCCGTCATCATGTGCAGGCCCCAAAAATTCCCATCCCAACGCCATGCGTGGCTTGGCTTGGCTTGGCAAGACTCAGCTTATTTCCTGAATAGCCCTTTTCCTTGTAACGGCTTGCTCACACGAGGCATGAACAGGGCGAACAATCTTACCTTAGTCAGCTCGTCCGTCCTATCTTGGTTCTCGTCGTTTTCCTCGTCCGCCCCGCCATGCCCATCCGTCTGCGCATCACCCCCGCCTTCGCCATCGCCACCCTCATTGCCAGAAGCTTCAGCATCTGATGCCTCCGCGCGAGCAGCGTTGTCCTCGTCTAATTTTTCAGCGGATACGGAGGCGTCCTGGTCCCCAAGGCTGTCGTCTCCTTCAGCTGAATTCTCCTGCGAGATTTTAATTCATACATCCGTTCACCACATTTTCGTTGGCAGGTTAATTGAGACCAAAGACAGGCCTTCACCATAGCAAAGCCTTAATGGTGGGATGTATACTTTTATAACCAAAGGTCAAGTCTCAGGTAGCAATGATAAGACATGTGACGAGTAGCTCGGCTGGCGGAACTGCAACAAGGATGCGCTGAAGCTGGAACTGCCATCACCTGAATGTCAGCATCTACTACAGACTCGCTGGATTGCTCCAGCGGCTCTTCTACGAACTCCTCGCTCATAGTTCAGATGGGTGAGGGGACTCGAACCAGGGTGGTTCTTCCTGGAATCGAGTGCAGTTTTCAAGAGTATAAAGATTGATTAAAGGCTAAATCTACATGGGCAGGAGCAGGAAGGGAACAAAACTGTCGAACGTGAGCTCTGCGAGTGTACGAACAGCGTGTCAGTGCGTGCAAGTACAACTCACATGCGCGGCGCAGTAGCTCAGGTGGGACTGGGGATCAGGTAGTAGCCGGTAGCCGGTTGTATCAGGGATTCAGGGGTAGGAGCGGTTGTATCAGGGATTCAGGGGTAGGATTCAGGTCTAGCAGCTCTCATTCTCAACTAACCCAGATTCGGTTTGGAATTCGACCAAATTTTACTTACCTGAATGCTGTACAGTAAGGCGAGCTCACTAACGGGGGGGCGCAGAAGTGTAACCCCCCTCAGTACAGTGAGACGTAACGCCTTTAAATACAACCGCACGGCGAGCCAGTCTCCTACTTTCCAGAAGTCAAGCAAGACGAGTATGTCTGTGACTTGTGTATTGAGTTCTTCGTCCATGAGTTTAAGCGTCCCTCGTCGTCAGAGCGCCAGAGCTTCTGCTCTTCTCGCCCCAGCCGCGAGCGGTATCTGGTCGCGAGGCATCATCGATGCTGGCCAGGCTCTGGGCCCCGAGCTGGACGCCGAGGCTATTCCTCCCCATGAGGTTAAGTACCCTCTCCTGCTTCCGCAGCACCTTTCTTTACCCCATTGCGACTTCCTTAAAGCTCGCGTTGGTGTCCAAGAACGGCTAGACTCTTCAAATTGTTTGCTCCTGTGTTTCCGGTCTAGAGTTGTATGTCCTGTCGCTACCTCTACCCCGAATTCCTGTTCTCGCTGCTCAGCCTGTATGCCCGTTCTCCCAGTCTACTTCCTTTCTTGTGCTTGTTTCCCTTGTCTCGTAGTCTCTTTGTTTTCCCCGCGGTTTAAGATGTTTTCAATCCGTTTCGTCTCCCCCCTTTGACTTTCTTGTGTCGCTCATTGACTGTTTGCTGGCTGGTTCAGCCAATATTAGTCGTCGCTTAGCGATACCCTGCCCTCTCTATTAGCAGCTCTATCTGCCTTCTTCCCCTTCCTGACGCCAGACTCGCGCTTCCCCCATGTCCAAATGTCGAGAGCTCGCACCGGCCTCTTTCCGTCGTCGCCCGCGTGTTTAAATCACCCAATCTCGTCGACCATCCTCAATGCTTTGCCCAACTTGGTTTCTTCGTCTCCCTTCCGACATTTCCATCTAACAGCTGTCTTGCTCTCCTTTTCACTCCAAACATTCGCCTTCGAATGGTTCGGTTACGCGCTAACCTTCGTCCTGTTGGATAATTATCCATGATCTTACATTTGTTCATTTTGTCTTCCACTCACTCCCTTCCTAGTCCTTACCCCATCTAAGTGCTCCTCGTTTCCCTGTGTTAAATCCCTCCTCTGTCCCCATATTGGGTACCCAGTCCAAGCTCCCTTTCCACGCCGATCCGGGCATGCCTGTACTACTCCCTGGTCCCCCCCCCCCCCCCCCCCCCCCCCCCCCCCCCCCTAGCTACTTGCAGGCCAATGCCTGTCAGGAGGCCCAGCCCAAGGAAGATCTCCAGCCCCTGAGCTGGCAACCCCAAAAGACTGGGCGCCCTCCCCTCTTGCCTCTTTCAAGGTCTCAGTGGGATTTGATCTCCTCCCCTTGCCTCTTATCAAGGACTGTGTGGAATTTGTTTCCCCCCCTTGCCTCTTATCAAGGGCTGTGTGGAATTTGTTTCCCCCCCTTGCCTCTTTCAAGGACTGTGTGGAATTTGTTTCCCCCCCTTGCCTCTTATCAAGGACTGTGTGGAATTTTATTCCCCCCCTTGCCTCTTTCAAGGACTGTGTGGAATTTAATTCCCCCCCTGGCTTCTTATCAAGGACTGTGTGGGATTTGTTTCCCCCCCTTGCCTCTTTCAAGGACTGTGCGGAATACTATTCCCCCCCTGGCTTCTTATCAAGGACTGTGTGGAATTTGTTTCCCCCCCTTGCCTCTTATCAAGGACTGTGTGGGATTTGTTTCCCCCCCTTGCCTCTTTCAAGGACTGTGCGGAATATTATTCCCCCCCTGGCTTCTTATCAAGGACTGTGTGGAATTTGTTTCCCCCCCTTGCCTCTTATCAAGGGCTATGGGAATTTGTTTCCCCCCCTTGCCTCTTTCAAGGACTGTGTGGAATTTGTTTCCCCCCCTTGCCTCTTATCAAGGACTGTGGAATTTGTTTCCCCCCCTCGCCTGTTATCAAGGACTGTGTGGAATTTGTTTCCCCCCCTTGCCTGATATCAAGGACTGTGTGGAATTTGTTTCCCCCCCTTGCCTCTTACCAAGGACTGTGTGGAATTTGTTTCCCTTCCTTGCCTCTTATCAAGGACTGTGTGGAATTCGTTTCTCCCCTTGCCTCTTTCAAAGACTGTGTGTGATTTGATTCCTCCCCTTGCTTTTCAAGGACTGTGTGGGATTTGTTTCCCCCCCTTGCCCCTTTAAAGGACTGTGTGCCTCCCCCATTTCTATCATATTGGGGAGGGCAGCGGCCACCCATTGCTTTCTTGTTGGGAAGGGCAGTGGCCATCAATTGCTTACCTATTGGGAAGGGCTGCTGCCACCCATTGCTTACCTATTGGGAAAGGTTGCAACCACCCGTGGCTTATTGTTTGGGAAGGGTTGCTGCTACCCTTTGCTTGATCATTGTAAAGGGTTCTTGCCACCCATGTCTTTCTTATTTGGAAAGAGTGCTGTCACCCATGGGGGGTGCTATCTCCCACTGCTCATTATAAGGAAGGTCTGCTGCCTCCTACGGTCCCTTGCTGTTGTACTTGTTTGTTACTCGTTTGTTGGGCAGTTGCCTCTTGACCACCTGAAGGTGCTTGATTTTGTTGGTTCTGATGGTGCTTGAAATTATCTGCACTGATAGTGCTTTAACTTTCTACAGCTCTGATGGATCTTGATTTTAGGCACTGATGGCACTCAGGTCAATAAACCATTACGGGCACTGATTGTTCTTGACTCTATAAGAGCTAATGGTTTGAACATATCAGCACTGTTGGTGCTTCAACTTAATAGCACTTATGGTGCTGGATTTATTCACACTGGTGTTGCTTGAGTTTGTGTGCACACATATATTAACTTATCATTACCGTTGTCACCTAAACACATCAGCTCTGATGGTGCTTGAAGCTGATCAGCAATCATGGTGCTTGACTCTATCAGCTTTGCTGGTGCTTGGATTCCTCTGCACTAATGGTGTATTGATTTTATTTTTGCATTGATGCATGGGTTTTGGTGCACTAATGCTGTTTGATTTTATTAGCACTGCTTTATAATGCATGAACTTATCAGCATTGCATGTGTTTGGAGTCTTCCAGCATTTATGGTGCTTCCACTTATCAGCACTGATGGCGCTGGACTGTAACAGCTGTGCTGGTGCTTGGATTTATCTGCATTAATGGCCCTTGATTTTATCTTCCCAAATGCTGCTTGATTTATCGGTACTAATGGTGCTTGAACTTATCAGCACCGATGGTCCTTCTATTTATCAGCACTGATGGTACTAATTTTTATCAGCACTGATGGTACTAAATTTTATCAGCACTGTAAGTGCTTGTTCTTGTCAGCACTAGTGGTGCTTCAATTTATCAGCATTGATGCTCCTGTAAGCTATAAAGATTGAAGGTGCTAGAGTTTATCAACATTGCTGGCGCTTGAACTTTTCAGCAATGATGGTGGTCGAATTTATTAGCACTAATGGTCCTTACAATTTTTAAACTCTGATGGTGCTTCATGTTATATTGCACAGATGGTGCTTGGTTTTGTCAGCACTGATGGTGCTCAAAATTATACGCACGTAGTGTGCTTCAATGGGTTCCAATTCTGATGCCCATACCCCTCCCTCTTCCTATCTCTCCTATTCCACATCTCATACCTAGCCTATCTCTCCTATCTCCTTTCCCTACCTTTGTGGTGAAGGGTTGACTCTTTGTGAGTACCACTACCCCCACATTTGTGGTGAAGAGGAACGCCTGCCTGTTTATCCTTTGTGGCTGTGTCTGACCTTTCTTTTGACAGTAGGGTTGAGATTGCTATTATGCTTGAATTAATCAGCACAAATGATGCTTTATCAGCACTGGGGGGGTTATTGATCTTTGAAGGTGTTCCTATTTATCAGCACAAGCAGTGCCTTATTTTTTCATCACCAAGGATAATAGAATGTATCAAGGATGATGTGGATGATGCACCATGGATAATATAATGTATCAGCACTAGGACACTTGAAAGCCCTGGAAACTATTAACTCTGAACGTGCTTGGACGTATCAGCACCAAGGGTGATAGAATTTACGGTTCCATTTTTTTTTATGGAAATTGAGTTTATCAGAACATGTGTTTCTTGATTTTGTCAGCACTGCGGGTACTTGAATTGATCTGCACTGAGGGTGCTTACATTTACCATCTCTACTGTTTCTTGATTTTATCAGCACTGTGGGTGGTTGTATTTATCAGCACCAAGGGCACTTGAATTTTCCAGTACTGAGGGTGCTGGAACTTATCAGCTTTGATGGTGCCCGAATTTACCTCCACTTATGGTGCTTTAGTTAGTCAGCACTGATGGGGCTTGGAGCTTATCAGCATCGATTGAGCTTCAATTTTTTCAGCACTGATGGTGCTTGATTGATTGATTCATGTATCAGCTATGCTGGTGCTTGGATTGAGCTATACTGATGGCGCATTGATTTATCCTGCGCTGATGGTGCATTGATTCATGGGATTGAGGAGGAGGAGGATATAGATTGTGTTTTTTCCTGCTGTCCCTATGGATTCCAAATGTGCCCTCAGCTTGACTGATAATTTCACTGGAACTAATGGTGATTGGTTGTAATTTGCACATTCGGTGCTTGAATTGATCAGCAATTACGATGTCTGTGTTAATTGGCCCTGATGATGCTTGAATTTATCTGCACTGATGGTGCTTGAAGCTTATCAGCACTGATGGTGCTTCAATTGTCAGCAATGGGGGTGCTTGCATGTATGAGCTCTGCTGGTGCTTGGATTTATCTGCACTTATGATGCTGGATTTGATTGGCAGCGATGATTCTTAAACCTATCAACATTGATGGTGCTCGAATCTATCAGCACTCATGGTGCTAGAGGTTATCGGCAGGTTTAATTGGCACTTATGGTGCTTGATTCTATCTGCACTGATGGTGCATACGTCTATCAGTACTAATGGTGCTTGAAGCTTACCATCACAGAAGGCGCTTCAATTTATCAGCACTGATGGTGCTTGAACTTATCAGCTCTCAGTTTGAACGGATGATGTCATCACTGAGTGTGCTAGTATTTATCAGAACTAAATAATGCTGCTCGAATGTATCAACACAAATGGAACTTAAAATTATCAGCACTGAGTGTGCATTATTTATTGTACTGTTCAACTCTATCTGAATGTTAGCTATTACAATTCATTAGCACTGAGTGTGCTTGGATTATTTGTTCAGGACTACTGATTGTGCCTGACTGATATAACTGATCAGGATTACGTGTGCTTTACTTGACAAGCTGAAAGGAAGAAACAAAATTTGCCTGAAATGACCAGCACTTACTAGGCCTTTACCTGATGGGCACTGAGTGTGCTGTAGATTAGTGTGCCCAAGGTACTTAACTAATCAGCGCTGACTGTGGTGGGTGAAATTTACCAGCTCTACGTGGCTTGTTTAGCTTTACATACCTGGACAGACGCAGCTTCGGTGGGTGGGTCGGGGTGGGTTGGTTGCGTCGCAGGACGCAGGTTATTGTTCGCGTGTCAGTTGCGGGTCGTTTGCATCTCAGGACGCAGGCTGTAAAATTGGTTGCGTCTCAGGACGCAGAGCTGGAGGCTCCTCCTGAACAACCCTGGTGTTGACCTGTGAACTTTCTACCTTTGGATCCTCTATTCCTCTGTGAAATGAATTTCTTTTGAATCATAACATACGCGTGCAGCTGTTATGGTGGTGGAACGTGAATATAAGAAAGGGTATGCGGGTTCACCGTTTGCAGGTGGAACCAATAAAATCAAGTGCAGCGGAGCGAAGCCATGGTTTATGACGGGGCCATAGGGCAGTTAGGACTTAGGACCAAGGTTACGTGCCGACAGACAAATAAACAATCGGAAAGGGAGTTATTCTGAGACCTCCCGCCCTCCAAAAGGGAAGCTCTGCAAAGAAACGCTATTACACCACATGTTATATTAGAGTGCTTGGAATTGTACTGCCAGTACCACCTTGTTTTCAGTTTCTATCACCTTATTGTTCCGTCCTGACCTACGTTCTACGACTGGCAGCAGTAACTTCCTGCCAAGTCCTTTGACCCAGGCCAGCTAGGGCTACGAACCAGCACCGCCCGGCATTGCCCTAGTGCTGTGCCCTCCCAAGTCCTGCCATCTGGTTTGCAGGACTGCTTAGCTTGCAGCCCTCGACGCCACTGCCCTATCAGGGGGCAGAGTTGTCGATGTACTGCCAAGTACCGCTAGACTGTTCAGTTGTTTTCACTGTCTTCTACTCATTGTAACAATTTTTGACATTAGAGTGCTTGGAATTGAAATTAGTTTCATGGCTGCAGCTAGCAATTTTAGGCTGCTCGCTACCAGTATCTTCGGCAGGAACATCAACACTCGGTGTACATAGTACAGAATGTGGAGAGACTAGAGAGGCTGCTGGTTTCAAATTTGTCATAGGCAGCCCATTGTTGACGAAGACAAGAGAAGAGACCACTGCACACACCCAGGTGTGTGTGTGTGTGTGTGGGGGGGGGGGGGGGGGGGGGGGGGATCCAACCATGTTTGTCTGAGAAGAACAAGGAAGCATGTCCTCCCTGTCCATTGTCCATTACCACAGTCGCCCCCGGGGTCGCCCCCCCAGCCGCAGCCACCCCCTTTTTTTGGGGGGGGGGGGGGGGGGGGGGGGGGGGGGGGGGGGGGGGGGGGAACCAGGGGGAAAACTGCGCCTGCGTGAAACCCCTCTGCGTGAAACCGACTGCGAGTCAGCCCAGTCAGCCTGACTGAGTCAGCCCGAGTCAGCCAGGGGCCCTGGAGCCAGCTGACGTCATGGCATGTTGCTCGTTAGCAACCAGCAGAGAGTACAATCATCATCCACGGCAACGGTCTGAGCATCAGCCGCACTTACACATTCGCCCAATCATTCGGAAGCGGTACGAGCAGCAAAATCCCAATCGCTTGCCCAACAGCTCGAACTTGCTGCTGTGCAGTGTTCAAGTGCAGGTTACCAAGGCCGCAGTTCTCCAACCGCCCCGGTTCCTAAACCTACTCTCCCGGTTCTCGCGCTCGCCCTTCTTCGAACGGAACGGGGAATATTATCCTGCTTTCCCTGTACGCGTACTGATGCTCATCGCAAGTCCCACGATTCAATCTGTGCTTAACCAGAGGCAGCCTCTCGTTCCGGCTGGCTTGCTTGCGGATGTCAGTTTGCATGCACGTTTCCCGCCGTTGAAACGGCTGCTATCCGCCGTGGCAAAAGCTCTCTGGAAGGAGGCGGACTGCTCCGTAGACAGGAAGGACGGCGATTGCGTGTGGGATGAGGTGAAGGAAACCCGGAGGCGAGGCGGAACCAGGACGGTAGGTCAAAACTGTTCCCCTGTGAAGTGCCATCGAGGCACCCATCACGTGTCGCTCTATCTGGATCAGTTTTCACGCCCAGTGCCCGATGGATCAATCGCTACGTCTCTGCCCTCGCTTCTAGCCTCTCCTTCTATTTAGGCTCATTCACGCTCCTGTGGTAGCTCGGAGCTTGAGAGATCAGCTCGCAGGCTCTCCGAAAAAGACATTGACAGCCACCTCATGCTCCTCCTCCTTATCTTTCCTTTCAGCCACCTTATGCTCCGGCTTATCCCTCCTCCTCGACTGTCACCTGTCACCACGTCTCCTCCTTAAAGAGGGGCATACGGCGACCCCTCGCCTCTCCCAAACCCTAGTCATCCTAGTCAACATTGTCTGTCATCCCCATAGCCAACCCTATCACCTCTGTTTAACCATGCTTGACCCTAGTCATCTCTGTCAACACTGTCTGACATCCCCCATAGCCAACCCTATCAGCTCTCTGTAACCATTCTTGATAACTCTCTCTCAGTGTCAGATGACTGTCTTGACCAGCACTTAAAAGGCACATTCAGCGTCTCATTATGTGGTTGGTTTGTTCAATAACGGTTTTGAGGTCGCAACTGAACTTCTCAGTCTCATGCTTATGCATGTGTGTATGTTCCAGACCAGGAGTAGCCAAATGGGCCTTGCACCAACCCCTACAATAAAGATCAACTCTAGACAACTAAGAGGGGCGTATAGGAGGGATTGAATGAAGCCTACTATGCATGGGGGGCTTGATGAAGAGCATGGGCGGTCATAAAATGATTGGTTGAACCACTGATCAAACCAGATTTCTTTGTTTGATATGGAATGAATGAAGCCTTGTAGGCATGGGGGGCTTGATGAAGAGCATGGGTGGTCATACGGAAATGATTAGTTGAACCACTGATCTAACCAGATTTCTGTGTTTGATATCTTGCTTGCAGGTCTTCGGATTTGACGACTGGGTGAGTATTGTACGAGGTTGGATTGCTGGGGGATCATAGCTTTTTTTCAAATCTGAAAGTGGATTTTTTCTAGCTTTTTGGTATTAGGCCTCCTCCAGGGACACCGTTAAATGCTTTTTATAGCTTTTCAAATCTTGTGTAGCCTTTTACAGCTTTTCAGGGCCTTTTTGGGCTAAACAACGTTTTTAAAATACTTTTTACAGCGATATTTCTGCGAAAACGGGGTCAAAACTAACGATCGCTATGTATAGCGGTTAAAAAAGCCCTGTGGGGGATGCAGATCGCCATGCTTCTGACCTGCAGCTGGTTGCTTTGTTCATTGCTTCAGGAGCTATTCAAAAGGGGATAAAGAGGGGGTAGAGAGGGGGTAAAGAAGGGGAAAAGAAAAATGCAGGTGTAGATGCAGAAGCAGATGCATAGATTGCGGCTCTCGCACATGGATGCAAACACTCAGATGCAGAAGTGCACAACAGAGATACCAATCATAGGTCGGGAACGGCAACATGGCATCATATAATATCTTGTCATCATATGACATAATATGATATCATATGACATAATAAGATATCATATGATGCCGGCAGTCTGACTAGGCCAAAGTTACCATTTATATACAATATCATGTGATGCAATCTGTATGATACCATATGATATCATACTCGACTTTGGTCAACATCATATGATATTCTGATCCCTAATCATAGGTGGATAGCTTACTTCTTCATCCCTTGAAATATTCTTATTTACAATCTCTGTATTAGATATTCAGTGCCTCTCCAGTCATAGATGGCTTCATATACGTAAATACATAATACATATTTATACCTTGATTTATATACATTCATCTTACATACATAGTTGTTACACGTACTTGACTCTCCAATTACAGACAGAGATGGTTACAAATACATAATACATATTTATGCCTTGATTTAAATACTTTCATCTTACAAACATAGTTGTTACACATACCTGACTCTCCAATTACAGACAGAGATGGTTACAAATACATAATACATATTTATGCCTTGATTTAAATACTTTCATCTTAGATACATAGTTGTTACACATACCTGACTTTCCAATTACAGACAGAGATGGTTACAAATACATAATACATATTTATGCCTTGATTTAAATACTTTCATCTTACATGCATAGTTGTTACACATACCTGACTCTCCAATTACAGACAGAGATGGTTACAAATACATAATACATATTTATGCCTTGATTTAAATACTTTCATCTTACATACATAGTTGTTACACATACCTGACTCTCCAATTACAGACAGAGATGGTTACAAATACATAATACATATTTATGCCTTGATTTAAATACTTTCATCTTACATACATAGTTGTTACACATACCTGAATCTCCAATTACAGACAGAGATGGTTACAAATACATAATACATATTTATGCCTTGATTTAAATACTTTCATCTTACATGCATAGTTGTTACACATACCTGACTCTCCAATTACAGACACAGATGGTTACAAATGCATAATACAAATTTGTACACATTAATCTTACATGCATAGCTGGTACACATACCTGACTCTCCAACTATATAATGAGCACCCTCCCATACATATATGGCTGCATGTACATCATACATATTTGTGCACAAGCATTGTATGTACACAGCTTGTACACATACCCCCCAATTATATAATGAGCACCCTCCCATTCTTAGATGGCTACATATACATCATACATATTTCTACACATGCATTTAATGTACGTAGCTGGTGCACATACCCTCCAACTATACAGTTAATACCCTCCCATACATATATGGCTGCATGTACATCATACATATTTCTACACATGCATTTAATGTACATAGCTGGTACACATACCCTGCAACTATGCAGGTAATACCCTCCCATACATAGATGGTTACACGAGCACAGTACATAGTTGTACACATGAATGTTATGTACATAGTAGTACACATACCTGCCCCTCAACTGAACATGCACTTCCAATGTTGTACTTCTCCAGAAACGACACCGTTCGAACGACCGCTTCTACAAAAACATGCGGGGCATTCTGATCAGTGGCGTGATCAAGGGCATCGGCGGGCCCATCTTGTTTGTCGTTGGACTGACTGCACGTGAGTGGCCATGTTCACTATCTTCTGTGTTTGTTTGTTTCTGTCTGCCTGCCTGCCTGTCTGCCTGCCTGCCTGCCTGCCTGCCTGCCTGCCTGCCTGCCTGCCTGCCTGCCTGCCGATTCTTGGCCAGCCTATTTCTTGCTTTATTATACAACCCTCATATATCCCCCACCGCAATGGGAAGCTTGCATCAGGATAAGTGCAAACTGTTAATGAATGATGAGTCTAGACCCCACCCCCACCCCCACCCCCTTGCTTTCCCCATGCAGTTGTTGCTCTATACAACCATGCGTCCGTCCTTGGACACCTGCCTGTGTGGATCCCTGCTCCGCCAGTCATCTCTTACCAGAGCCTAGGAGTGACCAGTTTCGCCCTCAGTTTGTTGCTGGTGAGGTGACCCCCCCTGGGGATGGCCCCTTATACACAAAACTATACTTTTTTGTATTACCTAGCCTGGGAGTGACCAGTTTCGCCCTCAGTTTGTTGCTGGTGAGGTGACCCCCCCTGGGGATGGCCCCTTGTACACAAAACTATACTTTTTTGTATTACCTAGCCTGGGCGTGACCAGTTTCGCCCCCAGGTTGTTGCTGGTGAGGTGAACCCCCCTGGGGTTGGCCCCGTGTACGTATTTAATAATGTTTTGTATTACCAGAGCCTGGGAGTGACCAGTTTGTTGCTGGTGAGGTCGGCAATGCTTGTTCTGCTTATCAAATATAAGCCATGTTTTAATGTATTTTTACAGATCAAGGGTAGCCAAATAGGCACAAGGGACTTGCCCAACCTTGAAAACAGGAAAGGCTTTTCAAAACAAGTCCTTCGCAGCGCCGCATGCTACGCAGAAAGTCGGCGGAGTGTGTTATCAACGGAACCATAGGTGGCAACGGACGAGCGCTGACCAAAGCCAGTTAGTAATGAAACAGTTGGCTGACGTGTCAGGCTTCAATGTTTTGGTCGGTCGGACAAACTGACAAATAGGTGACCCTGGGGGCTCCAGCCCCCCAGAAGGGAGGGCTCCGCCAAAAGCAAGCACTAGCAAAGTGAACCCGGTGGGCCATGTGTGTGTTTTGAAGAAACAAGCACTGGCAAACTGAGCTTCCTGGGACATGTGTGTGTTTTGAAAAAACAAGCACTGGCAAACTGAGCCCCGTGGGCCATGTATGAGACAAGATGGTCCCACCTGGTGAGCTGCTACCAGGGTTGTTTTTAAGGAAAGGAAAGAGTGCCATGGTGCTACTAGTAGCCTTCGGAGTGCTACTAGAAGTTTTTGTGCCACTTAAAAGCAACCCTGATAGGCTCTAGCATTGTACCCCCAAAACACCAAGGTATGCGATGTAACACTCGCGCTACAAGTAGCACCTAAAATAAAAGCCTGGCTTGAACCCTGCAGGGGGTACCTACTCCCCACTCTTGTATGTGTGTGTATATATATATATATATATATATATATATGTTTATGTGGTGTATGAATAGTCGTGCGAGTCGTGTGTCTTGAAATGACTGGACTGGCAGGATGAGCCATACTATAACAATGCACCTATCGGTCATCTGTTATAGACCTTGACTAGTGTAGTCTTATCAGAGCACCTCAAGGAATGCATTATTGCATACGCCCATGCATGTCACTGTTTCTTTTGGGGGCTGCACGTATAACTTTTGGGGGCAGATTGATAGGCTTGTGTAATAATGCACTGTCGCTCAATTTGCGACGTGTCGCACACAAAAAAGTGCATGAGGTGCATATGGTCCTTGTTGCATTTACCCCATATCATGCCTGCAGTGTGCATCGAAGTGAAGTTTAATTACCTGCATAGCATGAACGCCGCCCCCCGATCACCGATCAGAACCGAATGGCTCAGTGGCAGAGCAAAGGGAAAATATCGAGGCAGGTGCGGAGTTCGAACCCCCTTGAGTGCGCTTGGGCCCGTCCGGAGGGTTGTCGACCGGCACGGTAACTGGTATCTTGGTGCAATGTTGGCTCGAGCAGCGCATACTTACGATCCGGTTCCCTTAATCCCACTGGGCACGTCCTTAAAAGGTCATGGTGACAATTCTTGGATGTTTAAATTTTCAATTTTCATTTTTTCAACGCCGCCCCCCCCTCGTTTACAATTTGTTAGGGTTCAGTTCAACAGTGCTTGTTTTTTAATCTGCTTTTTCTGTTTTGAAGGTTGGGCAACTCCCTAATGCCAATTTGGCTACCCCTGGACTGTAGAAATACACACCCAGGCCTGCAAGCTGCTTTGACTGAAATGGAAGTTACAGCTCAGGTTTTACCTGCTGGGTTTTTGTTTTTGCGACACGTCGCCATTCCGTCTCTGCATGGCGACGCATGGGTCCGGCTAACCTAGTCATAATTGCCCCCCTGAACCCCCCGGGCCCCGCGCTTTGTGCTCCGCGGGGTTCGGGAAGCAGCGCGTCGCACTGGGGTCACACCGAGTCGTTCAATTTGCAACGCGCTGCACACGCAAAAAACAATGCCGGGGCCATTTCTTACTTTGTTAGCCAGACCCATGCGTCGCCTTGCAGCGATGGAATTGCGCCGGAATGGTGACGCGTTGTCAGAAAACAAACCCAGGTTTCTGCCAGGTAAAAAAACAGTGCTCTTACCGCTGCGTTGGGGATTGTATTCATGATTATTTGGTGCACCAATTTCTGCCAGGTAAAAAAAACAGTGCTCTTACCGCTGCGTTGAGGATTGTATTCATGATTATTTGGTGCACCAATTTATTGATTTATGTAGAAGGTTGTCAGGTTAGATATTGTTCCACATCGGATGATCATGCTGGGGACCAATACGATATCAGCAACCCTATTTGTGTATGTACTTGTCGGGCATTTGCGTAATTACTTATTTACGTCTTATATTTATCACATTCCTATTTATGATGATGATGATGATAATGATGATGATGATGATAATGCTGGGGACCAATACGATATCAACAACCCTATGTATGCATTATACCGTATATATAATATATTTATAGCAGGTTTACTTGTAAACGTCTCATATGTATCCATGGTTCCCTGGTGCTCAGGTTTTCAGGACCAATGCGTCGTATGCACGCTGGGCGACCGCCAAAAGGTACGATTTGAAACTGCGGTACAACAGGCTCCCGTATACAACTACCACAGCTCATCTATATATGGTTAGGCAGGCGGGATTAGTTGCTGAACGCTAATAGCGCTATTTTGTGCGAATTTTACATTACAAAATTTATCTCGTTTAGGGCTTGCAGTAAAGCCAAGGGATAGGTAAAGTGTGCAACTGCACACTTTGCTTAATTTAGTGCTACACTTTTTTTAAGCGGCCATTAATTTTTAAATTTAAATTTTAAATTTGTAATTTATCAATTTATTATTTTTCAAGCGGCAATTAATATTTTCTTTTTCTTTTGAAGTGTACCATTTATTTATATCTCCATAAGTGCCTATTTAGATACAGATTTTACTCAGATGGTCTAGACCTACGAACTCCTGCCCATTGAACACTTTTTATGCTACAAAGTTGCTTAACCACATCAGTTAAACAGATAAATACTCGGAGTTGGGTTTTCTCAGAGTTTTGGTTAACGCTGTCAAAAGGGTTTGACGACCAGCCCAGCATTTGACGACCAATATAGATTCTGACCATCCAACCGGGTACGCATTTATATACAACGTAACTTGCTAGCGTGCCTGTGGAGAAGCAGATCAAGTCAAACATGTTTTATTTTTTAAGTAGGGCTTCCCTAATTAGGGGAATACTTTATACAAACAAAAACGTGCGGGACAGAGCCTGTCTTGATCGAAAAATGTGTTTTGGACAAAAATACTTAGGTAGGTCTGTTTTGCAAGTCTTCGTTATCACGTTTTCCCTTCATGATGATATCTTGAAGAAAAAAAGCCTCAACGTCATCGACCCACTTCGACCCACTTTACAAAATAGTAAGGTAGGCTTTTTTTGCAAGTCTTCTTTATCACGTTTTCCCTTCATGATGATATCTTGAAGAAAAAAGCCTTAACCTCATCGACCCACTTCGACCCACTACAACCCACTTCGACCCACTTCGACCCACTTCGACCCACTTCGACCCACTTCGACCCACTTCAACCCACTTCGACCCACTTCAACCCACTTGGAAAAAATGGTTAGGTAGGCCTGTTTTGCACGTCTTCTTTAAGAAGTCATTGTAGTGGCTCAGCTTATGGAAGGTAATGTACAGGCGGTATGGGCAGTACGGAGGAAAACAAGCTGATTATTTGCATATTTCAAGAGCAGGAAGTTATTCCTACCCAGCCTTCCTGAAAAAGAGAAAAAAAAAGAAAAAAAAACAAAAAAAAAAAAAAGCAAAAAAAAGAGAAAAAAAAAAAACAAAAAAAAAAAAAAAAACAAAAAAAAAAATAAAAAAAAAAGAAAACAAAAAAAAAACAAACAAACAAAAAAAAAAAATAAAGAAAAAAAAGAAAAAAGAAAAAAAACAAAAAAAAAAAAAACAAAAAAAAAAAAAAAAAAAAAAAAGCAAAACAAAGAACAAAAAAAAAAAAAAGAAAAAAAAAGAAACAAATACACAAACAACCCCACACCAAAAACAAAAAAACCAGACACACACCCACACACAACCCCACCCCCACCCCCCCACAACCCCCCGCACCAAACCACCCAAAACCCCCCCCCAAAACCACCAAACACCCCCCCCCCCCCACCCCCCCCCCCCCCCCCCCCCCCCCCGCCACACCACACACACACCCCAGCTCCCACCCTCTCTCACGACCCACCACGCACCCACCCCCACCCCCACCACACACACACACGCAAACCAACCATGCACCCAACCCAGCGATGTGTGTACATAACATGCACACAAACAAAGCCCCCCCCCCCCCCCCACCCCCCCACCCCACACACACACACAACCACACACACACAACCACACACACACACAACCACACAACCATCCACCTCCTCACCCCCCACCCTAACCCACACCCACACCAGCCATGTGTGTACATATCATGCACACAAGCAAAGCCCCCCCACACCCACCCACCCACCTACAGTCCTACACACCCATCCACCCCCTCACCCCCCACCCCCCCCACCCACACCAGCCATGTGTGTACATATCATGCACACAAGCAAAGCCCCCCCACACCCACCCACCCACCCACCCACCTACAGTCCTTCACACCCATCCACCCCCTCACCCCCCACCCTAACCCCCCACCCACCCCAGCCATGTGTATACATAATATGCACACAAACAAAGCCCCCCCCCCCCACCCCCCCCCACCCCCCCCCCACACACACACCCATCCACCCCCCCACCCACTCCAACCCCCACCCACCCCAGCCATGTGTGTGTGCATGCAGTGCGTTCTCATCGATCATCAAGCAAGGATGCAACATTGGCCGCCAGGTACGTTCGCCTGCTTTCTGACTTGCTGGCCACCACCACCACCACTACCACGTTTACCTGCTTTCTCACTTGTTGACCTGCTTTCTCTATGTAGCTAGTGCATCTAAAGGTAGCTGGTGCATTTGAAAGCCAGCAGCATTGACCGCCGTATATGTTCGCCTGCTTTATTATGATGGTTACATTTTTGGCGACCATAAATTCGCATTTTATATTTATTCACATACTGCAATTCATATTTATATTTTCACATGTACTTTATTTGCATTTCGGAAAAACCCACGCCATGCACACCAAGCATACCACGCCTTGCCACAACCCCCTAAACCCTAAACCCTAAAACTCTAAACGCAACACGCACTCCACGCTTTCTCCTGGGTCAAGAAGGAGGACATGACAAGCTAGAGACTGCCACACCGCTTGCTGGTCGCCTTGGCCATGACCTGCCAGTGCCATGTTACCCATGTACTTTCTTTATATTTCGTAAAAACCCACGCCATGGCCACCAAGCATACCACACCTTGCCACAACCCCCTACACCCTAAAGCCCACACCCACCCCAGGCTTTTTTACTTGTTCAAGACCTGCCAGTGCCATATACTTTTCCCCCCCGTAAAAGTTCACACCATGGCCACGAAGCATACCACGCTTTGCCACATGCCCCCCCGTAGGCCTTCTACTGGTTCAAGAAGGAGGACATGGCAAGAAAGCGAATGCTACACAGATGGCGGGTTACCTTGGCCAACACCTACCAGTGCCATGTACTTTTTTCTTTTTTTCCGGAAAAATCCACGCCATGGCCACCAAGCATTCCCTACCTCGCCCGCACCCCAGGCTTTTTACTGGTTCAAGAAGGAGGACATGACAAGAAAGAGACTGCTACACTGATGGCGGGTTGCCTTGGCCAACACCTGCCAGTGCCATATACTTTTTTTCTTTCTTTTCGTAAAAGTTCACACCATGGCCACCAAGCATACCACGCTTTGCCACATGCCCCCCCGTAGGCCTTCTACTGGTTCAAGAAGGAGGACATGGCAAGGAAGAGACTGCTACACCGATGGCTGGTTGCCTTGGCCAAGACCTGCCAGTGCCATGTTCACACTCCCGATGTGGATGAGTTGCGAAGAGTGATGGGTGATGTTCTGAAGCCACCTGAGCTAGAGATGCTGATCCGGGCCACTCATAGGTAGGAAACGGAAATGTGATATCATACTCGCCTTTGGTCAAAATGATATGATATGCCGGTCCCTATGCAAAGGTGAGTCTGTCGCTGTATTTTTGTGTGTGCATCGCATCACACACTGAGTGATGGGTGGAGTTCTGACAACACCTGAGCTATAGATGCTGATCTGGGCCACTCATAGGTGTACCACGTACGGAGTAACAGAAATGTGATATCATATGATGCCGGCAGTCTGCCTTGGCCAAAGTTGCCTTGTCCAAAACCTGCCAGTGTTATGTTCTTACTCCCGATGTGGATGAGTTGCGAAGAGTGATGGGTGATGTTCTGACACCACCTGAGCTAGAGATGCTGTTCAGGGCCACGCATAGGTAGGGAACAGAAATGTGATATCATATGACGCACTGGCAAGTGCACATGCTAGAGCACAAGTGCACATCCAGGCCACGCATAGGTGAGGCTGCCACTGTATTTGTGTGTGTGCGACGCGTCGCAAATAGAGTGATGGGCGATGTTCTGACACCCCCTGAGCTAGAGATACTGATCCGGGCCACGCATAGGTAGGGAACAGCTATATGATATCATATGATGCCGGCAGTCTGAAAACAGTGATGGGTGATGTTCTGACAGGGCCTGGGCTAGTGGTGCTGATCTGGGCCAAGCATAGGTGAGGCCGCCACTGTATTTGTGTGTGTGCGACGCGGCACAAATTGAGTGACTCGGTGCGACCCCAGTGCGACGCACTGACAAATGCACATGCTAGAACACAATTGGTTGGACCTACAATTAGTGATGAACTGCTCCCCGTCTTTTACAAGAAATACAAGAACTATCAGCTTTGTGCATGGCATTGGTTCAAAAATCACCAATTGTGGTGGTGGTGGAGGTGGCGGGAGCGGTGGTGGTGGTGGTGGAGGTGGCGGGAGTGGTGGTGGAGGTGGCGGGAGCGGTGGTGGTGGTGGAGGTGGCGGGAGCGGTGGTGGTGGTGGTGGCGCTGGGACCCGGGCTCGCCCTCCGGTGGTGGGGTGGGGGTCTCTTCAACGATTGACAGGGGGGGGCGGTTGTGGTTCTCGGGGGGGTGGAGATTAGGGGTGGGGGAGCTTACTTTTCTTTCTGTCTTTCCCCATGATTCCTTTTCGTTTATCGTGGTGGGGACTTGTTGGGCTCTTGGGCAGCTCGCGTCGGGGGGGTGAGACCTTTCCCCTTCTCGGGCCTTTCGGGGGGCCTGGGAGCCGGTGGGGGATAGGGTGGCGGGAGCGGTGGTGGTGGAGGTGGCGGGAGCGGTGGTGGTGGTGGTGGTGGCCCCGTGAAGACAAGTGCCTGGCAAACATTGGCAGAGGGTGGTGGCTATCGGAGCAACAGGTGGCAAAACAATTGAGTGCAGCGAACCAAAGACAGGGTGTACGAGACAGTTAGGGCCAGGGTTACTTGTTTTGTGTTTCTTTTGGTCAGACGGACAACGCAGTGACCCTGGGGGCTCGCAATCCCCAGAAGGGTGGGCTCTGCCAAAACATCTGACAAAACAATTGACAGTTGTACATGCCTGCTCACTCACACAGGCCCAGCTTCTGTCTCCAAATGATCACTGAGGTTGAGCACAGTGCTGGCATTTCCACCCACCATGCCAGCATGTTGTACAGAACATGTGTCATCTGACAGGTGTACATGCCTGCCTACTCACGCAGGCCCAGCTTCTGTCTCCAAATGATCACCGAGGTTGTGCACAGTGCTGGCATCTCCACGTACCAGGCCACTGTGTTGGATCAGAACATAGGGCTCATTGGATCGGCAATTTCTGAGTGTGAGGGTATCTTGTACCATCCCATCCCTCTGGTAAGTTCCACACACACGTGCACACACATGCACACACGAACACACACACACAAGAACACACGCACACACACGAACACACGCACACACACACATGCACACATGAACACACGCACACAAGAACACACACACACATGCACACATGAACACACATGCACACACACACACACACACTTGCAAACATATGGACACAGACGCACACACTCTTGCACAAGCATGCACACTCACGCACAAACACACACGCACACTTGCACACGCACACACGCTCGCACACATGCAAATACGCCTGCACACGCACACAGGCACGCACACATGCACACACACTTGCACACACACACACGCATGCACACACGCACATGCACACACAAACACGCGCACACAAACACACCCACACAAACACAAACATGCAGACACACACATGCACACACAAACACACGCACACATGTGCACACACACACACTTGCACATACACACACGTGTCTGCGCAGACACAGACACACACAAGTTAGTGCTGACATGCTGCAACTTTTACAGCTCTGTACGTATTTTTTGTTTTGTTCAAGGGTAGCCAAATAGGCTAAAGGGGACTTCCCCAACCTAAACAACAAGCAGTTTAAAAATGCAAATACAAATACAAATTAAAAAACAAATAAAAACAGAATAAATGCAGATTATAAATAAAATAAAATAAAGCAGATTTACAACAAGCAGTTTAAATACACAAGCACTGGTGAACAGCTATTTTGATATTTTCCAGGCTGAAGAGCATAACATTATAGCAATTACGTGGATGATTTGCATTTGAGTTTTCGAAACACTTAGTCGCTCGTAGTTCGTACCTCGAATTTGAGAATTTGGCCTTCGAATTCTGATTTGTTTGCCTGGTATTAAAGAATTCTGTGATTTCTGAGAATTGTCAGAAATATGGCCTGAAAAAGTGGAGGTACAAACTACGAACTTCGAGACCCAAATCCAAATCATCCCCTGAATGTCCATTACACATGTCACACATGTCATTTACTCATTTATAAATGCATTCAATGGTTCCCAGTCTTCCCTTGCCTCATATTTATTGACTGTATACTTGCTCGAACAAGCAAGATCCTACATAATATTTACTGATCATTTGTACAGAGCTACACTCGCCACACCAGAAGGTCTACTCATGGCTGACCCAGGCCAAACCGCAACCCCAAACAGAGGCACAGCCGCCAACACAAAAAACAGGAAAAAACACCACGAACACAAAAACCACGACCACCCAACACCACGACACCAACACCACGAGCACCAACACACAGAACACCAACACCACTACCAACACCTACGACACCAACACACGGCCACCAACACACGAACCCCGCAACAGCCACAACACCAACACCACCACCCAACAAACGCACGACACAGTCAACACCAAAGAGACCACCAACCCCACACCAAAACCAAGATACACCTAAACAACACCAGACACGTACGAAGTCCATCACACGAAAACCACGAACACCAGACACCACGAACACAAACAACACGACACCAAAACAACGAACACCACGAACACAACGAACACCAACACCACGAGCACCTAACACCACGAGCACCAACCACGCAAGAACACAAACACCGACGATACACCAACACCACGAATCTACCAACACCACTGAACACCAACACCACGAACACCAACAACCACGAACAACGAACAAACGAAGAACCACAAAAAACAAGAACACCAAAACACTACACAAACCAGCTGAAGACACCATACACTCACGAAAACAAACAAAAAGAAAAACCAGGAAAAATGTGAACACACAAACACCACGGAAAACCAAAACACCACGAACACCAAAAACACGAACACCAAAACACGGCATACCAACAACCACCAACATCCAATCACACGAAAGACTCAACACCAAGCTAACAACAACACAACGAACAACAACAAAAAGAACAACAAACAACACTAAACACCACACCCACAAGCACCAACACCACACCAACACCACACCAACAACTTTTCTAACACAGCCACTACCAACAACTACAACAATAACAACAACAACAACAACAACATGCAAAGCTACACTGGCCACACTAGAAGGTTCATCATGGCTCAATCAATCCCACCCACCACCCCACCACCTCCACCACCTCCACCACCAGCTCCAACACCCCACCAACCCCACCACTACATACAACAACACCACTGCCAACACCAATACCACTGCCAACACCAACACCACTGCCAACACCACTACCAACACCCCACCAAGTCCACCACTACCAACACCACCACCACTCCCACCACTACCACTAACACCACCACTTACACCACCACCACCAACACCACTCCCACCAACACCACCACTTACACCACCAACACCACCACAAAACCAGCACCACTACCAACACCACCACCACCATGCAGAGCTACACTCACCACACTGGAAGGTTCCTCCTGGCTTGATCAATCCCACCCCACCAGCACTCCCACTACCACCACCACCACTTATACCACCAACACCACAACAACAACACCATTACCACCTCCAACACCAACACAACACCAACACCACCTCCAACATCAACACCAACACCAACACCACGCCAACACTTCCACCACTACCAACACCAACACTACCCCCAACACCAACACCACACCAACACTTCCACCACTACCAACACCAACACCTCTACCAACACCAACACCAACACTACCAACACCATGCAGAGCTACACTCGCCACACTGGAAGGTTCCTCCTGGCTCTATCAATCCCACCCACCACCCCACCACCTCACCACCTCCAACACCATCACCAACACCACCAACACCACACCAACACCTTTACCGACTGCGTCTACGAGGCAACCCACTACCAACACCAACCCAACACCACTAGCCAACAACCAACACCACCATGGCATGGAGCCCTACCACTCTTACACTGGAAGGTCGCCTTTGTGCGTGAGATCAATGCGCGCACCCACCACCCCGCGAAAGACCACCCACCACCTCCAACACCATCACTACACCACAAAACTACACCAACACACCCCCAACACCTCTACCACTACTAATACGACCACTACCAACACCAACACCAACACCACTACCAACACCAACACCAGCATGCAGAGCTACATTCACCACACTCAGTACACTGGAAGGTTCACTATGGCACAATCAATCCCACCCCACCACCGCCACCACCACCACCACACAGAGCTACACTCGCCACACTGGAAGGTTCACTATGGCACAATCATTCCCACCCCACCACCTCCACCACCACCAAAGAAGAAAAAAAGAAAAGCACCGAGGACGGGGGCATAGCTACACTCTCCCACTGGAAGGTTCACTATGGCACAATCAATCCCACCCCACCACCTCCACCACCACCACCACGCAGAGCTACACTCGCCACACTGGAAGGTTCACTATGGCACAATCAATCCCACCCCACCACCTCCACCACCACCACCACGCAGAGATACACTCGCCACACTGGAAGGTTCACTATGGCACAATCAATCCCACCCCACCACCTCCACCACCACCACCACGCAGAGCTACACTCGCCACACTGGAAGGTTCCTCATGGCTTGGATGGCTTGCCTACCCTTCTCCTTGTGGTCTGTGTCCGGCTGGACCATGGTTCCCGTGATGGCCCTAGTTGCGTTTGTCTTGCTGTAAGTCGTAGTGCTGTACTTCCGGGTTGGGGATGTGCGAGCAGGATGCAATTGCTGTAAGTCGTAGTGTTGTACTTCCGGGTTGGGGATGAGCAGGCAGGCAACAATTGCTGTAAGCCGTAGTGTTGTACTTCTGGGTTGGGGATGAGCGGGCAGGATGCAATTGCTGTAAGCCGTAGTGTTGTACTTCTGGGTTGGGGATGAGCGGGCAGGATGCAATTGCTGTAAGCTGTAGTGTTGTACTTCAGGGTTGGGGATGAGCGGGCAGGATGCAATTGCTGTAAGTCGAAGTAGTATTGTACTTCCGGTTTGGGAATGAGCGGGTAGGTTGTAGATCGGTGCTTTTGCTTATAGCTGCACAAAACAAAATGACGCCTGCTTGTGCTTTGAATCATCATGATCATCATCACCATCATCATCATCATCATCATCATCATCAACGTGGACATCGTCGTCGTCGTCGTCATCATCATCATCACCACCTCCCCACCACCACCACCACCTCCCAACCTCCACCACCACCACCACCACCTCTCCGCCACCATTATCACCTCCACACCACCTCCCAACCTCCACCACCACCACCACCTCCACACCACCTCCCAACCTCCACCACCACCACCTCCACCACCACCTCCACACCACCTCCCAACCACCTCCCAACCTCCACCACCACTACCACTACCTCTCCACCACCACAACCACCTCCACCACCACCTCCCAACCTCCACCACCACCACCATCACCACCTCCACCTCCACCACACCTCCCAACCTCCTCCACCACCTCCACCACCACCTCGCCACCACCTCCCAACCTGCGACCCCACCTCTGCCACCACGCTGGGAGATTGACGTCCCACAAGCTAAAGCTTATTGTGGATGGCTATAGTGTGTTGACCCCCAAACCCTCTGTACCACCACCACCACCACCGCCACCTCTGTACCACCACCACCACCACCACCACCTCAGTACCACCACCACCACCACCACCACCACCTCTGTACCACCACCACCACCACCACCACCACCACCACCACCACCGCCACCTCTGTACCACCACCACCACCACCATCACCTCAGTACCACCACCACTACCATGCAGGGGGATTGAAGAAATTGGAGTCTACATAGAGGAGCCTTTCTCCATCCTACCGCTGGAGTTCATGTCCCACAAGCTGGAGAAGATTGTTGGCGCCTGTTTTGACGACCACCTGGTGGTTAAGGAGATGGTGGAGAGCAAGCTAGGCCATCCTGTACGAGCCGTAGTACTGCCGAATGGGGTCCAAGCCAATGGGAACGGCGCCACTCCAGCTGAAGTCATCATATAGCTGGCGAATGGCCCAAAGAACAGTCAAATGTGGTTCAAGCCAGTGGGGTCGGCGCCACTCCAGCTGAAGTCATGCCATAGCTGGTAAATGGCCCAAAGGACAGTCAAATGGGATCCATGCCAATGGGCTCAATGCCACTTCAGCTTAAGTCATGCCACAGCCGGCGAAAGGCCTGAAGTACAGTCGAATGGGGTTCAGGCCAATGGGTTCGGTGCACTCCAGCTGAAGACATCCCATAGCTGTCAAGTGGCCCAAAGGACAGTCGAATGGGGTTCAAGCCTATGGGCTCGGCGCCACTCCAGCTGAAGTCATGCCATAGCTGGCAAATGGCCCAAAGGACAGTCGAATGGGATTTAAGCCAATGGTGTCGGCGCCACTTCAGCTTAAGTCATGCCACAGCCGGCGAAAGGCCTGAAGTACAGTCGAATGGGGTTCAAGCCTACGGGGTCGGCGCCACTCCAGCTGAAGACATCCCATAGCTGCCAAGTGGCCCAAAGGACAGTCGAATGGGATTTAAGCCAATGGGGTCAGGGCCACTCCAGCTAAATTCATGCCATAGCTGGCAAATGGCCCAAAGAACAGTTGAATGTGGTTGAGGCCAATGAGCTCAACGCCACTCAACTGCTGTCATCCCATTGCTGGCAAATGGCAGAAAGCGGTGCCATGGCTGTTGAAAGGCCGCCAACCTGTTGGGGCTTCTAGTCAGCTCCCTGGGCTTGTCACAGACCTTGAGGGATCCAAGGGTATCACGGAGATGCCTAGAAGCTGCTAGCCAGCTCCTTGGGCGCACAGACCCAATGGCCACTCCCTTTGAGGGGTATAAGGGAGATGCCTAGACGCTGTTGCTCGATGCCGAAAGGGAAGGCAGTGATTCCCTTATTTTTAGATGATAAAGATTTGTGATCCATGTATACATACATATACCCAGGTAATGAAAACGCCTGGTGGGGCGTGGTGTTAAGGGAGCCGGTCGTACGCGGGTGGGGAGCGGTCTCCTACCTCAACTGGACAAGCTACCATCGCGGTTGACGACGACCTGCAAGGCCAAGAGCGACCGAAGGGGGAGTCGAATCCCCAACTCTTCATCCTCGAGCGATCTGGTTTACCACTAGACCATCGTAAATCACTGAAAGGGGCTACATATAACCATATATATTTGTATGTATGTTCTGTTATGGACACACATTTGCATTTGCATCCTGTTTGTCATTGCTATCTTTTCCTGTCTTCCTGTTGTTTGATGATTTAAATGTACTGTTATATACTATTATATATCTGCACGGCATTGGGAACAGACCAGTCAGCTGGTCAGTTCTGTGGGGAAGTGGATGCAAGGCAGTGGTGGTGGGGTGGTGGGTGGAGGTGGGGTGGGGTGGAGGTGGGGTGGGGTGGGGAGTGGTAGTGGGGTGGTGGTGGGGCCAAGCACCATGTGCGCTGCGTGGCCCTTGCAAGTTGTCTACCACAAGTGTTTTATGACCTGCGTGTTTATGTGTCTCCTACTATGACCTGATTTGCTGATTAGATATATATTTTTTGGGTAGACTATGCGTCGAGCACTCGATTCTCCAAGAGTAGTTCGTTGCTGATGTGATTTTTTTTATGGTGATGGTGGTGAGGAGGAGGAGGAGGTGCTCCTGCTCTTGCTGCTGATGATGAGGAGGAGGATGAGGAGGAAAAGGAGGAGGAGGATTCGGAGGAAGAGGTGGATGGGAAGGAGGAGGAGGAGAATGATGACGTGGAGGATGCAGTGGTGGTGCTGCTGCTGATGGTGGTTGCGTTGGTCTTTTGTTGATGACCCAAGTCCCTAGTTTTTATGGTTATCCATCAAGACTGATATGATCACATGATTTGTTTATTATTCGTATTGCCATGGATGACAACCAAAGTAGTGATAACGCCTGGTGGGGTGTGGTATTAAGGGCGCCCTGTCTTCGGCGATAGAGAACGGGCTGCTACTTTACCTGGACAGTGCTACCATGGCGGTTGACAGCGGCGGCAAACACTTAAGCGCACCCGTAAGGATTCGCACCCAGCACCTTCTTCAGTCCAGCGAAATGATCAACCACATGATTAAATATAATATTTTATAAGGATTGTACTGTTTGTGCAGTGTTTGTACTGTCTTATTTTTACTTTGTTAGTTGTGAATTACAGCTTCGTGTACTGTTGTAGACAGATTGGATTGACAACTGCACATATATACCACCCCTAAGTGGACCTACTATTTTGTAGGAGTGACAACGCCATGCAAACTGTATCCTCCGTGTCGCTGGTTTATGTTATTAGACCCATCTCCTGGGGTGAAAGTCCGTTCAAAACTTTGTTTTTTAAAGTAGCTCGTTCTCATTTTTGTATACATGAGTGGAGGACTTGCTCATGTTTTGAAGTCTTTCAAGCTGGCTAAGTCTCGATACCAGGGTTGTTGAAGTGAAGGGAACTTCAAATTCTGTTCAAACTCTGCGTTTCATGGGCCAAACATTTCATTTGCAACGTAACAGACCCTCAAACAACTGGTTTTGAGACATGAAACGTAACGTTTTGTACCCTGGTCGATACACCGAACAACTAGAGGACAAGTAAGACTGTAACATGCGCTGGTGTGCTCTTGACGTGTCATGACTTTTTTCGGTTGCATTATTGGTTTCATCTGCTAGTTTATGCAGATAAATCATCTCGAGCATCAGCTTAAACTTGAACTTGGTTCAAACCAAATTGGGAATTTAAACATCCAAGAACTGTCACAATGACCTCTAAGGACGTGCCCAGTGGGCTTAAGGAACCCGATTGCAGGCAAGCGCTGCTCGAGCCAACATCGCATCTAGACACCAGTTACCATCGACGACCATCTTGACGGGCCGAAGCGCACTCAAGGGGGGTCGAACCCCGCAACTGCCTCGACTTTTGCCCATTGCTCTGCCACTTAGCCGTTTGGTTCTGATCGGTAATTTTAACTTGGTTGTATGGCTTCAGCCAGAAAATGGGCTGCTCGCCGTCTTCGGCAGAAAAAAAGAAATTACCACATTTGAAAGATGTTGCTACAAACAAGTTGTTGGCCCTAGTGCAAGCAACCGGGCTGGTCCCCTCATCCTCACGCCTGCTTAAAAGGCACAATTTGTTTTAAATGTGAAAGGATTTTCATCCTAGGAGGTGGGTCTGCCAACACAAACCAGCGACACCGAGAATTCAGTTATTTGATACAAACAAGGAAGCTAAGAGGTTACCGTATATATGCGTATATATGTGTACATATAAATGTCTCTCTCTCCCTCACTCTCTCTCTCTCTCTCTCTCTATATATATATATATATATATATATATATATATATACATACACACACACGGGTTGGAACTCTACACACCATTGCCTGGTTGAGTAGTTGGAATAGAACAAGCGTCTGAGAGCAATGCAGCAATGGGCAATTCAGTAGTTATGGTCTACTAACAGACCTCTATACCTTTGTAGCTGTACCTCAATACCTTGGCAGCTGTACCTCAGTACCTTTGCAGCTGTTCCTCTGTACCTCTATACCTACGTACATTTGCAGCTATACCTTGGCAGCTGCTAATCATGTGAAAACACACACACTTTGTGTTGACCTGGTCATTCTTTTTTGAAAGGATTTTCACCCCAGAAAGTGGTACCCCGCACACAACAATATTTGAAGCTGGGATTATTACCGATTTGACGATCTGGGTTCAAGCAAAGGATCCCTCTAAGAAGTCCCACCTTCTGTATCAAGGGGGCTGCTGGTGGGCAACTGTTTGGCAATGCACTGGCTGTTGTTGGGCGGTGGCCATTGACCATTCGACTCCATTACTTTTTACTATTATTCCTTTTATTTATTACTGTGAGGAGCTGGGTTCAAGCAAAGGAGCTGTTAGAGAGGTCCCATCTTCAACATCAACGGGGATGCTGGTGGGTAACTGCTTGGCACTGCGCTGGCTGTTGGCACTGGGGTGGCTGCTGTTGGGCGAAGGGTCGGCGGAAAAGATGTGGGACAGGGTTGGTTGACCCTCAGCTCCGAACTGCCGTTGGATCATTATCAGAGCGACAAGGAGCAGGAGGACGCCGATTAACATGCAGACCCACCAGATTATGGTGGACACACTCAGAAACCTGTGTAAGGAAAAGCAGATTTTTAGCCCAGGATTTTTGGCAGATTATTAGCCCAGGAGTTTAGGCAGACTTTTTGCCCAAGAATTATAAAATATATTATTAGCAGATTATTAGCCCAGGATTTGCAACAAACAAACAAACAAACAAACAAACGCGTGAGCAAGTTACTTTCAAGATGCATTGGTTTTGCGTTTGGGCAAGGACCCCTCAAAGTGCTTAACCTGTAGACAGTGCCCTTGAACTTGTCCAAGGCGTTTACCGCAGCGTGGCAGTACCTGTCCATGATTGTAATATGAATAACTATGATCCCCCCACCCACCCCCCAAGTGTCAATCTTGGACCCCCCCCTAGGCCCACAAGGACACCCCTAGCCCCCCCCCCCCCCCCCCCCCCTCCCCCTTTAGTGCCAAACAAGGATCCCCCCACTAGACCCATCTGTAAACAGTGCCCTTGAACTTGTCCAAGGCGTCCACCAGTGCGTGGCCAAACGCATCCAACAATTCAGTATCAATAACTATACGCAACGCCCCAAGTGATGAACTTGCCCCCCCCCCCCCCCCCCCCCCCACCAAGTGCCAAACAAGGACCCCCCCCCCTAGATTCACCAGTAGACAGTGCACTTGAACTTGTCCGTGGCTTCCACCGGTGTGTGGCAGTACCTATCCATTATTGTAATATGAATAACTATGAGCCCCCCCCCCCTCCCCCCCAAGTGACCAACAAGGACCCCCCTAGCCCCCCCCCCCCCCCCCCCCCCCCCCTCTCCTCCCCCCCAAGTGACCAACAAGGACCCCCCTAGCCCCCCCCCCCCCCCCCCCCCCCCCCCCCCCTCCTCCCCCCCAAGTGACCAACAAGGACCCCCCAAGCCCCCCCCCCCCCCCCCCCCCCCCCCCCCCCCCCCTCCCCCCCCTCCCCCCCAAGTGACCAACAAGGACCCCCCCTAGCCCCCCCCCCCCCCCCCCCCCTTAAGTGCCAAAAAAGGATCCCCCCTAGACCCATCTGTAGACAGTGCCCTTACACTTGCCAAAGGCGTCCACTGGTGCATGGCCATACACATCCATCAATTGAATATAAATAACTATGCGCACCGCCCCAAGTGTTGAACTTGGACCCCCCCCCCCCCCCCCCCCACACACACACACACACAAGTTCCAAACAAGGGTCCCCCCTAGACCCACCTGTAGACAGTGCCCTTGAACTTGTCCAAGGCGTCCACCGGTGCGCGGCCATACTCATCCATCCAAAATATGGGGATGAGGGTGCGGCCAGCAGTGGCCTTGTCTAGCCGAGGCTCGAAGTGTCGTCGAGCACCCTCCGTCATTTCTGAACTCAACATCACCCGCAGCTGTGCTTGCATTGAGATGCCTGAGGGGGGTGGGGTAGGGAGTGAGAGTGGGGTGGGGAGTGAGAGTGGGTGAGGGGTGAGGGAGGGGTGGGGGGTGTCTGACCTCACCATCACCCGCAGCTGCGCTTGCATTGAGATACCTGAGGGGTGAGGGTGAGGGTTGAGGGTGGGGGTTGAGGGTGGGTAGTGAGGGTTGAGGGTGGGGAGTGAGGGTGGGGGTGAGGGGAGAGGGTGGGGGGTAGTGTGTGTGGGGGTGGAGAGTAGGGATGGTAGAAGCTGATGCACTTGAGCAGCAATAGATGATGATCCAACAGGAGGCATGGCTGGTACATGGCGGTACAGTGAAGGTACAGTGTGTGTGTGTGTGTGTGTGTGTGTGGTGGTGGTGTGTGTGTGGGGGGTTGTGTGACAGTGTGGAGTGGGGTGGAGGTGGGAGGTGATGCACTTGAGCAGCATGGCTCAATCAATCGCACCACACCACTACGTCCCCACCTGTGATGGGCTCGACGTTCAAGAACATGGTATGATTCTCTGGCTCACAATATGGTCCCTCCCCACAGGATCTGACAGTGATGGATCACAATCGAAGTACGGTCCCTCCCCACAGGATCTGACAGTGATGGATCACAATTGAAGTACGGTCCCTCCCCACAGGATCTGACAGTGATGGATCACAATCGAAGTACGGTCCCTCCCCACAGGATCTGACAGTGATGGATCACAATCGAAGTACGGTCCCTCCCCACAGGATCTGACAGTGATGGATCACAATCGAAGTACGGTCCCTCCCCACAGGATCTGACAGTGATGGATCACAATCGAAGTACGGTCCCTCCCCACAGGATCTGACAGTGATGGATCACAATCGAAGTACGGTCCCTCCCCACAGGATCTGACAGTGATGGATCACAATCGAAGTACGGTCCCTCCCCACAGGATCTGACAGTGATGGATCACAATCGAAGTACGGTCCCTCCCCACAGGATCTGACAGTGATGGATCACAATCGAAGTACGGTCCCTCCCCACAGGATCTGACAGTGATGGATCACAATCGAAGTACGGTCCCTCCCCACAGGATCTGACAGTGATGGATCACAATCGAAGTACGGTCCCTCCCCACAGGATCTGACAGTGATGGATCACAATCGAAGTACGGTCCCTCCCCACAGGATCTGACAGTGATGGATCACAATCGAAGTACGGTCCCTCCCCACAGGATCTGACAGTGATGGATCACAATCGAAGTACGGTCCCTCCCCACAGGATCTGACAGTGATGGATCACAATCGAAGTACGGTCCCTCCCCACAGGATCTGACAGTGATGGATCACAATCGCAGTAGCAATACCTCCCCACCACCTCCATCACCACCTCCCAAACCCCACCACCACCTCCCCACCACCTCCACCACCCAACCTCCACCACCACCAACTCCCCACCACCTCCACAACCACCCCCCAACCTCCACCACCATCATCTCCCCACCACCTCAACCCCACCACCCCACCACCATCTCTCCACCACCTCCCCACCTGTGATATGCTCGACGTCCAAGAACATGGTATGATTCTCTGGCTCACAATGCATTCCCTCAACAGCCTGCGATAGTGAGGGATCACAATCGCAGTTGCAATACCTCCCCACCACCTCCACCACCCAACCTCCACCACCGCCATCTCCCCACCACCTCCACAACCACCCCCCAACTGCCACCACCATCATCTCCCCACCACCTCCACCATCACCTCCCAACCACCACCACCTTCCCACCTGTGATGGGCTCGACGTCCAAGAACATGGTATGCTTCTCCGTTTCACAATGCAGTCCCTCAACAGCACCACACAACCACCTCTACCACCACCACCACCACTACCAACACCACCATGCAGAGCTACATTCGCCACACTGGAAGGTTCCTTATGGCTCAGTCAATCCCACCCACCACCCCACTAATTCTTACACCAACATCACTACCACTTCCACCAGCACCTCTACCACTTCCACCACCACTACCACCACCACTATGCAGAGCTACACTCCCCACACTGAAAGGTTCATCAAGGCCCTATCAATCACACCATCTTCCCACCTGTGATGGGCTCGACGTCCAGGAACATGGCTTGCCTCTCCGTCTAACAATGCATTCCCTCAACAGCATGTGATAGTGAGGGATCACAATCGCAGTAGTGCGGCTTGGAGATGTACACGGGGGGGCCTACCGCCTGTCCCTTAGTGCCGTTGCCACCAACAGCCTGCAAGTGTTCAGGGTTAAGGGTTTAGGGTTTAAAGGGGGCAGACAAAACGAGAAGGATCTGCTGATAAATGAGAGTATCTAATTCAAATCTTGATTAAAAGAATTACAAAGTGTGTCATTGAGATGTACACAGGGGGGCCTACCGCAGTACTGCCTGTCCCTTAGTGCCATTGCCACCAACAGCTTGCAGGGGTGCAGACAAAATGATAAGGATTTGCTGATGAATTTAATGATCTAATTCAAATCTTGATTACAAGAATTAAAATAATTTATGAGTGTGATTTGAGATGTACACAGGGGGGCCTACCGCCTGTCCCTTAGTGCCGTTGCCCCCAACAGCCTGCAAGGGTTCAGGGTTCAGGGTTTAGAGGGGGCATACGAGATGATAATGATCTGCTGATTAGTTGAAGTACCGGTATATAATTCTAAGCTTGATTAAAATAATTAAACAGTGCGGTTTTGATATGTATATAGGGGGGCCTACCGCCTGTCCCTTTGTGTCATTGCCCCCAACAGCCTGCAAGGGTTTAGGGTCTAGGGTTTAGGGTTCAGAGGGGGCAGACAAAATGATAAGGATCTGCTGATAAATTATAGTATCTAATTCAAATATTGGGTTAAATAATTAAACAGTGTGGTTTTGAGATGTACACAGGGGGGCCTACCAACTGTCCCTTAGTGTAATTGCCCCCCCCCCCCCCCCCCCCCCCAAAAAAAACAATGATTTGGAATAATGATTTGAAATAATGATTTGAGACTTAAAATTATTTGAAATAAATAAATAATGATTTGAGACGAATGCACAGCTGCGCCTAGTACTTGTTCAAATGTGAGCATGGGAGCTAAGACGACATTAACAAAAACAAACGGACCTTCATCAGTGGTGCCCCCCAGTGCAAGCAAACTGGCTGCCCCCCTCAAGCTCACACCTCGTGATAAGGTGTACCCTTTATTTATGTATTTATTATCAATGAATTAATTAATTTATAATGGACTTACTCGAGGAATAGTCAGATTCATTATGCCCTTGATGCTCTGGTAGTGGCATTCATCAATTTCACTGTCTGCTGGACTCTGTAGGGACAGAGGGGGGTGGAGGTGGGGACATATGGGGATGGGGGTGGGGACATGCTCTGGTAGTGGCATTCATCAACTTCACTGTCCGCAGGACTCAGTAGGGGCAGATGGTTTTTTTGGTGGGTGGGTGGGTGGATGGTTGGGTGGTTGGATGGGGACAGCTGGGTGGTTGGGTGGTTGGGGGGGGGGGGACAGATGGGGTTGGGGACTGGGGATGGGGGTAGGGACAGATAGGTGGTTGGGTTTGGGTGAGGCTGGGTTTGGGTGAGGCTGGGTTTGGGTGAGGCTGGGTTTGGGTGAGGCTGGGTTTGGGTGAGGCTGGGTTTGGGTGAGGCTGGGTTGGGTGAGGCTGGGTTTGGGTGAGGCTGGGTTTGGGTGAGGCTGGGTTTGGGTGAGGCTGGGTTTGGGTGAGGCTGGGTTTGGGTGAGGCTGGGTTTGGGAGGCTGGGTTTGGTGAGGCTGGGTTTGGGTGAGGCTGGGTTTTGGTTGAGGCTGGGTTTGGGTGAGGCTGGGTTTGGGTGAGGCTGGGTTTGTGTGAGGCTGGGTTTGGGTGAGGCTGGGTTGGGTGAGCTGGGTTGGGTGAGGCTGGTTGGTGAGGCTGGGTTTGGGTGAGGCTGGGTTGGTGAGCTGGGTTTGGGCGAGGCTGGGTTTGGGTGAGGGCTGGGTTTGGGTGAGGCTGGGTTTGGGTGAGGCTGGGTTTGGGTGAGGCTGGGTTTGGGTGAGGCTGGGTTTGGGCGAGGCTGGGTTTGGGTGAGGCTGGGTTTGGGCGAGGCTGGGTTTGGGTGAGGCTGGGTTTGGGTGAGGCTGAGTTTGGGTGAGGCTGGGTTTGGGTGAGGCTGGGTTTGGGTGAGGCTGGGTTTGAGTGAGGTCGGGTTTAGGGAGGTTGGGTTCAGGGAGGTCGGGTTTAGTTAATTCGGGTTTGGGTTTTAGGTTTGGGGTCTACCAACGCCCACTACCCACCCCCGCCTACAACACCCACCATCCACTACTCACCCCTGCCCACTACCCCCAACCATCCACTACCCACCTCCACCTCCACCTCCACCCCCACCCATTACCCACTAGCCCCCACTACCCACTTCAAAAGCCTTGACATGCCTGCTGGAAATCTGGAATATGAGTAGATACAGAATACTCATACTAATACTAAAATAAATAATAATCATAATTATCATCATCATCATAATAATAATAATATTAATACAAGCAAATAATAATAATAATAATGATAATGATAATAATATTAATATTAATACGAGTATCTCCAGTGGTGCCTAATCCCCAAAACGCCCTACTTCGGGACAAGAGTGTGGGACACAGCCGTACACACCCCACAATGCTTGGAATCAAATTCTGAGTAGATAGCGTTTCTCGTGAGTGTTTCAGCTAGATGCGCAGCTATTTTTTGTTCCGATGGGCAGTCGCGAGCAGCCCAGGCCGGCAGGCAGCTGGCAGTACACAACATATTTGGGGACAAATTCAATCCGCGTCAAATCCGAGGTCGTGCGAGCTATCGCGAATCAAGTTTCCGCGGGACGAAAGGCTTATCTAACCCCTACCGCAAGATTGGAGGCTGCGCTTCAGCCTCGGCTTCTGAGTGAACTGCAATAGCAATTCCACGTGCCATTTCGGCCTACACCAGAATCCCACCTGCCATTTCGGCCTATACCTGGAAAAATCCCAAATCAAATCTAACTTAAGATGTGGATGATTAATGCGAAAAGAAAAAAATGTTTTTTGAATATTTGTTTAAAGTGGGGTTTGAAATTTCAAGTTTCAAAAATGTTCGAAAAGTGATTCCGTACCCTTTGCTGAAAGGACGAAGACACAAAACAATGCTGTTGCGGCTGTGCAGCTTGTAACATAATTAGGGACCCCTAAATTGGCCCAAAGCGTGCAAATACTCAGTGATTTTTGGCTTTGTACAGCCTGTACTGCCTGCACAGTATCTTCCACAACCTGCTGTGACAATGACTTGTAAGGGGAAGATGTGAAAAACAGGCCTACCTCATTCAATTTTCAAAAAAATAAAAATTGGCTGCGTTTGGCTCCGTCCAACATTTGTGTAAAATCTGTCCTGAATTAGGGAGCCCCATAGTGAAAACAATAATAGGTTTTACTTCATCTGGTTTACAAACCCTGAGCATACCCAAATCCAAGTATTTATGTGTTGAGGTGATGTGGTAAGGCAATTTTGTAGCATTTTTTTGTTTTCACTAGACTGTAGTCCATGGGTCAAAACCGTCTGTCCCATAAGGCCAATGATTAGGCACCTATGGAGATAAATAATAATAATAATAATAATAATAATAATATTAATATTAATCATCATCATCATCATCATCATCATCATCATAATAATAATAATAATAATAATAATAAGCCTCGACATACCTGCTGGAATCTGAGTAGCTTCACCCCATCCACGTTGACGTCCTTGAGATAGTCAAAAGAACTTGCTCGCAACAATGGAGGGGTCCAGACCTATACAGAAGGTGTGAGTGCGTGTGTTTGTATGTGTGTGTCTGAGTGTGTGTGTGTGTTTGTTTGTGTGTGTTTGAGTGCGTGTGTGGTATGTGTGTTCTGGTGTGTGGGTGTGTTTTGTTGTTTGTGTTTGAGGCGTTGTTTGTATGTGTGTGTCTGAGTGTGTGTGTGTGTATGTTTATGTGTGTTTTGATGCGTGTGTTGGTATTGTGTGTCTGAGTGTGTGTGTGTGTTTGTTTGTGTGTGTTTTGGAGTGCGTGTGTTTTTCTGTGTGTGTCCTAGTGTGTGGTGTGGTTGTTTGTGTGTGTATTAGAAGGCGTGTGTTTGTTATGTGTGTGTCTAGTGTGTGGTGTGTGTTTGTTTGTGGTGTGTTTGATGCGTGTGTTTGGTATGTGTGTGTCTGAGTGTGTGTGTGTGGTGTTTGTTTGTGTGTTTGAGTGCGTGTGTTTGTATGTGTGTGTCTGAGTGGGTTGTGTGTGTTTTGTTTGTGTGTGTTTGAGTGCGTGTGTTTGTATGTGTGTGTCTGAATGTGTGTGGTGTGTTTGTTTGTGTGTGTTTGAGTGCGTGTGTTTGTATGTGTGTGTCTGAGTGTGTGTGTGTGTGTTTTGTTGTGTCGTTTGAGTGCGTGTGTTTGTATGGTGGTGTCTGAGTGTGTGTGTGTGTCTTTGTTTGTGTGTGTTTGATGCGTGTTTGTGTATGTGTTGTCTGAGTGTGTGTTGTTTTGTTTGTTGTGGGGTTTGAGTGCGTGTGTTTTGTAATGGTGTGTCTGAGTGTGGTGTGTGTGTTTTGTTTGTGGGTGTTTGAGTTCGTGTGGTTTGTATTTTGTGTGTCGAGTGTGTGTGGTGTTTGTTTGTGTGTGTTTTGGGGGAGTGTCGTGTGGTTTTATGTGTGTGTCTGAGTGGTGTGTGGGTTTTGTTGGTGTGTGTTTGATTGCGTGTTTTTGTATGTTGTGTGTCTAAGTTGTGTGTGGTTGTTTGTGTGTGTTTGAGTGCTCTGTTTGTATGTGTGTGGTCTGAGTGTGTGTGTGTGTGGTTTTGTTGAGTGCTTGTGTTTGGATTTGTGTTGTCTGAGTTTGTGGTGTTTGTTGTTTGTGTGTGTTTGAGTGCGTGTGTTTGTATGTGTGTGTCTGAGTGTGTGTGTGTGTTTGTTTGTGTGTGTTTGAGTGCGTGTGTTTGTATGTGTGTGTCTGAGTGTGTGTGTGTGTTTGTTTGTGTGTGTTTGAGTGCGTGTGTTTGTATGTGTGTGTTTCTGATGTTGTGTTGTGTGTTTGTTGGTGTGTTTGAGTGCGTGTTTTTGTATGTGTATGTCTGAGTGTGTTGGGTGTTTGTTGGTTGTGTGTGTTTTGAGTCGTTTGTTTTGTGTTTGTGTGTCTGAGTGTGTGTGGTGTGTTTATTTGTGTGTGCTTGAGTGGTGGTGTGTTTTGGTAAGGTATTGTCTGAGTGTGTTGTGTTTGTTTGTGTGTGTTTTGTGCGTGTGTTTGTACGTGTGTGTCTGAGTGTGATGTGTTGTTTTTTTGTGTGTGTTGAGTGCGTGTGTTGTATGTGTGTGTCTGAGTGTGTGTGTGTGTTTTGTTTTGTGTGTCGTTGGAGTGCCTGTGTTTTTTATGTGTTCTGAGTGTGTGTGTGTTGTTTGTTCGTGTGTTGTTTGAAGTGCGTGTGTTTGTATGTGTGTGTGCTGATTGTGTGTTGTGTTTGTTTTGTGTGTGTTTGATTGCGTGTGTTTTGATTGTGTGTCCTGAGTGTGTGTGTGTGTTTGTTTGTGTGTGTTTTGAGTTCGTGTGTTTTGTTATGTGTTGTCTGAGTGTGTGTTGTGGTTTGTTTGTGTGTGTTATGAGTCCGTGTGTTTTGATGTGTGGTGGCTAGTGGTTGTTGTGGTTTGTTTGTGTGTGTTTGAGTGCGTGTTTTTGTATTATTGTCTGAGTGTTTGTTTTGTTGTTTTGGTGGGTTTGAGTCTGTGTTTGTATGTGTGTGTCTGAATGTGTGTGTGTGTTTGTTTTGTGTGTGGGATTGAGTGCGTGTGTGGATGTGTGGGTGTTCTGAGTTTGTGTGTGTTTTGTTTTGTGTGTGTTTTGAGTGCGGTGTTTGGTAGTGTGTGTCTGAGTGTGGTTGTGTGTTTTTATTTTTGTGTGTGTTTGAGTGTGTGTGTTTGTATGTGTGTGTCTGATGTGTGTGTGTGTTTGTTTGTGTGTGTTTGAGTGCGTGTGTTTGTATGTGTGTGTCTGAGGTGTGTGTGTGTTTTGTTTTGTGTGTGTGTTTGAGTGCGTGTGTTTTGTATGTGTGTGCGGAGTGTGTTTGTGTTGTTTGTTTTTTGTGTGTTTTCGTGTCGTGTGTTTGTCTGTGTGGGGCGTCCTGTGGGTTGTGTTTTTGTTTTTGGGTGTGTGTTTGATGCGTTTGTTTGTATGTGTGGGTCGCGTGTGTGTGTGTGTGTTTTTTTGTGTGTGTTTGAGTGTGTGTGTTTGTATGTGTGTGTCTGAGTGTGTGTGTGTGTTTGTTTGGTGGTGTTGTTTGAGTTGCGTGTGTTTGTAGGTTGTGTGTCTTAGTGTGTGTGTGTGTTTGTTTTTGTGTGTTTGCGTGTCGCTGTTGTTGTGGTGTGTCTGCAGTGTGTGTGTGTGGTGTTGTTTGAGTGCGTGTGTTTGTAATGTTTGTGTCTGAGGGGGTGTTTGAATTGTTTGTGTGTGTTTGAGTGCGTGTGTTTTGTAGTGTGGTGTCTGGAGTGTGTGTGTGTGTTTGTTTGTGTGTTTTTGAGTGTGTGTGTTTGTAATGTGATGTGTCTGATTTTGTGTGTGTTTTGTTTGTGGGTGTGTTTGAGTGCGTGTGTTTGTATGTGTGGGTCTGAGTGAGTGTGTGTGTTTGTTTGTGTGTGTTTTGAGTGCGTTTGGTTTGTAGTGTGTGTCCTGATGTGTGTGTGTGGTGTTTGTTTGTGTTGTGTTGAAAGGGCGTGTGTTTGTATGTGTGTGTCTGAAGTGTGGTTGTGGGGTGTTTGAGTGTGTGTGTTTTTTTTATGTGTGTGTCCTGAGTGTGTGTGTGTTGTTTGTGTGTGTTTGAGTGCGTGTGTTTGTATGTGTGTGTCTGAGTGTGTGTGTGTGTTTGTTTGTGTGTGTTGAGGTGCGTGTTTTGTATGTGGGGTGTCCTGAGTGTGTGTGTGTTGTTTTTGTTTGTGTGTGGTTGAGTGCGTGTGTTTTTGTATGTGTGTGTCTGGAGTGTGTGGGTTGGTTTGTTTTGTGTGTTTGAGTGCGTGTGGGTTTTGTAGGTTTGTGTCTAGTGTGTGTGTTGTGGTTTTGTTTGTGTGGGGGGTGTTTGCGTGCGTTTGTTTGTAATTTGTGTGTCCGGAGTGGTGTGTGTGTTTTTGTTTGTGTGGTTTTGATGGCGTCTGTTGTATGTGTGTTCTGAGGTGTGGGTTGTGTTGGTTTGGAGTGCGGTGTTTGGATGTGTGGGTGTCGAGTGGTGTGTTGTGTTGTTTTGTGTGTTTTGAGTGCTTGTGTTTGGTAAATTTGTTGTTTTAGTGTGTGTGTGTGTGTGTTGTTTGTGTGTGTTTTTAAGTGCGTGTGTTTGTATGGTTGTTGTCTGAGTGTGTGTGGTGTGTTTGTTTGGGGTGTGTTTGAGTTCGTGTGGGTGGTAGTTTGTGTCTGAGTGTGTGTGTGTGTTGGTTCGTTTGTGTGTGTTTGAGTGTGTGGTTTTATGTGTGGTCTGAGTGTGTGTTGTGTGTTTGTTTGTGGGGTTTGAGTGTGGTGTGTTGTATGTGTGTGTCTTATTGTGTATGTGGTGGTTTGTTGTGTTGTTTTGAGTGCGTGTGTTTTGTATTGTGTGGTCTGAGTTTGTGTGGTGTGTTGTTTGTGTGGGTTGATGCGTGTGTTTGTATGTGTGTGTCTGAGTGTGTGTGTGTGTTTGTTTGTGTGTGTTTGAGTGCGTGTGTTTGTATGTGTGTGTCTGAGTGTGTGTGTGTGTTTGTTTGTGTGTGTTTGAGGTGCGTTGTTTTGTAATGTGTGGTGTCTGAGTGTGGTTTGTGTGTGTTGGTTTGTGTGTTTGAGTGCGTGTGGTTTGTATGTGTGTGTCTGAGTGTTTGGTGTTGTTTGTTTTGTGTGTGTTTTGAGTGTGTAGTGTTTTTTGAGTTTTGTGTCTGAGTGTGTGTGTGTGTTTGTTGTGTGTGTTTGAGTGTGTTTGTTGTATGTGTGTTTCTGATGTTGTGGTGTGTGTGTGTTTGTTTGTGTGTGTTTGAGTGCGTGTGTTTGTATGTGTGTGTCTGAGTGTGTGTGTGTTGTTGTGTTTGTTTGTGTGTGTTTGAGTGCGTGTGTTTGTATGTGTGTGTCTGAGTGTGTGTGTGTGTGTTTGTTTGTGTGTGTTTGAGTGCGTGTGTTTGTATGTGTGTGTCTGAGTGTGTGTGTGGTGTGTTGTTTTTGTTTTGTTTGAGTGTGGTGTGTTTGGATGTGTGTGTCTGAGTGTGTGTGTTGTTTGTTTGTGTGTGTGTTGAGTGGTGGTGTTTGTAATGTGTGATGTCCCTGAGTGGTGTGGTGTGTTTGTTTGTGTGTGTTTGAGTGCTCTGTTCGTAGTGTGGTGCTTGAGTGTGTTGTGTGGTGTGTTTGTTGTGAGTGCGTGTGTTTGTGTGTTTGTGTCTGATTGTAGTTTGTGTGTTTGTTTGTGTGTGGTTTGAGTGCGTGTGTTTGGTATGTGTGTGTCTGAGTGTGTGTTTGTGTTTTTGGTTTGGGTGTGTTTGAGTGTGTGGGTTTGTAGTGTGTGTTTGGGTGTGTGTTTGTGTTTGTTTTGTGTGTTTTGAGTGCGTGTGTTGTATGTGTGTGCTGAGTTGTTGTGTGTGTTTTTGTTTGTGTTGTTTGAGTTCGTGTGTTTTATGTGTGTGTCTGAGTGTGTGTGTGTGTTTGTTTGTGTGTGTTTGAAAGTGCGTTTGTTTTGTATGTGTGTGTCTGAGTGTGTGTGTGTGTTTTATTTGATGTGTGCTTGAGTGTGGTGTGTTTGTATGTGTGTGCCTGATGTGTTGTGTGTTTGTTGTGGTGTTTTGATGCGTTTGTTGTATTTGTGTTCTGAGTGTGTGTGTGTGTTTTGTTTGTGTGTGTTTAGTGCGTGTGTTTGTAATGTGTGTTCTGAGTGTGGTGTGTGTGTTTTTTTGTTTGTGTGTGTTTGAGTGCGTGTGTTGGTATGTGTTGTCTGAGTGTGTGTGTTGTGTTGTTTGTGTGTTGGTTTTTGAGTGCGTGTGTTTGTACGTGGGTGTTCTGAGTGTGTGTGTGTGTTTGTTTGTTGTGTGTTTGAAGTGGTGTGTTTTATTTGTGTTGTCTGGAGGTGTGTTTGTGTTTGTTTGTGTGTGTTTGAGTGCTGTCTTTTTGTATGTTGTGTGTTCGAGTGTGTGTGTGTTTTTGTTTGAGTGCGTGTGTTTGTATGTTGTGTGTCCGGAGTGGTGTGTTGTGTGTTTTTGTTTTGTGTGTTTAGTGCGGTGTTGGTATGTGTGTGGTCTGAGTTGTGTGTGTGTTTGGTTGTTTTTTGTTTGTGTTGTTTTGAGTGCGTGTGTTTGTATGTGTGTGTCTGAGTGTGTGTGTGTGTTTGTTTGTGTGTGTTTGAGTGTGTGTGTTTGTATGTGTGTGTCTGATGTGTGTGTGTGTGTTTGTTTGTGTGTGTTTGAGTGCGTGTGTTTGTATGTGTGTGTCTGAGTGTGTGTGTGTGTGTGTTTGTTTGTGTGTGTTTGATGGTTGTGGTTTGATATTTGTGTGTCTGAGTGTGTGTGTGTGTTTTTTGTGTTGTGGTTTGAGTGCGTCTGTTTGTATGTGTGTGTCGAGTGGTGGTGTGTGTGTTTGTTGTGTGTGTTTGAGTGTGTGTGTTTGTTATGTGTGTGTCTGGTGTGTGTTGGGTGTTTGTTTGTGTGTGATTTGAGTGTTGTTTGTTTTTATGTGTGGTGTCTGGAGTGTGTCGTGTGTTTGTTTTGTGTGTTTTAGTTGTCTTTTGTTTGTATGTGTGTTTCTGCGTGTGTGGTGTTTTTTTGTTTGTGTGTGTTTTGGAGTGTGTGTGTTTGTATGTGTTTGTCTGAGTGTGTGTGGTGTGTTTTTGTTTTGGATGTGTGTTTTGAGTTGCGTGTGTTGTATGTGTTTGTCCTGAGTGTTTGTGTGTGTTTTGTTTTGTGTGTTTTTGAGTGCGTGTGTTTGTATGGTGTGTCGGAGTGTGTGGTGTGTGTTTGTGTGTTTGTGTGTGTTTGATGCGTGTGTGTTTTGATTTTTGGTGTCTGCTTGTGTGTTGTGTGTTTGTTGTGTTGTGTTGAGTGTGGGGTGTGTTTGTACTTTGTGTGTCCTGAGTGTGTGGTGTTGGTTGTTTTGTTTGTGTGTGTATTTGAGTTCTTTTGTCTGTTATGTGTGTTTCGGCGTTGTGTGTAGTGGTGTTTGTTTGTTGTTTTGTTTTTGACGGTGTGTTTGTTTTGTTTTTGTGTCTGCGTGTGTGTGTGTGTTTTGTTTTTGTTTTGTTTGAGTGCCGTGTGTTTGTCAAATGTGTGTGTCTGAGTGTGTGTGTGTGTTCGTTTGTGTGTGTTTGAGTGAGTGCGTGTGTTTGTAGTTGTGTGTCTGAGTGTGTGGGGTGTGTTTGTTTTGTGTTGTTTTGAGTGCGTGTGTTTGTAGGTGTTGTCTGAGTGGTGTGTGTTGGTGTTTTTAGTTTTTGTGTGTGTTTTTGAGTGGCGGTGTGTTTGTATGATGTGTGTGTCCTGGTTGTTTGTGTGTGTTTGTTTGTTTCGTTTGAGTGTTTGTGTTTGTATGTGTGTTTCTGAGTGTGTTGGTGGGTGTTTGTTTGGTGTGTGTTTAGTGTGTGTGTTTGTATGTGGTGTGTCTGAGGTGTGTGTGTGTTTGTTTTGTGTGTGTTTGAGTGGTGTGTGTTTGTATGTTTTGTCTGAGTGTGTGTGTGTTTTTGTTTGTGTGGTGTTTGAGTGGGTGTGTTTTGTATGTGTGTGTCTAGTGTTGTGTGTGTTTGTTTTTGTTGTGTGTTTGAGTGTGTGTGTTTGTTGTGTGTTTCCCCTGATGTGTGTGTGAGTTTTTATTTGTTGTGGGTTTGAGGGTGTGGTATTGTATGTGGTGTGTTTCTGAGTGTGTGTGTGGGTTTGTTTTTGTGTGTTTTGAGTTGTGTGTTTGTTGTGTGTGTCTGAGTGTTTTTGTGTGTTTGAGTGTGTGTGTTTGTTTGTGTGTGTTTGAGTGTGTGTGTTTGTTTGTGTGTGTTTGAGTTTTGGTGGTTTCCTGAGTGTTTTTGTGCGTGCTTGAGTGTGTTTGTTGTTTGTGTGTGTTTAAGTGTGTGTTTGTGTTTGTGTTTGTTTGAGTGGGTGTTCTGAGTGTTTGTGTTGTTTGCGTGTGTGTGTTTTAGTTTGTTGTGTTTGCGTAGTGTGTTTTTTGTTTGTGTGTGTCTTGCGTGTGTGTGGCTGCGTGTTTTGTGTGTTTGCGTGTGTGTGTTTGTTTGTGTCTGTGTTTGCGTGTGTGTGCCTGCGGTTTGTGTGTGTTTGGTGTTGTGGGTTGTTTGTGTGTTGTTTGGCGTGGTGTGTTTTGTTATGTCTGTGTTTTGCGTGATGTGTGTCCCGCGTGTTTGTGTGTGGTTTTGTCGTGTGTGTGTTTGTTTGTCTGTGTTTTGCGTGTGTGTGTCTTCGTATTTTTTGTGTGTGTTTGCCTGTGTGTTTTTTTAGTTTGTTTGGTGTTGTTTGAGTGTGGAGGTAATGTGTGTGTATGTGCTGTGTTTGAGTGTGGAGGTAATGTGTGTGTATGTGCTGTGTTTGAGTGTGGAGGTAATGTGTGTGTATGTGTGTGTTTGAGTGTGTGTGTTTGTTTGTGTGTGTTTGAGTGTGTGTGTCTGAGTGTTTGTGTGTGTTTGAGTGTGTGTGTTTGTTTGTGTGTGTTTGAGTGTGTGGTCTGAGTGTTTGTGTGTGTTTGCGTGTGTATTGTTTTGTTTGTGTGGTGTTTGATGGTGTGTGTCTGAGTGTTGTGTGTGTTTGACGCGTGGTGTGTTTTTTGTTTGTGTGTGGTTTGCGTGTGTGTGTATTGTTTGGTGTGTGTGTTTGAGTGATGTTGTCTGAAGTTTTTGTTGTGTTTTTTGAGTGTGTGTGTTTTTTGTGTGTGGTTTTGCGTGTTTGTGTCTTCTCCTCCTTTTTCTCTTTTGCGTTTTGCGGGCGTTTTTTTGCCGCGCGCGGGGCCGCGTTGCCCGAGGGGGCCGTTTTGCCGCTTGCGGTTCCTGATGTGTGTGCGTTTTTACCTTTCTGGTGTGCGATGTCTCTGTTTTTTGACTACTTCCCTCTTTGGGCGTTTTTTCATTTCTGTGTTGTTTTTTCTCTCGTTTGGGGGGCAGGAGGGGGGTGAGTTTTCAGTTCGGGGGGGGGGTATATGTGTGAGTGCATAGGGGTGAAGTGGCATGGCTGGTGTGGGTGGGGAGATGTGTGGGGGCATGGGGGGGGGGAGGGGGTCAGTGCGGTCTGGTGTGGGTGTATAGTTGAAGGCAGTGGGGGAGGGGGCAGGTCTGGGGGGTGGGGGAGATGGTGTGTGGGGCATGGGTGTGTGAGTTTCATTCAGTTCTGGTGTGGTGTGTAATAGTTTGAAGTTCATGTGTGTGAATTTTCAGTTCTGGTGTGTGGTGTGTATATGTTTGTGTTCATGTGTGTGTGAGTTTTCATTTCTGGTGTGTGTGTATATGTTTGAGTTCATGTGTGTGAGTTTTCATTTCTGGTGTGTGTGTGTATATGTTTGTGTTCATTGTGTGTGTGAGTTTTCATTTCTGGTGTGTGTGTATATGTTTTTGAGTTCAATTGTTGAGTTTTCATTTCGGTGTGTGTGTGTATGTTTGTGTTCATGTGTGTGTGAGTTTTCCTTTACTTGGTGTGGGTGTATATGTTTGAGTTCATGTGTGTGAGTTTTCATTTCTGGTGTGTGTGTGTATATGTTTGTGTTCATGTGTGTGTGAGTTTTCATTTCTGGTGTGTGTGTATATGTTTGAGTTCATGTGTGTGAGTTTTCATTTCTGGTGTGTGTGTGTATATGTTTGTGTTCATGTGTGTGTGAGTTTTCATTTCTGGTGTGTGTGTATATGTTTGAGTTCATGTGTGTGAGTTTTCATTTCTGGTGTGTGTGTATATGTTTGTGTTCATGTGTGTGTGAGTTTTCATTTCTGGTGTGTGCGTATATGTTTGAGTTCATGTGTGTGAGTTTTCATTTCTGGTGTGTGTGTGTATATGTTTGTGTTCATGTGTGTGTGAGTTTTCATTTCTGTGGTGGGGGTGTGTTTGTATATTTGTGTTTGTGTTCATGTGCGTGTGAGTTTTCATTTCTGGGGTGGAGGTGTGTTTGTATATGTTCGTGTTCATGTTTGTGTGAGATTTCATTTCTGGTGTGTGTGTGGGTGTGGGTGTGTGTGTGTGGGTGGGTGGGTGGGTGGGTGGGTGGGGGGGGGGATAGATGGGTGGGGGCTGTGGGGGTGGTGAGTGTGTGTGTGTGTGTGTGTGCACGTGTGTGTGTGTGGGACTGACCTACCTTTACCTGCTTTGCTCTCTTGACCCCAGGCACAAACTGTGTCTTGTTTTCTCTTGTTTCATTAGAAAACGGTGTCTGGTTGCTGGTTGCTGTAGGCTTGGCTGGGTAGCAAGTCAGGGGAGCTGCCTAGGAGCTGCTGCTAGCACAGTTTCATTAGAAAACTGTGTCTTATTTTCTCTTGTTCATTAGGACAGATGCCACGAAACAAAGTGTTTTTATTCTCATTTAGCTTCTTTTTAACTGGTGTGGTGGTGGGTGGATGTGGTGTGTATGGGGGGGGTGGGGGGGGGGGGGGGGGTGTGGGGGGGTTGTTTTGTTTTTTACTCCTTCTTGTTTTTGTTTTGTTCTAGATGTTTTTTTTTTTTTTTTTTTTTTTTGTGCTCGTCTTCTTCCCCTTCCTCTTCTTTTCAACTGCTTGACCCAGGTGGTATACTGGTGGTGGTGGTGGTGGTGGTGGTGGGATGGTGGGTGGATACATGGGTGGGGCTGGGGAATGAGTAGTGTTTGTGTATGTTTGTGTGGGTGTGGGTGTGGGTGGGTGGGTGGGTGGGTGGGGGCTGATCTACCTTCAGCTGCTTCGCTCTCTTGACCCCAGGTGTAAACTGCGTTCCATCAGTCCCTTGGACACGCTCCGAGCAGTTATTCCAGCAGCTCACGCTCTTCAATCCCCCATCAAAGCTCAGTACCTACACATGTGCGTGTGTGTGTGTTAGTGTGAGAGTGTGTTTGTGTGTGTTTCTGTGTGTGTCTACACGTGTGTGTGCGTGTTTGTGTGCGTGTGTGTTTGTGTGAGTTTGTGTCGTGTCGATGTGTGTGTTTGTGTGTGTGTGTGTGTGTCGGTGTGTGAGTTTGTGTGTGCCGGTGTGTCGGTGTGTGTGTGCGTGAGTTTGTTCGCAAAGCTCAGCACCTGCATGGGAAGGGGAAAGGGAAATACATGACGTATCAAACCCTCACCTGCCCAAAATTGCCGACATTCTTCTCTGTCTTGATGTCTTACACAGTAGCAGCCTCCCCCCCTCCACTAGATGCAATATGGGAAGCCTATGACAGGTGATACTACGAGGTTCACAGTTCACCAATCAATCCGCCTGAACTGGGCTTTTGCATAGACCAATTAAGCCCTCACCTGCCAATCGTTGATTATATCCTTCTCTCCATTGGCATAAACAGTAACAGTACCCCCCCCCCCCCCCCCCCCCCCACACACACACACACACACTCCCTAGATGCAATATGGGAAGCCTTTATACAGCCCAATCTGTTTGTCTGACCAGGCCTTTGGGATTAAGCCCTCACCTGCCACAAGTTGATTATATCCTTATTCCCATGAAATAAACAGAAACAGCCCCGCTCCCCCCCCCTCCCCCCCCCCAGATGCAATATGGGAATCCTTAAGACAGACCAATCAATCCACCTGAACTGGCCTTTTGCATAGACCAATTGAGCTCTCACCTGCCACACGTTGATTATATCCTTCTCTCCGGTGTCATAAACAGTGACAGCCCCCCCCCCCCCCCCCCCCCCCCCCCCTCCCCCCCTACATGCAATATGGAAAGCCTTTAGACTGTCCAATCTGTCTGTCTGACCAGGCCTTTGGGATTAAGCCCTCACCTGCCACAAGTTGATTATATCCTTCTCCCATTGCCATAAACAGTAACAGCCCCCCCCCCCCCCCCCCCCCCACCTCCCCCCCTCCCCCCTAGATGCAATATGGAAAGCCTTTAGACAGTCCAATCTATTTGTCTGACCAGGCCTTATGGATTAAGCCCTCACCTGCCACAAGTTGATAATATCCTTCTCTCCGGTGTCATAAACAGTAACAGCCCCCCCCCCCCCGCCCCCCTAGATGCAATATGCAAAGCCTTTAGACTGTCCAATCTGTCTGAACAGGCCCCTCAGACAGGACGATCAAGCCCTCACCTGCCACAAGTTGTTGATATCCTTCTCTCCAGTGTCATAAACAGTGACAGGAGCATCCAGGGCCTCCTCTACTGACGTCATGTTGTGCATCAGCTCAACTCGAGTGGTGGGGATGCTGCCTGCAGGTAGCCAGCCTTCCAAACGATGGAGTAGTGGGTCCTGCACACATTGGTTGGTTGCTTGGTTGGTTGGTTACATAGGGAGATAAGTACATACGGAGATAAGGAGATAGGACATCTGGATAACAGTCCAGGGGTCGCCAGCCTTCCAAGCGATGGAGTAGTGGGTCCTGCACATGTTGGTTGGCTGGTTGGTTGGTTGGTTGGTTGGTTGGTTGATTGGTTGATTGGTTGGTAGGTTGGTTGTTTCATAAGGAGATAGGACATCTAGATAGCAGTCCAGGTGTAGCCAGCATTCCAAGCAATGGAGTAATGGGTCCTGGACATGTTGGTTGGTTGGTTGGTTGGTTGGTTGGTAGGTTGGTTGGTTGGTTGGTTGGCAGGTTGGTTGGCAGGTTGGTTGGTTGGTTGGTTACACAGGGAGATAAGTACATAAAGAGATAAGGAGAGAAGGAGATAGGACATCTGGATAACAGTCCAGGGGTAGCCAGCCTTCCAAGCTTTGGAGTAGTGGGTCCTGCACATGTTGGTTGGTTGGTTAGTTAGTTAGTTGGTTGATTGGTTAATTGGTTGGTTGGTTGGTTGGGGCATAAGGAGATAGTACATCTGGATTACAGTCCAGGGGTAGCCAGCCTTCCAAGTGATGGAGTAGTGGGTCCTGCACAATGCCATGGGTGAGCAATGGGTAATATGCACGAGTGATGGTGGTGGTGGTGGTGGTTGGCCTCCTCTACTGACGTCATGTTGTGCATCAGCTCGATTCGAGTGGTGGGGATGCTGCCTGCGGGTAGCCAGCCTTCCAAGCGATGGAGTAATGTCTCCTGGACAATACCATGGGTGAGCAATGGGTAACATGCGCGAGTGATGGGTGGTGGTGGCGGTGGTGGTGGTGGTGGTGGGTGTGGGTGTGGGTGTGGTGGTGGTGGTGGTGGTGGTAATGCAGCTACTTGGGCCACTCAAGCCTGATTTGTTTTTGCACATTGATACTATTATTTATCCAAATCAACTTGTACCGCAAACTCACCTCATAACCCCAAATCAACTCGTTTGCAGTACGAGTGGTGAAGAGGCCGTTAAACTCTTCATTACGCCTGCTGCATACAGAAGCAATAAATTGTATGTCAGTACATACAATTAATTGTAAGCCAGCACGGATACAAATTGTAATATATTGTATGTCAGTACCAGCAATTTATTGTATGCCAGCACAGGTCCGAGCGCGGATATAAATTGGAATATATTGTACGCGAGCGCAGATACACATTGTATTATATTGTTTTATATATTGATACGTATTATATGTATTGTATTGATACACATTGTATTATATTGCAAGTGCAAGCTGCTTACAGAGTCAATATAATTTTTCATCACTACTAGCAATATATGGTATCCCAGCACGGTAAATTTGCCATCTGTTGTATGCCAGCACGGATATAAAGTGCAATATATTGTAATTGAACACAGGGGCATGCGTTAGATATCTTGCGAAGGGGAAAATATCTTGACAGTGTGCATGTAAGTCAGGAGGTGGGGAGGGGGTACGTACAAGGGCGTTGCCCGTTGTGTAACCCAGGCCAGAACATGACTCAGGACCTGGGTGGGGTGGGGTGGGGTGGGGGGGGGGGGGTGGCCAACGGCCACATGGGCTACCGTACTAGTGCACACAGACAGACATACAGGCAAACATACATACATACATACATACATACATACATACATACATACATACATACATACATACATAGCCAGCTAGGCAGGCAGGCAGACAGACAGACAGACAGACAGACAGACAGACAGACAGACAGACAGACAGACAGACAGAAAGACAGACAGACAGGCGTACAATACCTTGCTAGTAGTGACACACAGAAGTCCACAAAGCTCTCGTAGAAATGACTGGAGACGCTTGCATGTACACCCTCAACAACACCTGATCACAGGGACAGTTATTTGTTTAACATTAAACAAAAGGAACAGTTATTTTGTTTACATCAAACACAGGGACAGGTATTTGTTTAACATCATACACAGGGACAGTTATTTTGTTTAACATAGAACAAAAGATACAGTTATTTAACATCAAACACTGGGACAGTTATTTTGTTAACATTGAACACAGGGACAGTTATTAACATCATACACAGGGACCAATATTTTAGTAACATCAAACACAGGGACAGTTATTGTGTTTAACATCATACGCAGGGGCCGTTATGTTGTTAACATCAAACACAGGGACAGGTATTTGTTTAACATCATACACAGGGACCGTCATTTTGTTTGCATCAAACACAGGGACAATTATTTTGTTTAACATCGCATGCAGGGGCCGTTATGTTGCTAACATCAAACAAAGGGACCATTATGCTGCTCACATCAAGCACAGGGAACAGCTATTTTGTTAACATCAAACAAAAGGAACAGTTATGTTGTTCACATCAAACACAGGGTCAGTTATTTTTTGCGTGTACACCCTCGAGGAGATCTGATCAAACGCAGAGTCAGTTTTTTTGTACCGCCCTCAATGTAGCTGAGACCCTACTGTTGTACTGGTCACACTGGTCACACTGAATGAGGTGCCGATAATGAGGTGCTGATAATGTGTCACACTGGTTACACTGGCTACACTGGTTACACCAGATGTGGTGCCGATAATGAGGGGCTGATAATATGTTACACTGGTTACACTGGTTACACCGATGTGGTGCCGATAATGAGGGGCTGATAATATGTTACACTGGTTACACTGGATGTGGTGCCGATAATGAGGGGCTGATAATATGTTACACTGGTTACACCGGATGTGGTGCCGATAATGAGGGGCTGATAATATGTTACACTGGTTACACTGGTTACACCGGATGTGGTGCCGATAATGAGGGGCTGATAATATGTTACACTGGTTACACCGGATGAGGTGCTGCTTATATGTTACGCTGGCTACACTGGTCGAACAAATCCATAACAACTACCTTCTCTCTCTCTGCCCGCTTTCAACTGTTGATGTAAAGAGTCGTAATATGTTGAGGTGGGCAGGTACCCCCTTGAGTGTGCTTGGGCCCGTCCGGAGGGTCGTCGACCGGCACAGTAACTGGTATCTAGATGCGATGTTGGTTCGAGCAGCGCATACTTACTATCCTGTTCCCATAATCCCACTGGGTACGTCCTTGTGAGGTCATTGTGACAATTCTTGGATGTTTAAATTTTCATTTGTTTCCATTTTGTTTTGAGGTGGGCGGGTCTCTTTCAGACTCTTACCAGTCCCGGAGATAAGGGAAGGAAGACACACAGCTGCAAGAACCGAGGCACGTGTGTCTTATTGTCACCCCGCTTTCAACTGTTGATATCTCGTCTCGAGAAAGTATTGAACCTAGATCCTAGACCATAACCCCCCCTATTCGCGTCTTGCAATCAAAGGCACCCACACACACTCTCATGCGCACACACACACACCCTACCCCCTACACCCCCCCATGTACCAATCTACTCATCTCTTTCTCTCCCCACTTTCAAATATTGATATCTTGTCTCGAGAAAGTATTTAACCTAGATCATAGATCATAGACCCCCCTGCCCAGAAAGAAGCTTCATCCCCCCCACCCCCCACCCTACTCCCCTGAACCCTCAATCCACAAAGAGTGCCCATCAGAACAGTACCACTCCTACACCCACAAGAATGTGCTATAATCTACACCCAAGAAACGTAACACACCACACCACACCACACCACGCACCCCACCCCATTTCACGAACCACACCCCATATCAGGCACCAAACAACAGACCACACCCCGCGCCACACACCATTTTACGCACCACACACCACACCATACACCACACCACTCACCACACCACACACCATGACGCACCACACACTACACCACTCACCACACCACACACCATATCACGCACACCACCCCACACCACGCACCACACCACACACCCCACACCACGCACCACACCACACACCATATCACGCACCCCACCCCACATCACGCACCACACAACATACCACGTACCGATAAGAGCTAAATTGAGCGTTGTGATCTTCACGTTAACATCAACCTTGGTCAATGATGGGATCAAGTCGAAGTACAAGTAGTCCTGCACATGTGAAGTATAGAGTGATCAAGTTGATGTACAAGTAGTCCTGCACATGCAAAGTACAGAGTGACCAAGTCAAAGTACAAGTAGTCCTACACATGTAAAGTACAGGGTGATCAAGTCAAAGTACAGGGTGATCAAGTCAAAGTACAAGTAGTCCTGCACATGCAAAGTACAGAGTTACCAAGTCAAAGTACAAGTAGTCCTGCACATGCAAAGTACAGGATGATCAAGTCGAAGTACAAGCAGTCCTGCACATGCAAAGTACAGAGTTACCAAGTCAAAGTACAAGTAGTCCTGCACATGCAAAGTACAGGGTGATCAAGTCAAATTACAAGTAGTCCTGCACATGCAAAGTACAGAGTTACCAAGTCAAAGTACAAGTAGTCCTGCACATGCAAAGTACAGGGTGATCAAGTCGAAGTACAAGTAGTCATGTACATGCAAAGTACAGGGTGACCAAAAAGTACAAGTAGTCCTACACATGAAAGTACAGGGTGATCAAGTCAAGTACAAGTGTTCCTGCACATGTGAGGTATAGAGTGATCAAATCGAAGTACAAGTAGTCCTGCACATGTAAAGTACAGAGTGATCAACAACTCGAAGATGCGTATTGCAGCACATAAATAAATATTAATGCAAGTCAGCATATGCAAACTTCTGATTCACATCAAACATTTTGCTGTTGTTATAAAGATGAGAAACATTGCATGGCAACATGAGCAACATAGCGCATTTTGCTGTTGTTATAAACATGAGAAACATTGCAGAGCAACATGAGCAACATAGCGCATTTTGCTGTTGTTATAAACATTTCGTGGTTGAAGTAAACATGAGCAACATAGCGCAAACAGTATATCATTATTAAGCTTCGAAGTAAAGAGTGACCCACAAATTGTATAATTACTTGAACCCCCGACAGATGCAAATTGCAGCACATAAATAAATATTGCTGCATGTCAGCATATGCAAACTTCAAATTCAAATCAAACGTTTTGTTGTTCTGAACATGAGCAACATAATGCAAACAGTTCATCATTCTTCAGATGTGAAGTACAGAGTGGCCCACACATTATGTAATTATTTGAACCCCCGACAGATTCAGATTGCTGCACATAAATAAATATCTCTGCAAGTCAGCATATGCAAACTTCAAATTCAAATCAAACGTTTTGTTGTTCTGAACATGAGCAACATACTGCAAACAGTTTATCATTATTCAGATGCGAAGTAAAGAGTGACCCACAACTTGTAGAATTATTTGAATCCCAGACAGATGCATATTGCAGCACATAAATAAATATGGCTGCAAGCAGCTGCAAGTCGGCACATGCAATCTTCAAATTCACATCAAACATTTGGGTCTTGTTATGAACATGAGCAACATAGCACAAACAGCACATCATTATCAAGCTTCGAAGTACAGAGTGACCCACAAATTGTATAATTACTTGAACCCCCGACAGATGCAAATTGCAGCACATAAATAAATATTGCTGCATCTCAGCATATGCAAACTTCAAATTCAAATCAAACGTTTTGTTGTTCTGAACATGAGCAACATAGCGCAAACAGTATATCATTATCAAGCTTCGAAGTACTGAGTGGCCCACAAATTGTATAATTAATTGAATCCCCAACAGACGCAAATTGCAGCACATAAATAAATATTGCTGCATGCCAGCGTATGCAAACTTAAAATGCACATCAAATATGTGTTGTTCTGAACATGAGCAACATACTGCAAACAGCTCATCATTATTCAGATGTGAAGTACGGAGTGGCCCACACATTATATAATTATTTGAATTCCCGACAGATTCAGATTGCAGCACATAAATAAATATTTCTGCATGTTAGCGTATGCAAACTTAAAATGCACATCAAATATGTGTTGTTCTGAACATGAGCAATATACTGCAAACAGTACATCATTATAAAGTTTTGAATGTATGTATGTATGTTCCAGTCCAGGGGTAGGCCAAATAGGCTAAAGGGACTTGCCCAACCGTGATAGGAAGGGCTTAAAAAGAAAAGCACTGATGAACTGAACCCCAAACAATCGTTTTACCGGCGAGGGGCCCTGAGTTTGTGCTACAGTGATCATCAAGTTTTTAAGTACAGATTGACCCACAGGTAGAATTGTTTGGATCACCAACAGATGCAGAATGAAGCATATTAATCAAGGTACAAATAAATAAATCCCCGATAAAATTCCAGTTGCACATCGCAGCGCGCAATAAATATAAAAAACAAATATTTTTTTAATCCCCGGCTAATTCCAGATGCTGATCGCAGCACATAATAAATATAAAAAACAAGTATTATCTGAATCACCGTCAAATTTCCAGATGCAGATCGCAGCACATACATAATATTGCTGCAATAAAAACAAAAGCGATATTGCATACCGGTATTTAAAAAATGCAACATTGCATATCAGTATTCAAACAAAGCAAATGCGATATTGCATACTAATATTGAGAAAAAATGCGATAGTGCAAACCAGGTATATGTGTATGTATCATATATATATGAATATGTATCTTCAAAAAATATCTGTACACAAATTATTCAAAAATCATTAAAAGCAAATCCGTACACAAATTATTGTATCATCATAACAAATCTGTGCACAAATTATTCCGGACAAAGCCGCACACATTATTATTTACTTATCTTTTAAACATGCTTTCATAAACATACATTAAAGAACTAACAATAAATGCATCCGCCCTTGCACTCCCAAACAATAAATGCATCCGCCCTTGCACTCCCAAACAATAAATGCATCCCCTCCTGCACTCCAAACAATAAATGCATCCCCTCCTGCAGCTCACAATGTCCAGACAACATAAAAACAAATAACGAACTCATTCCCTCTTAGCTGATCATGTAGAGCCAACCTAAAGACAAACAATAAAGTCATCCTCCCTTAGCTGCCATTGTGCATAAATCATGCAAATAAATAAATAAATAAATAAATAAATAAATAAACAAACAAATAAATAAATAAACAAACAAACAGATAAATAAATAATTTACTCATCCCGCCTTAGCAGCCATAGTACAGAAAGCATGCAGACAAATAAATGTATAATAAACTCATCCCGCCTTAGCTGGCAGTGATAAGACAACTTCAAAACCCTGTTAAAAACGATCTATAAATACATCCCACCTTAGTAGCTGATAATGACAAGACAACATGAAGATAAATATCAACACCATCCCATCTTAGATGATTGTCGGCTTATAGGGACAGAGACGGACAGGAAATGATCAGAAGAAAGGGTTACAGAACGTGAGACGGAAGCACTAAGAAGGCAACTCTCAGAGGACGGATAAGGGTCCAGGGTCTGGGAGACACTGGACACGTGATCAGGGGGAAGAGACAGTGGGCAGTAATACAGCTATCGCTGACAATGATAATGTAAATCTAAATAAAGACACATATCAACATCATCCCATCTTAGTGCAGACAACATAGAGAACATTTTGAGAAATAATTAAAGAAAACACTTTGGCAATTAAATAAATAAATGAATATAGGAATAATAAAAGACAACACTAAAACAAATAAATAAATCATAAAAGACAACACTGAGACAAATAACAAACTCGGCCCACCTTGGCTGACAATGTGCCGTCTTCTGCCCACTGCACATCCATCTTGGTCAGCACCTTCTGATATACAAAGGGCCCAACCTCCTCCTGTGTGTGTGGCAAAATGTGTGTGTGTGTGTGTGTGGTGTGTGTGTGTGTGTGTGTGTGTGTGTGTGTGTGTGTGTGTGTGTGTGTGTGTGTGTGTGTGTGTGTGCGTGCGTGCGTGTGTGGTGGTGTGTGCGTGCGTGTGTGTGTGTGTGTGTGTGTGTGTGTGCGTGTGCGTGCGTGTGTGTGTTTGTGGGTGGGTAGCAGTGATGGTGGTGGTGGTGATGGTGGTGCAGAGGACCAAAGGAACATTCGTGACTGGTTAGATTGGGGCTCATGGCAAGCTGTACCGCATGCTGTTCTGCCATGTGCTACCCTGAGGGTAGGTACCTTGCAGTGGGGTACCTGTGCGAACTTAAACTAACTAACTAACTAACTAACTAACTAACTAACTAACTAACTAACTACGTAAATAAACAATCAACCAACTACCTGACAAAGTAACTAATATCTAGCATACCAACAAAATGTCTATCAGACAAACACACTTGGCAGCAATCAAGCAAACATAATATGCAGGCCTAAGTGCAAGCAAACATGCATACATCTGAGAAGAAGAAGGAACAAAATAAAAGCAAGGAACCAAGAAAACAAGTAAGCAAGCAAGTAACTAACAAGTCAACTAACAAGTCAACTAACAAGTCAACTAACAAGTCAACTAAAACGTCAACTAACAAGTCAACTAACAAGTGAACTAACAAGAAGACAAGCAGTACGAACCCCACGACATGTGGTGCCCTGAGGGATCGTCTACGCTAAAGCTCACCAGCAGTGGCTTCTCTCTCTTCCTCACATGAGTGCATACAGCCATTCAGACAAGCGAGCAAACAAACAAGTAGACAAGCGACCAAACAAACAAGTAGACAAGCGACCAAACAAACAAGTAGACAAGCGACTCAGACAGGACATGTACAGCACAAGCAATACGACCCCAGGACATGTGGTGCCCTGAGGACATGAGCAGGCTTAAGCTCACCAGCAGTGGCTTCTCCCCCTTCCTCACATGAGTGCATGCAGACATTCAGACAAGCGAGCAAAAAAACAAACACGTGAATCAAGAAGTCAACCAACAAGAAAACAAGCGACGCAAATTCCAGGACATGTACAGCACAAGCAGTACAACCCCGGGATAAATGGTGCACTGAGCAAACGTGAGCAGGGCAAGCAGTACAACCCCAGGACATGTGGTGCCCGGAGTAAACGTGCAGGGCAAGCAATACATCCCCAGGACATGAGGTGCCCTGAGGAAACATGCAGGGCAAAGCTCACCAGCACAGGCTTCTCTCCCTTCCTCATCTCCTCGACATTTGTGAGGTTGAACAGATAGAGGCTCACTACATCGGGATCTGACCCAGGCCCAGCATTTGATCGGTAGCGGTCTGCACAAATTGAGGTGAGATTCCAATGAGTCGTAAATTGGTTTACATGTGGACGTGACTGTGAGGGTGTGTGGGTGTGTGTAGGTGTGGGTGGAAAGGGGGGGGGGGGGCGGATGTGCGTCTGTGTGTGTGTGTGTGACAAATTGAGGTGAGATTCCGATGAGTCATACATTGGTGTACATGTGGTCATGACTTCAGGTAACATGAGCCATGAAAATTCATATGCAGCGTTGCAAGTGACGCTAAAAGGTAATGATAACGCCTTGTGGGGCGTGGTGTTAAGGGAGCCCGTCGTACGCGGGTGGGGAGCGGTCTCCTACCTCAACCGCCTTGCTTCAGGAAAATTCCTATGCAGCGTTGCAACTGACACTAACAATTGGTGGAGTGTGTCGGCAACGGATCAGAAGGTGGCAACGGAAGCGAGTTAGTTATGAGAACGTTGGCTGACGTGTGAGGCTTCGATTTTTCAGTCAGACAGATGGACAACGGGGTAACACTGGGGGCTCCCGCCTCCCTGAAGAGGGGGCTCCGCAAAAAATGGAAATTGTTACGATTTTCCACTGGGCGTGAGTTTGAAGGAACTTTCCTGTTCGCTTGCACTGGGGATTGGTTATAGAGTTTTTTTATCTCGCAGACCGCTACTGCGCCAGAGCTCGACAGCATGCATTATGATGATGCAAGTTAACATGTTGTTTTCAAGAGATATATAGAAATAAAAATAAACTTCAGTTCAGGCAGAGCGATATGTCCATTGAATAAGGCTTCTAAAATCGGTAATGTTTTGAAAAATGTGAACTAGCAATTGTAACTGCAATTCATACCTCATGGGAGGCACCACCACAACTGCCACCACCACCACTTACACCTCCCCCCCCCCCCACCTCCCTTCTCCTCTCCCCCCTCACCCTCTGCCCCCTCACCTCAGGTTCATCCCTCATCCCAGCCATTTCACTACCTCCTTTGCCTTACCAGTCATGCATCCAGCTAATTTTAAGTATTCTACCCACACAAAGTAAGGTGTACACTAGTACTGCAATTTTGAATACAGCGAGGAGCACTGGCATCTGCACTTTTATGGCTTGTCACATTTTTTTTCCACGTTGTCTCCACCACACACACACACAAACACGAACACACACCACACACCACCCCATACACCATTCACCCACACACCCATATCGCTTGTCACATTGTCTCCGCCACACCCACACACTCACACACCACAAACCACCCCAAACACCATTCACCCACACACCCATATCGCTTGTCACATTGTCTCCACCACACCCACACACTCACACACCACACACCACCCCTAACACCATTCACCCACACACCCATATCGCTTGTCACATTGTCTCCGCCACACCCACACACTCACACACCACACACCACCCATAGCACCATTCACCCACACACCCATATCGCTTGTCACATTGTCTCCGCCACACCCACACACTCACACACCACACACCACCCATAACACCATTCACCCACACCCATATCGCTTGTCACATCGTCTCCGCCACACTCACAAACTCACACACCACACACCACCCCAAACACCATTCACCCACACCCATATCGCTTGTCACATTGTCTCCGCCACACCCACACACTCACACACCACACACCACCCCAAACACCATTCACCCACACACCCATATCGCTTGTCACACTGTCTCCGCCACACCCACAAACTCACACACCACACACCACCCCAAACACCATTCACCCACACCCATATCGCTTGTCACATTGTCTCCGCCACACCCACACACTCACACACCACACCAAACACCATTCACCCACACACCCATATCGCTTGTCACATTGTCTCCGCCACACACACACACTCACACACCACACACAACCCCAAACACCACACACCCACATCGCTTGTCACATTGTCTATTGAATAATTGTAGAATTGATCAGAGAGGACTCATGCTTACTAATGCTCTATTGGTACACAGGGCAGTTCGGTGTTGTTAATCAATAGTACAGTAATCAATAGTACAGTAATCAATAGTACAGTAATCAATAGTAAGTGAACATAGACAGTTTGGCAGGTAAATGTTTATTGATGTTCATAAATGCCCCTTGTCTCCGTCAAGCCACCGTCAAGGCAGCGTTTAAATGCTCCTTGGACCATAACTCAGTTTGGTGTTGTCTTATAGGTGAACATGGACAGTTTGGCAGATAAATGTTTCATGATGTTCATGAGTCCCATTGTCTCCACCAAGGCAGCTTACTAATGCCCTATTGGTACACAGGGCACTTCTGTGTTGTCTTACATGTGGATACAGACAGTTTGGCACATATTTGTTCCTTGATGTCCACAAAGCTCCCCTTGTCTCCGTCAAGCCGCCGTCAAGGCAGCGTATTAATGCTACTTTGGTCCACAGGCAGTTCTGTGTTGTCTAACAGGTGATCTGGACAGGTTGGCTAATAAATATTTGTTGATGTTCAGAAGTCCCCGTTGTCTCCACCAAGCCGCCTTCAAGGCAGCTTATTCATGCTACGTTGCTCCACAGGGCAGTTCGCTGTTGTTCATCAATAGTACGGTAATCAATAGTGGGTGAAGATAGACAGTTTGGCACATAAATGTTTCTTGATGTCCACAAAGCTCCCCTTGTCTCTGGCAAGCCGCCGTCAAGGCAGCGTTTTAATGCTACTTTGGTCCACAGGCAGCTTGGTGTTGTCTTACATGTGGATATAGACAGTTTGGCACATGACTGTTCATTGATGTTCATAAGGCCCTATTGCCTCCGTCAAGGCAGCTTACTAATGCTCCTTTGGGCCACACGGCAGTTCGGTGTTGTCTTACATGTGAACTTAAACAGTTTGGCACAAGACTGTTTCTTGATTTTCATAAGTCCCCCTTGTCTCCGTCAAGCTACGGTGAAGCCAGCTTATAAATGCTCCTTTGTCCCACAACTCAGTAGGGTGTTGTTAATTAATAGTACGCCTTACTAAAAGGCGTGAAGTTGAGGGGGCCTGCCCATTGCACTGGGGCAAACCACTATAAGCAACATACCATCTGTTTCCGCCGGCGAATCTGGGCCCCATATCACCGCATCCCTGACCTGCAATTGAATTTAATTTGAATTTAATTGTGAATTAAAGTGAAACCGTGATCTGCAAAGAAACTACACATTTGAATTTAATTTGAATTTAATTTGAATTTAATTTGAATCGAATTATGAATTGAAATGAATCCCTCGCCTGCAAAGAAACTACACATTTGAATTGAATTTGAATTTAATTGTGAATTTAAGTAAATCCTGACGTGCAAAGAAACTACACATTTGAATTGAATAAAGTGAATTGAATAAAGTGAATACATGACCTGCAAAGAAACAACGCGTTTGAATTTAATTTGAATTTAATTTGAATTTAATTTGAATTGAATTGTGGATTTAAGTGAGTCCCTCACATGCAAAGAAACTACACATTTGAATTGAATTTCATTGAATTTGAACTGAATTTGAACTGAATTTGAATTGAATTGTGAATTGAACTGAATCCCTGACCTGCAAAGAAACAACGCATTTGAATAGAATTTGAATTGTGAATTGAAGTCAATCCCTCAACTGCAAAGAAACAACGTTTTTGAATTTCATTTGAATTGTGAATTGAAGTTAATCCCTCAACTGAAAAGAAACAACACATTTGAATTGAATTTGAATTTAATTGTGAATTGTGAATTGTGAATTGAAGAGAATCCTATAACCGCAACGAAACAACGCATTTGAATTTAATGAATTTGTTTGTTGGTGACAGGTTCATAAAGTGTTTAATTCAAAGCCTGTCTTGGTTATCTAGAATTGATACTGATAGCATGTATGTATGTTACAGTCCAGGGGAAGGCCAAATAGGCTGAAGGGACTTGCCCAACTGTGATAGGAAGGGCTTAAAAAGAAAAAGCACTGATGCATTACCCTACCCTACACTACATTGCATGAGGTTGGGCAAGTCTCTTCAGCCTACTTGGCTACCTCTGGACTGCAATGTAGATAAATGAGTTTCACAAAGTTGCGGTAGGACCTACGACCTGTCGACCTCGATTCCCACATGATCCCCTGAATTGCTTGGACCAAACAGATATTCTCTAGGTTGGCACCCAACCCACACTGCTTCGTTTTGAGGGGCTACACATAGCAGCTTCTAGACAGCTTCTTCAACATGCCCTTGGGCCATACCTGAAGCTAGCTAGTGCGCCTGGCAGCTGATATTACAGTCACTCAAATGCAGCTGAAAACTTTGGGCTTGAACCAGTGGCTGGCTGATGGAGCTGGCTGGAAGCTGCCATGAGTAACCCAAAAGGAAACAGTGGATCCCGTGTCCAATATTGGTCTGTCAAGTCCTAGTCAGCAAGCGAAGCTGAATATTGGCGGACATTTTACATTTACATTGTCCTGCTGCCCTGCTGGACTCCAAATGTGCATATAGCCTCACTGGGTCAAGGGGGACACATCAAGAGGGAGCGTAGGGGGGCCGTAAGTAGAGAACGGCAATATCATATGATATGATATGATACCATATGATGCCGGCGGTCTGACTAGGCTTAAGCTAACATTTATGTACACTATCATATGATGCAGTTTGTATGATATCATATGGGATCATGCCTGCATTTGGCCAGCATCATATGATATGCCGGTCCCTAACCATAAGAGGGCACAAGGAGACATTATCGTGCTGCCCCACTGGACTCCACATGTGCATGTAACTTGACCGGGCTAAGGGGGACGTATGAAGGGGGGGCATATGGGGGCTATAAGGGACCACAAGGTTACATTATCCTGCTGCCCTGCTGGACTCAAATGATATTGAGTAGGTAAATTCGAGGCTCAATTATTGGGCCAGCCAGTCAACCAAGCTAGATAGAGCCAACAGCCCTAATCGCAGGGGGGCAATCGTCCGATGCAACATGGTGGGATGTGAGGGGCACTTTGGGCGGATGCGCAGGTGGAGGGAAGGGCCATAGGTTTTGGCATAACAGGAGAGCTAAGCAGCAGCTGCATGCCGAGTTTCTCGCAATGCAATGGGAATTCTTACCCCATCGTCCAGCAATCGCTTGGTGAGTGTTGGAATGTACGCAGCGAGGGTGAAGAAGAGGATGCAGCCAGCGACGGAGACCACTATGCTCGTCGCCATGGAGAAAGCCTAAGCACAAGATCGCAGAAATGGGACTTCAACAGAGTCTCGAATTCCCTCGGGCACGCTCTGAATCCTACCAGAGAATCGTCAGTCTCTTGTTTTATGCGGAGGGGTAGGACAATATAAGCAGCGCACTATGAAATTCGAGTGGGTAGAGGTGGGGATTAGAAAGTCGACTGAAGAGAGGGAAGAACGGGGAGATAGAAGGGCAATGAAGCTAATGATTACCGGTATCAAAACATAGAACCCTAGGTAGCCCTCGGCATAATATTCCTTTCAAACCGTGTCGAGAAAATCTAATATAAGCTTGTGGTAGCACCGGCACCGGCCGAAACGAAACGATCCACGCCCACGTCACATGGTCCACGTCACCTACCTTCAGATCTGCTCCCACACCTGATCTGCACGCCAATCCGGAACCAGTTGAAAATGGTTGCATCTGCTGCTCCTAAATTCTCGTCGCATGAGCCATTATCGTATAACTTCGTTTCCAACTTAATTGACCCTCCTAATCTAAGTATGTGGCGGGAAACGAAAAGTCTCGGACAACCCATACATGAAGATAAAAGTGCGATGTATCCATGCATTGATGCGTGCGGGTACATGCATGTTGCAATGGTTTGTTTGTCTGTTTGTTTGTTTGTTTGTTTGTTTGTTTGTTTGTTTGTTTGTTTGCTTGTTTGTTTGTTTGTTTGTTTGTTTGTTTGTTTGTTTGTTTGTTTGTTTGTTTGTTTGTTTGTTTGTTTGTTTGTTTGTTTGTTTGTTTGTTTGTTTGTTTGTTTGTTTGTTTGTTTGTTTGTTTGTTTGTTTGTTTGTTTGTTTGTTTGTTTGTTTGTTTGTTTGTTTGTTTGTTTGTTTGTTTGTTTGTGTGTGTGTGTTTGTCTATATGTGTGTGTGTTTAACTGGTTGTGTATATATTCAACATTAGAGGACAGGTATGTAATATTATGTCGTTTGCTTAGTCGTTAGCATGCGGCGAACAGAAATGTGACAACGGCACACTATGAAATCAGATTGTTCTTGGGGTCCACTAAAAACATCTCTGTGCTTATGTATGTATTTCCACACTCCAGGGGTAGCCCAATAGTCTCAAGGGGCTTACTAACATAGGTGTGATCAATTATTCATGGCTGCATGTGACTTTTTGAACCACGTACAGTGACCCAGACATATTTATTTAAGTCTCAAATGTGGTTTTTCTCACAGTAGCACGAAGAAAGGGCCCCCGTCGGTAAAACGATCGTTTGGTGCTCAGTTCATCAGTGTTTTTTAATTGTAAGCCCTTCCTATCACGGTTGGGCAAGTCCCTTTAGCCTATTCGGCCTACCCCTGGACTGTAACAGACATACATATTGTCTGTACCAGGGTGGTTCTACACGCTTCCTGCTGCCTCAAATACGCAGATTTTGAATCCGGTTGCGTCTCATGATGCAGATTTTGGAATCTCCCAGAAAAACCCTAGTTTTAACGTTCTTACATTTCGCCTTGGGCTTCTTACAGGTTCTTACATTTCGCCTTGGGCTTCAAAAGATGTAACACGAATAGATAAGACCGGATGATGGATACCGATGATTTGAAGAATCACTCTCTCAAGCCAGGGGTGTTGTATATTTTGTAGCCCTTCCTATCACCGTTGGGCAAGTTCCTTTAGCCTACTAGGTATTTGGCTTACCCCTGGACTGTTAACATACAAACACATACATTCAACTAATATAACATTCAGTTGTCAGTACTGGTATCATTGCTGGTCCGTCATCATAATAGGGAGAATGACACATGCATAGAACGCGATACGTAGGGCACGACTGTGAACACGCCATCGCAATCTCCTCAATTATATATTGGTAGGATATATATATATAACCCTAAACCCTAAACCCTAAACCCTAAACCCTAAACCCTAAACCCTAAACCCTTGGTGTGTATATATATATATATATATATATATATATATATATATATATATATATATATATATATATATTGTTATTGTTATTGTTATTGTCCGTTGCGTCGGACACTGAGTTGGCATAGTGCACGCGTGGTCCTGGTGCTCCAGGACCCGGGTTGCCTGCCGCCAGGCCATAGGCTAGCTATGGCCTGCACGTGTCTTCGGAATCTTCCTGAAGATTTCCTTTTCTATATAGCCGCACGAGTTGCGATGATAAGCTATCTGCTCCTTCAGTCTTCACTATGTAACGACTCTATCGATTGAAAGGTTATCGGCCCGACCGCTACCCGCAGACAGCGCCCCTGCGCCTGTGCCAAGTGGATCTTCAGCCCTGCACAAGGTGACAGTTTTCCCTCAGACTAGCTCGACGGCTTGAGTACTGCTTTTGGCCCTGGATTGCCTACGTGTTCACGTGAGGAATCTAACCTGCGCTGCCTCGCCTACTGCCTACACAACTCTCCCGTTGTCTCTACCATCCGTCCAAGACGAAACGTAGACGCAGTCCAGGAGTCTGAGTAGACCTTTGACGTGAGTTGTACACTCATCAGATCACACACAGCGTTGCGCAATCTTCTAAAGATTGCTTGTGCCACGGAGATTCAACCCTGCACACCCTCGTACCCCCCCCCCCCCCCCCCCCCCCCCCCCCCCCCCTCACTCCCTGCCCTCTAATCCCACCACATTCACCACTTCCTACCATATCCACCATTACAGAACAACAGGACCCATTTGGTTCCCCATTTGTTGTCAACACTCCATCACCACTCCCTCCGAACCGTACACCCAAGACTGAAGCCCAACAAGCTTCACACCCGGATTACCCACAGGCCGGTTTATTAACCCGGTGTGAAGGCCAAGACCCCAAGACCCCAGCGCCGCGACATACACCATGGCAACTCCAGCCAAGCCCCCTGCACTCATCTTCGACGGCACGCCTGCTGTCCCATGGCACAAGTTTGGTCCCTTCCTCCTCCGTCACCTCAGGTCCCACCCTGGGTGCATCTCCGTCGCCATTGAGGCAGCGAAGAACGCGCCCCCCAACGATGAGCCAGCAGATGCCGACGGATACCCATTGGAAGACTCTCATTATCCGAATGTGGACCATGCTAACGCAACTATTGCGGCTCGTGCTGTTCCCTACCCAATCAACATGGTAAAGAATGCTGTTGCTTTCAACGAGATCCTCAAACACTGCTCCGAACCTATACAACAGGCCATCCTTGCTAACACTACCGTTGCTGCGAAGGCCTACAGGTTCCTCAAACTCACATATGGGGAACGGAACTCTGACCTGGAGACAGGTGCAGTAAGATCCATGTACAACCTCACGATGACCGCCACTGAGCCACTACAAGTGTATCTCTCTCGCAGCTACGAGCTCCATACTTTGCTTCCCCAAGTAAATGGGGTCAGTAACACTTCCATGCCTGCTTTTCTCAGCATAATTGTCCAGGGACTTGCAGCTCGACCAGAGTACAATGGATTCAGATTCTCCTTCCACAACTCTGTCTGCCCTGACTTTGCCTCATTCCAGACACAAATCATCAGGTACCAAGTCTCAAACCAAATCTCTGACTCTAACATCTCCCCAGAAGAGACTGAGCACATGGCAGCTGCTGCCTTCCACGGACGCCCAAGGAAGGACCGTATCCCATCCACCCAGATGACTTGCTGGAACTGCAATGGATTTGGGCACAACTCCCTAACTTGCACCAGTGCCTCCACAGAGCTAAAGTACAGGCCTCCTCCATTCTCATCCACTTCTGGCCATAGGGGATCTCCGTCACCCCTCAAGGATGCAGCCAGGAGGTCCTCCAGCAAATCCAAGTCACCTAGGAGAGACAACAGAACATCCAACAGAGACCCCAGGAACCACACCCGCAATCACAGACGTGGGCATGCCCATGTAGCAGATGATGATTGCTCCACCTCTCAATCCAGCACAGACAATGAGGATGAGCACAACTTCATGGCCTTGACTAATGATGAACCCCAGCCTCTCCATTTTGCTGACTCAATAGGCAAGTCCACAACCCTGTCTCCCCCACATGCCCCCATAGATCACACTTCTTTCTTTGGACACATGACTGATTCTGATGCCTGTCTTATAGAAAGAGATGAGTCTATGCCAGCCCTGATTTGTGATGGCACTACTGATGATGATGATGATAAAGATGCAAATGTGGATCATGCTGCCAGTACACCTCTTGATCAGTACCAAACAGCCCTCCAGACAGAATGGGTTTTAGACTGTGCAGCCCACTCCCACTGCACCAGTAACCCCTCTAACTTGCATGAAATTCAGGATCTCCCCCAGCCTATTAGCCTCCACCTGGCTGACCTTGGAGCACCCCCACTGCTCTGCCTCCAGATAGGGAAAGCCATCATCAGGGGTCACCAAGGATCCCTGATAACTCTCCACAACGTGCTCCTTGCCCCACCCCTGACTACAGCCAACATCATCAGTTTGCATGCAGCACACAGACTCTCTCCCAAGCTTCAAGTTCAACTGTCCAGTGTTGCTGCTACCCTCTCCCTACCCACAGCCAAGGGGCCCAAGAATATCCTCTTATGCCCAAAAAGGCATGGTCTATACTTCACTAGCACCTCTAAGAACCCCCCCTCTTCCCCACACCCCAGTAACCCCCTTCCCTTTCTAGTCATGATGGTCACCCAACAAGACATGCTCAAGCCAACCCAATGATACTACAATGATGACTATGCTGGCAGCTGCCCCATACCACAGGACAGTGCCAGCAGCTCCAGCAGCCTACCAGATCTGACCCCAGCAATTGGTGAGGATGACATGCCTGACCTTGTTCAAGCCAGCCTACCTTCCTTGCTCCAGTCAGACAACGGGGGGGAATTCTCACCACACCAGGATGACTTGTACACCACATCCTCCCATGACTTCATACCAGACCCTGATTACTCCACAGCCCCTGTCCAGCAGCTCCCCACTGTTCCCCATGATGAGCTCTATAACCTGACAGAAGCACAAGCCAGAAGAGAGATGGACCTCCTGCTAGATCAAGCCATAACCGCATATGAGACCCCTGCATTCCCTGTTGATGGACAAGGGTCTTGCACTCAGCATGAGCTCTCCCAAGCCCTTAGGTTTGACCAGTGGATTCCCTCAGCTACTTCCCCTTCACCTGATCAGCCCCTAACTCATGTTAACATGAACACCTACCCAGTCCACTTCCTTAACAACTCTGGCCTCTCCAGAACCAGGTTTGGAACCCTGCTGACTACCCTCAACAATTCCCCTTCTTCCCTTAGAGCCTTTAGCATCAGACCTAGACAGCCTGTCCCCACCCTCACTGACCAGCTAGTCACCAAGTTCCCTGCCCTTTTAGCTGCTGAGAAGATTAAATTTCCTGTTGTGCATCTGTCTGTTGGCAACAGACAGATGCACAACAGCCCCTCCTCAGTCTGTGGACCCATCCTCAAGCATGTCAACAGATTGCAGCACATGGTCCACATATATCCCACTGTCTCTACAGCTGACAGGCCCACCATTCAGTGGGCCATCTGCCTACAAGCAGCTATGGTCCAAGCACATGCAAGGGTCCTGATCTCCTGGCCCAAGATGCTCATGCACCCCATCAGCTGTGTAAACCCTGGGGGCAGAGTCATATGTGTCAACAACCTCAGCATGCATTGGAGCCCAATGGATTTCACATTCATTAACATGCTGGACACCCCAAGGATGTCTAGGAAATCTTTCTCCACCCTCCTGCAGAAACTCCACACCCAGCTGGACCTTGATGGATACCCAGCATCTGGAACCTAAATATGCTACAGTCTATTGCTCATTCTTGTTTTAGCCATGAACACTCTAAGATTAATGTGATGCTTTGTACTGCCTCATGTACTGCTGTCCCTTTGTTTTAGTGTCCCTCTCCTAGCTTCTACAGTATGTCTGCAAATTCTCTAATTTAGGATAAACCCAAATTATGGGGGGGATCATCACTACCAGACAGCCATCCTGCCATGAGAAGCAACCTCCTGGCAACTACCTGGCAGCTTCCCTGCAACTTTAGCCTGTCTCCTATGCAGCCCTGATGCATCTCTGTAGCTCATAGTTTCACCATAGAACTAAGTCTGCAGATTCTGAATTAATGATACCTTGTAGATGACATTGGAAGTACCTCACCATATCCCTCCATCCGGTTTGATTTCATGAGCTAGAGGAGGACGTCTACCTTCAAGAAGTTGTTTTCAGTCAGTCAGTTCTTTATGCCATCTAGTTCCCTTTTATGCTTTCCCACTGCAGCCTTCCTGCCTTCTGCTATCCTAGCAAACTGACATTGATCTGAAGATCCCTGCTCTTAATGTGCCGTGCCCCCTTGGACCCTGTCCCAAATAATTTATTATTTACAGCTTCTCCTGCCAGCCGTTAGCATATCTAAATAGCCCTGTCAGCCTTTATACTCCTATATTTTCTTTATGCCCCTCAGCTAATTCCAGGGATTCTTGTATCCAAGAATACCTTGAATTGGGGGGGATGTTATTGTCCGTTGCGTCGGACACTGAGCTGGCATAGTGCACGCGTGGTCTTGGTGCTCCAGGACCTGGGTTGCCTGCCGCCAGGCCATAGGCTAGCTATGGCCTGCACGTGTCTTCGGAATCTTCCTGAAGACTTCCTTTTTTATATAGCCGCACGAGTTGCGATGATAAGCTATCTGCTCCTTCAGTCTTCACTGTGTAACGACTCTATCGATTGAAATATATATATATATATATATATATATATATACTAGTACGGTAGCCCGTGTGGCCGGTGGCCACGCCTACTCTCACGAAGACCCCCCCCCCCCCCCCCCCCCCCCCCCCCCCCCCCCCCAATCATAGTACGGTGCCCGTTTGGCCTTTGGCCACACCTATTTGGGGCTGTTTACATAATGGTTTACACTTGAAGCCCCCCCCCCCCCCCCCCCCCCCCCCAAACCATTATCCGCCCCCTCCCCCCTTCCCTCCCGTTGGCCACACCTGTTTTGGGCTGGGTTCCAAAACGGTTTTCTCTGCAGTGCATGCAACTTTAAACATTGAGGGGCGCATATCCCTTGCGATGGTCTCTGTCAGCGTATATTACTAGGACACGAGTGCCTTATTGGCATCTGATCAGATGCCAGCTGACAAGAATGCATGTCCCGGGAGGGGAACAGATTACCCAGAGGTTCCATTCATACACAGCCTAGCTTATTCGGCTATGGTCTTACCATTGGAGCCAACTTAGTATTGATCAGACCCGCAACCCGCCTATGCACCGCGACCTTCTGGATAGGATCGAACCCCCCCGTTTTCCTCCCGAGTCAGGCAATATTGTCAGCGTATACTACGAGGACACGAGTGCCTTATTGGCATCTGATCAGAACTCGTGTCCTATTAGTACAGCTGACAGTCTCCCTTGTGCACCCACAAGCACACAAACATCACCGTACTCCCCCCTCCCCCCCCCCAGTTATCTCCACCCCTACCCCCACCCAACCATGTACTCCCGCCCACAAACATACTCCCTTACTCTTCCTGACATATTTCCTGGCTCCATCCCTTCCCCCATCCCATCCATCCCACCAGCCCCCACCCTCTCCCCACTGTCATCCCTCCCCTCCCTCCTACACGCACCCACCAGCACACACATACTCCACATCTGCCTCCCTCCACTTTAGCTGTGGGCTTTGCCATATCTGAAAGGCAAACAAGACGATGAGCATCGACAACGTTTGCGCATCATCCGACTCCGCTAAAAGCATCGGACCTGCTTCCCTGCCACCTCAGCTGTGATCGATAGTCGACCCCACTGAAAAAGCTGAACCTGCGCAATCGCAACTGTATATAACTAAAGCTTCTTCTTAGCGCTCATGTATTCTGTTCGGCCGAAGAACAATCTTGTTGACCGCAACTGCTCCCGAAGTCAACTCGATCTGAGGCTTGGAAATATCGCTAGGTTTATCCATTCAACTTTGCCGCGTGCTCGCTATAGCACAATGCACAGCGACGACACGTTTCTCGATGCAGTGCGAAGAAGTTGCAGTCAAGTTGCTGATTTGAGATGTTCGGTCAAGTTAGGGCGAGAATGCCCAGCGAGATTTTTCATTCGGTCAACTTTGATGCGTACTTGCTATGGCACAATGCGGAGCGACATATTTCTCAATGCAGTGGGAAGAATTTGCAGTCAAGTTTGTGACATGGGATGGATGCGATTCGGACATTTCTGACAGGTCGGCTGACTCACCACTTGACCTCACGTTGTGCGCAGCGACAGGTCTCTTGACGCAAGGGAAAGGTCTTGCAGAGATGCAGGGGAAAAGCTTGTAGGAAGACGAACTGTAGCGCTACCGAAATCAGATGGATGAACTCAGGCGGGAAAAGGAGAATCGGGCGGGATGCGCAACAGGTAGAATACGCAGGCGGCGAAGGTTGCATAAGGTAGAATTCGCAGGAGGCCAATCAGGCAGAAGTTGAAGCAGGAGGGATTAAAAGCGTGAATTGGCTGAGCGGGAATTGGCTGGGCGGATAGTCGGTGAAGTCGGTTACGCGATGACACCACCACGACCACCACGACCACGACCATGATTTCTTTATATATATATATATATATATATATATATATATATATATATATATATATATATATATATATATATATATATATATATATATATATATATATTGGTAGGATGTATATTGGGCGATGCTCTCTTCCTCGTTTCCTCGATTTTAGTGTTTTCTCTGTAATTATTAATTGTTACATTTGTGATATTTGATTTTAAATTTATGTTTGATTTGAACACTGTAGCTAAGAAGAAGCCCATGAGCAAACCAGTTTTATGTTGGTAGGATATCGCAATATCTTATAACCCTGACACCGATAGATGTCTGTGCCCATAGGTAGTATGCTCCCTGGTTTCTGTTGCTACCGTATTACTTAACTTGCAATCCTGAGGTGGAAGGTCGTGAGAAGTTGTCTTCTTTATCAATGATTGTTTGAAGCTATTGGATCAAAAATATCTTGATAATAATGCTTAATTGATTGACTGACGAAGGCTGGAGCCATGTTAACAAGTTCAAGTTTAAGTTACTATAACAGAGCGTGAAATTTGTAAAAAAAAATGGAAATTCGAACGCCCAAGTCAGTCACACTGCCGGGGACAGTTGACCCTACTAAGGACGTGGTGTTATTGACACTGGTTCGTAAGCTCACCTTGCTCGAGTTGGCAACGAGGCTAGAATCAGTCACGTTTCAAACGGTTGACGGCCACCGTGAGAACCGAAACGCTCCGTGAAATTTGTATAGATATCAATGTATCGCACGGTGTGTGTGGGGGGGGTGGTGTGGGGGGGGGTTGGGGGGGCTTGGAACTGGAAGAATGTGAGCAGCCCACAGTTGGCTCGAAAACCATGTAACAATCGAATCCTGTCACTACCGGGTATGCCACTGCTAGATGTCGACACCTAAGCGATTACATTCTGTACTCAGGGGTGTGGTGCTAAAGTGTTAATTCTAATACCCAAGTTCACTCTACCCACAGACAGTGGGCAGCCTAAAGGCTACTAGACCTTGTAATCAAACCAAAGCAACCATTTCTGGCTTGGCCTGGCTTGGCTTTGCTTGCAGATGGTGAGCAGCGTGAAGGCTAATAGACCATGTAATCAAACACAACACATTTGCTGCGGGCACATTTGGAGTTCAGCAGGGCACCTGGAAAAATGTCATCATCATCATCATCATGACCTGGACGAGTCATTAAACTGTCTAATCCGCTTAGTATGCCCTGGTGTCATGAATATCGCAAGGGGGGGGGGGGGGGGGGGGGGGGCTTGGAATTGGAAGACGGTGAGCAGCCCAGAGTTGGCTGAGAAACCATGTAACAATTCAAATTCAAATTACCAGAGGGTTAACGAGCAGACACTTTACTCAAGATTCTGAGAATACCCTGAACATAGATGTAAAACGGCCGTATCTACATGATAGCATGGATTTAATTAGTGAGTGAACCCATGGCATGTCTACCTGGGCTACCGACCTACCTGAGTGTCAACAACCGCGCCACAACACAGGGTACTCAGGAGTGAGGTGTAGTGGCGTTTATACTACCCATGTTGACTCCGCCCTCGGACGGTAAGCGGCCTAGAGGCTGATGTACCTAGAAGCCTAAGCAAACCAAACCTACGCCTCAGTGATATCACGTGGCGCTCAGGAGTGTGGTGTAGGAATGATAATATTAACCACATTAACTTCGCCTGCAGACGGTGATCAGCCTGAAGGCTGATATGCCATGCTGTCAAACCAAACCAAAGATGCTATGCTGTCAACATGAATATACTGCATAGCTCTTATTTTCAGCTGATAGGCCATGTTGTCAAACCTAACTTGCTGTGAGGGGAAAGAGAGCACAGCCCATGCTCTTCATGCCATCGCACCATCTGGGCTGAGACTCTGGAGGACCTGGACAAGTCTTTAAACTGTCTATTCCGACACCTTAGGTGGGGTTAGTAGTATTACCAGCCGTTGGGCTACTGCTTGCTTGACTGGACCTAGATAAGTCGTTACACTGTCTATTACACTTGGTATGCTGCCTGGTTTCTGTGGGTATCGCACAGGGGGACTAGGAATTGAAAGACGGTGAGCAGCCGATAGTTGGCTAGAAAAACAAGTAACAATTTAATCCAATCCACAGATGTTCCAGTCCGGTCCGGAAAGATCACTCATACTACGTATCTGCATCACTCTTAAGTTTTGGGGCTACACGTAGCAGCTTCCAACCAGCTCCATTTGTCAGCAACTGCATCTAACCCAAGACATGCAGCTGCATTAGAATGCATGTCATGTCAGCTTTCTGACGCCTAGCTAGCTCCAGGATTGGCTCAAGGATGGGTGAAAGGAGCTGCCAAGAAGCTGCTACGCGTACCCCCCAAATGAAAGAGTGACCTGCATGCTCCAGATGATGGCTGAATTTTTAGGTTATTTTGAACTCATTTTGTCCATGAAAATCGGCGGGTCCCTTAAACCCTATCTGAGTAGGAGTGGCCCCCCTCTTCCTTCTAGATCCTCCCTGACTTCGCACCAAGGCACTTAGATCAAGCATGTCAGCCGAGAACTGCCAAGAGGGACACATTGCGGATTCGCCTTGGACCGGCTGTCCATACAGACCGTGGGAGCGATCTCCTCCAACATCCGAACCTGACTGACCCCTACATAGAGCGGCCACACTCTTCTTTCTAAAACCTCCTTGATGTTGGTTGGCTTTAGGGGACCCTCCTCCTTGTGTAAAAATCCTTTTAGCATATCTGGGGTGGAGTGGAACCACTTCTCCTTGTAGATCCTCCTTGATGCTGTTTAATGTGAGGGACCTAGTTCCTTGGGCGAAAATCCTTGTAGAAGCTCTCGCTCCACACCCATCCCCCACCTTCACTCATGTCTATCTCCTCTGCTGGGTGCCATGAGTGCTCGCTAGAGTAGGGGGCGCACCCCCTTTTAGAATTAGGGAATATAATAGATAGATATGTAAATAGGAAATCCTTTTAGAAGCACTGAAAGCCTAGCGCCCAAAACACTAGCAACTTTTTGCTTCTACCACAAACCAGCTTGGTCCATGTAGAAAAAACATGCTTGCCTGTATCACAAGACAGCTTGCTCTCTAGTGTAGTGGTATGTGTGTGTAGTGGTATGTGTGTGTGTGTGGTGGTGCGTGTGTGTGTGTGGTGTGTGTGTGGGGGGGGGGGGGTAGCACCTCCTTGGGTGAAAATCCTTTTGGAAAGCCTAAAGGTCTGAACCCTAGCACTCTACTAGAAGCACATCATTGCCAGTATCAAATAGTCGAAGCCAGTTTCTTTCTTGGGCTTCTCTTAGCAGCTTCCAGTAAGCTCCATCAGCCAGGCACTGGGTCAAGCCCAAAATTTCCAGCTGCATTTGAGTGACTGTCATAGCAGCTGCCAGGCACACTGGCTAGCTTCCGGTTGATCCTAAGGACGGGGACAGGGAGCTGCTTAGAAGCTGCTAGGTGTAGTCCCCAAAAATAACAGTGTGGGTCAGCTGCCAGGTGCACTAGCTACCTTTCAAATGATCCCAAGGACGGGGACAGGGAGCTGCCTAGAAGCTGCTATGAGTAGCTCCCGAAAAGAACAGTGTGGGTCAGCTGCCAGGCGCACTAGCTAGCTGCAGGTATGGCCCAAGAACGGGTAAAAGGAACTGCCTAGAAGCTGCTATGTGTGGCCCCCAAAAGGAACAGTGTGGGTCAGCTGCCTGTTCAGAGAATCCTTGTTTGGTAATAGCAATTCAGCAGATCATGTGGGAATTGAGGTCGACAGGACTTAGGTCATACCTCAACTTTTTCAGGCCCACTTTCTGACAATTCTCCCAGAATTATCAAAATTATCGGAAAACTAAGCCAAATCTGAGGTACAAACTACAGACTACAACCTGTTTCGAAATTTCAGGCCAAATCTGAGGTACGAACTACGACCTGTTAGAAATTTGAGCCCCCAAAAGAAACAGCCTGCAAACAGCTTTCTCATTCTAGTTTAAGGTCTGCAAGCATGGACGCTGCCAGGATTGGCTCTAGGCAGCCTTGGATCTCAATCAGGGCTTCGTGAAGTTTGACCTCCTCATTCACTCGGTCTTTCAGTGCCATCAGCCTCTCATCAACCTCCGGGGACAAGCCAATCTGCATGTTGTTTTGGGTTGATTTGGGTTGTTTTGGGTTGATTTGGGTTGTTTTGTTTTGGGCTGGGGTACAGGGTTGGGATACAGGGTTGGGTTGGGTTTAAAATGGGCTCTCATCAACCTCAGGGGACAAGCCAATCTGCATGGGATGGGTTGTTCTGTTTTGGGTTATGTGTGTGAGTATGTGTATGTGTGTGTATGTGTGTATGTGTGTATGTAAGTGTGCATGTATGTCTATGTAAGTGTGTATGTGTGTCGTATGTGCATATGTGGTAGTATAAGCGCGGCTTAAATTAACTAGCAAAGTTTGCTAATACAAGCGGCCCCGCATTTACATAAATATTAAAGAAACTAGGTTGCATAAAAGCCAAGGGCGGCAATGCCGCGATTATCTTACTAACACTTCCAAGGAAACAACTGGGGTTTGGGTGGCAGCACGTTGCACTGGGATAGCACTGAGTTGCTCAATTTGCGACGCGTCACACACAAAAACAAAAAGATGCTGCACTCACCACTCATGCGTATGTATTCAATCGCGATGCGTCGCACACAAAAACAAACAGTGCACCAAACATATGCTGCCCACACCACTGATGTGTTTGTATCCAATCGCGATGCGTCGCACACAAAAACAAACAGATCACCAAACAGATGCTGCACACACCACTGATGCGTATGTATCCAATCGCGATGCGTCGCACACAAAAACAAACAGATCACCAAACAGATGCTGCACACACCACTGATGTGTATGTATCAAATCGCGATGCGGCGCACACAAAAATAATCAGTGCACCAAACTGATGCAGCACACACCACTGATGTGTATGTATTCAATCGCGATGCGGCGCACACAAAAACAATCGGTGCACCAAACAGATGCTGCACTCACCACTGATGTGTAAGTAGTCAATGAATGCGTCCCACACAAAAACAAACAGATCACCAAACAGATGCTGCTCACACCACTGATGTGTTTGTATCCAATCGCGATGCGTCGCACACAAAAACAAACAGTGCAACAAACAGATGCTGCACTCACCACTGATGTGTATGTATCCAACACCCTGTGCGTCACATTGCAGAGCATAGCGCTGTAACGGGGCTCCACTATGTACTTCACAAGGAACTTAAGCAGCTTGACAAGGGACTCTGAGTCACGCCCCCCAATGGCGGCCACCATACCCCCTCTTGCAGCCAGCTCCTCAAGTATGGAGATGACGACTGGCGCGTTGTTGGTCAGTAATGCTGCAGTCAAGGCTTCTCGGTACCTGAAGGGGATAACAATCAATACATAAATTAATTAGAGGCCTTATTACGAGGCGTGCAGATTGTTTGCTTGCACTGGTCAGTAATGCCAGACGTGCAGATTGTGTGCTTGCACTGATCAGTAATGCCAGACGTGCAGATTGTTTGCTTGCACTGGTCAGTAACGCCAAGCGTGCAGATTGTTTGCTTGCACTGGTCAGTAACGCCAGGCGTGCAGATTGTTTGCTTGCACTGGTCAGTAATGCCAGGCTTGCAGATTGTTTGCTTGCACTGGTCAGCAATGCTGCAGTCATAGCCTCGCAATACCTGTGGAGGGGATAACAATCAACACATAAATCAATAAATGAATGGAACGCCTTCTTACAAGGCGTGCAGTTGAGGGGGGCAGATCGTTTGCTTGCACCGGGGCCAACCACCAGGGAAAAACAAAGAGGTCGAAACAAACAAACAGTAATACAGCCACACCTCATCTGCTTCGGTGCTGGTTTCAACAGCTTGTCATATTGCTACAAGGACCCAAAACGGTCATACAGCCACATCTCATGCCATGCTAGGTGCTAGTTTGGACAGCTTCCCATGCTGCTACACAAAACCGAACTAGGGATACAAGCTCACCTGAACTGTTTCAACAGCGTGTCATATTGCTGCGAGGATCCAAATCAGTCATACAGCCACACCACATGCTGGCTTGGTGCTGGTTCTGGGGTGGTTTGGTGCTGGCCAAGTGCTAACATGAAGTTGGCTTGGTGCTGGTTTGGACTGCTTGTCATGCTGCTACAACCCTAACTAGGGATACAAGCGCACATGGAACTGTTTCACCAGCTTGTCATATTGCTACAAGGATCCAAAACGGTCATACAGCCACACCTCATGCTGGTCTGGTTCTGGATTGGACAGCCTGTCATGCTGCTACAAAAACCCGAACTAGGGATACAAGCGCACATGAACTGTTTCAACAGCGTGTTCTATAGCTGCAAGGATCCAAATCAGTCGTACAGCCACACCGCATGCTGGTTTGGGGGTGGTTTGGTGCTGGCCAAGTGCTAACATGTAGCTGGCTTGGTGCTGGTTTGGACAGCTTGTCATGCTGCTATAAGAACCCAAATGGGAATACAAGCGCACCTGAACTGTTTCAACAGTTTGTCGTATTGCTACAAGGACCCAAATCAGTCATACAGCCACACCGCATGCTGGTTTGGTGCTGGCCAAGTGCTAACATGTAGCTGGCTTGGTGCTGGTTTGGACAGCTTGTCATGCTGCTACAAGAACCCAAATGGGAATACAAGCTCACCTGAACTGTTTCAACAGCGTGTCGTATTGCTGCAAACGGGTCCTACGGATCCAAGCCACCTTGTAGTCTCCCACAGCTGCCCTTGTGCTCTGCCCTCGGATGAAATAGCGGTAGTTGCTGGAGTTCATCTTAGGCCTCCACTTCTTCTTTTTTGCAGGCCGCGCCGCGGCCGGTACGCCAGCTATTGCTTTCGGCTTGGCATGGCGGCGGCAAGAGAGCATTCCGTCGGCCATGCCGATGGCAAGCAGTCCACAGTCTGGGGAGATGCCGATGGCAGTGACGGGGGCGGGGTACTTGCTTGCGTGCGTTACCTTGAAGGTGTCCAGCTCGAAGATCTGTGAGGGGGGAAGAGGACAGAATGTTGATGAGTAAACAATTCGATGTGTACAGGTTTTGGCAGGAGAGCATGCAGTCGGCATTGCCAACTGCAAGCAGTCCACGCAGTCCACGGTCTGGGGATATGCCGATGGAGGTGACGAGGGCGGGGTACTTCCTTGCGTGTGTTCCCTTGAAGGTGTCCAGCTCGAAGATCTGATCACACACGCACAAAAGCACACAGTCACACATGCACACATACTCAGGTCCTGCAATGGGAGACAACCTGGCGCAAGTGACAGCCCACCCCACACTCGCAACTACACACACACCGCAGTATATTTCCAGGACATAATTGCCCCCAGGGTCCCTTCAGACATACCTTGACGTGGCCATCCAAGGAGCCTGTGATCATTCGGGGGGGGTGCTGCTGAGTCAGGTCCTGCCATGGGAGACAACCTGACACGAGTGACAGCCCACCCCAAACAAAGATCCACAAAACACACACACCAGGGTCCCTTCAGACATACCTTGACATGGCCATCCAAGGAGCCTGTGATCATTCGAGGGGGCGCTGCGGAGTCAGGTACTCAGGTTCTTCCATGGTAGACAACCTGACACGAGTGACAGCCCACCCCAAACAAAGATCCACAAAATCACACCAACACATACACCAGGGTCCCTTCAGACTTACCTGGACATGGCCATCCAAGGAGTCTGCCATCATTTGGGGGGATGCTGCGGAGTCAGGTCCTGCCATGGGAGACGACGACCTGACACACGTGACAGCCCACCCCACAATCGCAACTACACACACACCGCAGTATATTTCCAGGACATAATTGCTCCCATGGTCCCTTCAGACATACCTTGACATGGCCATCCAAGGAGCCTGTTATCATTCGAGGGGATGCTGCGGAGTCAGGTCCTGCCATGGGAGACAACCTGACGCAGGTTACCGTCTTCTGGAAGTTGGTCAGCCGGCGAAGGAGCTTGCCTCCGCTCACCAGATCCCACACACACAGCTGGTTGCCGCCCACAGTGACGAGCAGGGAGCCGGAAGGGAAGAACTGCATGTCTTCTACTGGGGCTCCGTGGTCCATAGTCATCATGCTGCTGCTGTTCTGGCTGCCGCTGCCGCCACACCCGGTGCTGCAGGAGTGAGGGAAGTGAAGGGAGTGTGAGTATGAGTGTGTGTGTGTGTGTGTGTGTGTGTGTGTGATGTTCTGGCTGCTGCTGCCTCCACACCCGGTGCAGCGGGAGTGAAGGGAGTGTGAGTGTGAGTGTGTGTGTCGGTGTTTGTGTGTTTGTTTGTGTGTCTGTTACTGTTCGGGCTACCGCCACTACAGATGCTGTGGGAGTGAAGGGAGTGTGAGTGTGGGTATGAGTTTGTGTGTGAGTCTGATACTGTTCTGGTTACCGCTGCTGCCTCTCCCGGTGCTGCAGGAGTTAAGGGAGTGGGAGAATAAGTATGAGTGTGTGTGTGTGTGCTGCTGTTCTATCTACCGCCGCCGACACACCCGGTGCTGTGGGAGTGAAGGGAGTGAGTGTGAGTATGAGTGTGTTTGTTTCTGTGTTTGTTTGTGTGTTTGTTTCTGTGTCTGCTACTGTTCTAGCTGCCGCTGCCTCGACACCCTATGCTGCTGGAGTGAAGGGAGTGTGAGTGTGTGTTTGATTGTGTGTTTGTGTTTTTGTTTGTGTGTCAGCCACTCTTCTGGCTGCCGCTGCCTCCACTCCCGGTGCTGCGGGTGAGGAGGGAGTGTGCCTGTTTGTGCCTGTTTTTTTATATGTTAGGGTTGGACTGCGGATGTCCCACAGCTTCACGACCTGCCGAAGCCACCGGTACCCCAGGTGTGTCTGTGTGTGTCTGTGTGTGTCTTTGTGTGTGTGAGAGTTTGTGTATCTGTGTGTCTGTGAGTTTGTGTGTATGCCAGTATGTGTGTGTTTGTGCCTGTGTGTCACGACTGTTGTAGGCACCGGTACCCCAGGTATATATGTCGTTTGAGTGTTTGTGCCTGTTTGTGCCTCTGTGCATGTGTGTGTGTTTGTGCCTGCGTATGTCTGTGTTTTTCTGTATGTTTGGGGTGGGCTGTCACCTGTAGAAGCCTAGGTCTCCATGGGTGTGTTTGAGTGTTCTGTGTGTGGTTGATTGAGCCTGTGTGTCTGTGTGCGAGTGTGTGTTTGTGTGTGAGCGTTTGTGTGTGTGTTTGTATATATGTTTGGGGTGGGCTGTCACCTGCGGATGTCCCACAGCTTCACCATGTGGTCGTAGCCACCGGTAGCCCAGGTCTCCATATTGGAGGGTGATACAGCCGCTGCTCTCACGTAGTCTGTGTGGCCGTCCAATCGGGCCACCTGGGCGTTCGAGGCAATGTCCCAAAACCGGGCGGTCACGTCGTCGCTGCCGGACAGGATGTGGATGTTGTCTGGGGAGAAGCGCGCCACATGTGTTGGACGCTGATGGGCCTTGAACTGTCTCAGAACTGAGCGGCTCCCGCAGTCGAACAACTGTGGCAAGATGTGGCAAGGCAAAAGACATGTTAAGAAGTGTGCTACATGTGCTGGACGCTGATGGGCCTTGAACTGTCTCAGAACTGAGCAGCTCCCCCAGTCAAAAACCTATGAGAAGGTAAAAAGCATGTTAATAAGTGTGCTCATGCGTTAAAACTGATGGGCCTTGAACTGCCTCAGAACTGATTGACTCCCACAGCTAAACACCTATGACAAGATAAAAAACATGCTAAGAAGCGTGCCACATGCGTTGGCTGCTGATGGGCCTTAAAACAGATCGACTCCCGCAGATGAACACCTATAGTGAGACAATACACAAGTTAAGAAGCCTGCTACATGCGTCGGCTGCTGGTGGGCCTTGAACTGCCTCAGACCGGATTGACTACAGCAGTCAAACACATATGGCGAGACGAAAACATAATGAGAAACGTGCTTCATGCGTCAGCTGCTGGTGGGCCTTGAACTGATCGACTCCCTCAGTTGAACACCTAAAGCGAGACAATAAACATGTTAAGAAGCCTACTACATGTGTTGCTTGTTGGTGGGCCTTCAACTGTCTCAGAACTGAGCAGCTCCCGCAGTCGAACACCCATGACAAAACAATAAACATGTTAAGAAGCCTGCTACATACATCGGCTGCTGGTGGGCCTTGAACTGCCTCAGACCAGATTGACTACCGCAGTCAAACACATATGGCAAGACAAAAACATGATAAGGAGCCTGCTACATACATCGGCTGCTGGTGGGCCTTGAACTACCTCAGAACCGCCACTTGGCTGTAGGTCCTACCTTTCCACTCACAGTAATTTCACCTAGGCCCACCGCCACTTGGCTGTAGGTCCTACCTTTCCACTCACAGTTATTTCACCTAGGCCCACCGCCACTGGGCTGTAGATCTTACACGTGACCTTTTAGACCCCAACCTGCCGTATCCTGTCACACACTGTTTGGTTGTAAAAAACAGTACTGCCTGGTAGGCAGTACGTACCCTATCCAGATAAAGGGAGATGCAGTCCCCGCTAGAGACACTGTAAACAGCCACCTGCCTAAGTGTGTGTGTGTGTATGTGTGTGTAGGGGTGGTGGTGGTGATGCGTGTGTGTGTGGGGAGAGGGGGGGGGGGGGGGGGGGGGGGGGGGGGGTCGTCGGACAGAAGGTCTTCGGACAGCTAAGCTTTACTAAGTTCCCAAGGCCCATCATGCTAACCACCTTCCTTAGGTTGTGTTTGTGTGTGTGTGTGTGTGCGTGTGTGTGGTGGTGGTGGGGGGGGGGGGGGGGGGGGGCGACGGACAGAAGGTCTTCGGACAGCTAAGCTTAACTAACTTGCCAAGACCCATCACGCCAACCACCTTCTTTTTTGGTCCACACAGCTCATCATTTCACAGTTTGCAGATACTGTTCCATTGCACAAACTACTCATACGATCGTATTAGTGGCTTGTACAATGGTACAGTATCTGCATAACGGAGCATATGGAATTTTTGCTGATAATAATAATGCTTGCTTGCTGCAATCTTTCTTGCTCTTCCTGAGGATTTGTTGGAAGACCTGCTGTTGGAAGATCAAGCACTGCTGCTGTTTGCATGGAATCAGTGCTGATAATAATAATGCCTGCTTGCTTGCTGCAATCTGTCTTGCTTTTTCTGAGGATTTGTTGGAAACCCCCTCCCGGATGCTGCCGAGCGGGCTTGTCTTGGGCCAACAATGGCCAGTCGATGACAGTGTAGTGTAATGTAATGTAATGCTATATCTCCTCACTTGTGCGTGTGGGGGGGGGTGGGGGGGGTTAGGGGGGTCATCCTCCTGGAATCATTACAACGCTCACCTGCAGCATTCCATTTTGGCCGCCTGCTGCTAAGAGGCGCCCATCATCACGAAAGACTCCCGAGAATGCTATGTCCTTGAAACGTGTAAACTGGCGCTTCTTGCTGCGAGAGTTGCCGTCGTAAACAGTGACCTGCAGAGTGGCCACATTGAGGTTGTTAGGGTGGTGTGGAGTGGGCTGAGTTGTGTGTATTTGTGTGTGTGCCTGTGCCTGTGTGTGTGTGTGTGTGGGGGGGGGGATGTGTGTGTGTGTGTGTGGTGGTGGTGGTGGTGGTGGTGGTGTGTGTGTGTGGGGGGGGGGGGGGGGGGGGGGGGGGGGGGGGGCATTGCATTTAGGTAAGGAGGAGCGAGTGTTGCCGTTGTTAACAGTGACCTGTAGAGAGACCACGTTGGGGTGATTAGGGTGGGTGGGGTGGGGGGGTAGTGGATATGCGGATGTTCCCCAATACGGCCCCATGGCAATGCTCACTGGGCTGGCTTTGCATGTGGGATGTGATAATACTGGTCAGATATGGGGTTCACGGCTCTATGGGGGAGGTCAGGGGGTATTGAAGCTACTACCAAGGTCTCTACAAGGACGTACCGGAACGCCCCTAGAGCATGAAATATGGAAACCCAATACCTTCCACGATGACGCCATACCTTGCACAATGACGTCAAGAAAGACAGTCGGCAACACAACCCAACAACCCAATACCTTCAACGATGACGTCATACCTTCAACGATGACGTCAAGAAAGACAGATGGCAACACAACCCAACAACCCAATACCTTCAACGATGACGTCATACCTTCCACGATGGCGTCAAGAAAGACAGACTGCAACACAGCCCAACAACCCATTACCTTCAACGATGACGTCAAGAAAGACAGACGGCAACACAACCCAACAACCCAATACCTTCAACGATGACGTCATACCTTCCACGATGACGTCAAGAAAGACAGACGGCGACACAACCCAACAACCCAATACCATCAACGATGACGTCATACCTTCCACGATGACGTCAAGAAAGACAGACGGCAACACAACCCAACAACCCAATACCTTCAACGATGACGTCATACCTTCCACGATGACGTCAAGAAAGACAGACGGCGACACAACCCAACAACCCAATACCTTCAACGATGACGTCATACCTTCCACGATGACGTCAAGAAAGACAGACGGCAACACAACCCAACAACCCAATACCTTCAACGATGACGTCATACCTTCCACGATGACGTCAAGAAAGACAGACGGCGACACAACCCAACAACCCAATACCTTCAACGATGACGTCATACCTTCCACGATGACGTCAAGAAAGACAGACGGCAACACAACCCAACAACCCAATACCTTCAACGATGACGTCATACCTTCCACGATGACGTCAAGAAAGACAGGCGGCAACACAACCCTACAACCCAAAGGGGCACGGTAAAACAACCCAACAACCAAAAACAACCCCACCATGCAACAACGCGCGGACCTTTGTGGCAACCCAGCCCAGGGGCACAGCAAAACAACCCAAAACAATCCAAAACAACCTAACAGCCCTAAGGGGCACCAAAATAACCCAACAACCAAAAACAACCCCACCATGCAACAACGCGAGGACCTTTGTGGCAACACAACCCAGGGGTAGGGCAAAACAAGCCAACAACCCAAAGGGGCACGTTAAAACAAACCAACAACCAAAAACAACCCCACCATGCAACAACGCGCGGACCTTGGTGGCAACCCAGCCCAGGGGCACAGCAAAACAACCCAACAACCCAAAACAACCTAACAACCCAAAGGGGCACGGTAAAATAGCCCAACAACCCATAACAACCTAACAACCCAAAGGGACACAGTAAAACAACCCAACAACCCAAAAAAACCTAACAACCCAAAGGGGCACGGTAAAATAGCCCAACAACCCATAACAACCTAACAAACCAAAGGGACACAGAAAAACAACCCAACAACCCAAAACAACCCCACCATGCAACAACACACGTACCTTCGTGGCAACACAACCCAGGGGTATGCACCACACTCCAGGGGAACGGCAACACAACCCAAGAGCCCGGGAAAATAATCCAAGGGCATGCACCATACAACAATGCGCGTACCCATACACCCCTACCCCTACCCATGCAACAACGCGCGTACCTTGGTGGCTGCTGTTACTGCGTAGCTATAGGGGCTCTGTTTGCAGAAGTCTATGTGGTCGACAGGTCCAAACTGCGAGCAGAGTTGGCATGACAGGGTTAGCTACAGGGTTAGCTACAGAGTTGGCATGCGACAGGGTTAGCTACACCACCAACACAGTTGATTGACAATCAATCATTATCAACCGGCAGTACACAGTACATACAAGCATGTCATAGGCAGGCAACTGTTGACCCAAGATAGGGCCACTGCCCACATCTAGATGGTTCTTTCAACAATAAGTTTGCTGAGCAGCAAAGGGCATAAGCAAGGGACTGGGTGGTGAGTGAGAAACCAGGCAGCCAGCAAATGAGTATTTCAGGCGCAATGCTCCTACACATGCGCTTGATGATTTATGCGGGAGCATTTGGAGTTCAATAAGGTACCAGGATAATGTTATCATCGTCATAGGGTGGCGGATTGGATTTCCGGCTAGAGCCGCACCTGCTTCGCTAATGTTGGGGTCTTAAACTGACGCCAGTACTTTCCCTCAGCGGTCTCACGGATCGTCCGAGCAGGGAACTGCCTAATGTGCAGACGCTGATATTCCCCTGGTTCGTACTCCATTGCGCGCAAGGTCTAGGGGAAATTGGAAATCAGGCGGCCGCAACCATGCTCTTGCGTGCGTAATTCAGCCCTTATAAGCTCTAACCACGCTGCTACTGGAAATGACGATGGAAGGCAGGGGGATCGCTACAGCGATTGGCGGTTTAGGAGGGGATTGAAGACAATGGATGCTCGTAGCAGTTCAAGGGGGGGCTGCGGGGGTAGGTGCTGCGGGCTGCCATGCGGCAAAGACCCGGGCTCGATGCCGACGGAAAATGTAAGCCACAGCTGGCGTGGGTGCAAATTTGAGAAACCAGAATCCTTGAAAATGGTGCCGGAAGTGCATGCTAGAAGTCGCGCGCCTTAGGTCGACTCCTGGCAAAAGCCTTGTTGCATCCCGTGGGTCCCCCCATGGAATTTGGATGGCTGCATGGGTGAGTGTGGGTCTAACCTAGGCCCCACCCCTACCCCCACCCCACCCCACCCGCCCACACCTACACCTGGTTGGGCCCAGATTTCGAATTGAACTGAAATATATTTTTACAAAATTTATTTTTTACAAAAATCCAAAGACTTTTGAACAAGCCTACACATAATAACTTCGGCACCGTGCACATACAAACATCTCTGAACTTGGCTCCACATACAAAACACCCTGAACTTGGGTACACGCACAAAATATCTCTGAACATGGTCACCGTACAGATACAAAGCATACGAAAAATGTAAGCCACAGCTGGCAAGAGCCGGCAAGTGAGTGGCGACCCCAGGTGGCGGTAGGACACTAGGACTGGGGGGTGAAGACTCGGGAAGTGGGGACAGTAGAGGGGGGGCAGGTGAGGGTTATTCAAGGGTAATTCAAATTCTACGTTTTTAGACGTTACTAAGTTCAAAATCTAATATGCAAGGGGTGGAATCTACATCCCACCAGCCGAATATTCGGCAGTAGTGGGCCCTCCAATAGCTGCATTTTATAGGTGCAACGTAACGTTTTCAACACACCTGGTGGGAAGTTCCAACTGGGAACCGGAGGACAGTACATTGGGATCGACATGAAAGTGGGCGCAGGAGGCGACCCTCAACTCATTTGCTGGTCACCTTTATTGTTGCTGTTTAATAGCGTCAGCCTGTCAGACGCCCCAGACAGTTTGTCCTCCTAAAAAAAGGTTTAAACGATTAGGCGTTACTAAAAATATAGGGTTAGAAAAACTGTATTGTTGCTGTTAAATAGCGTCAGCCTGTTAGGCGCCCTGTTAGACGCCCCGGACGGTTTGGCTTCCTAATAAAAAATACATGTATATAAAAAGGCGCTACTCAAACGATAGGATTATGAAACCTGTATTGTTGCTGTTTAATAGCTTCATCCTGCCTGACGCCCCATACGGTTTATCTCCCTATTTTTTATTTTAATTTAAGGCGCTACTCAAACTATACGGTTATAAAACCTTTATTGTTGCTGTATAATGCTCAAGTGGTAGTTGTATCAGATACATAGTACGGTGCTCGTCCTTAGACCCTTCCGAATGAGTCCTTGCCCAACTAACCCTACAGCCATCTTTGGGGGGGCGCCCCCCCCCTTTAAGAGGCTAATAGCCTTGCAATGGATTTTTAAAGACTCATGCCAGTTTTTAAGCTGCTTTTATTTTTAGCTGCCGGCAGGTGGTGCCCAGGCAGGCCCACCATTTGTTTTCTTCTCCCAATCAATTTATTATGAGAATGGGGCTATAATGGCATGATTGATGGTGATGTTTGGAGCCATTTTACACGTCATTATGAGCACGTCATTGGGGGGTGGGGGCAGGGGGCAGGGGCAGGGGGGGGGTGGGGGGGTGGGGGGGGGGCATGTTTCAGGTCCTCAGGTATATTACGGATTACAGGTTCAATTGTCTTTTACTCTTGCTGCCAGGGACATTTTAATTGATGTCGGTGGGAATGAACGTATGGCTCGTTATGGTAGTTTTAGTGATTTGTCGAACGTTCACATACTGGGCTCGCCTTGGTTCGACACTGTGACAATCCTAGACTGCATAAACCTACGTTGGAGTGTGGTGTAGTAGCGTGCATAATAAACATGTAAACTCCGTTGGCAATTGGCAGATGGCGAGCAGCCTGAAGGCTGATAGACGATGTAATAAGACCAAACAAAACCTAAGCAATTACATGAATGAGATATGATTATATTCGTAATAAATAGGGGACGGCAACATGATATCATGTCATCATATGATCGACACAACACACAAATAAGCAGCAAACTTTCATGTTATCGTAATTCAGCCAAGGTATGTCAAGATTAACCATTCCGGGCAGTACCCCACCAGCTAACTATACAAAAATATGATTCGGAGCATTGACCCCCCCCCACCCCCACCCACCCACCACCACCAGCTAACTTAACAAAAGTAATGATAATGCCTGGTGGGGCGTGGTATTAAGGGAGCCCCATCTTACAGCGGTAGAGAACGGGCTGCTACACCAGCTAACTATACAAGTCTTGGAAGTACCCATTAATTACCAGCTAACTATACAAGTCTTGGAAGTACCCATTAATTGCGGCATCAAAGTCGCCCTCGTGTTGCTGCAGCATGCTTATCGCCGTAGAGCGCGACACCTCCGCAACCTCCATGATTCGGAGCACTAACTCCTCGTCCACCCCCTCCTCGCCCTCCTCGTCCACTGCCAGGGAGACCCAGTCAGAGGGTTCGCTCCCTAGCTGCAGCCGGAGCATCCCGTGCACCGAGTCCGAGGCCCTTCCTGCTCCTGCTGATCGTGTGGGGGTGGGGGTGGGGGTGGGGGTGGGGGTGGAGGGGAATTAGCCCACACTTAAGTTTAGGTGGTTTAGGGTATAGGATTTAGTGGTGTAGGTTTTTATTCAAAGGTTTAGGGTTTAGGGTAGTTTTAGGGTTTACGGTATAGGTGGGTTTAGGGTTTAGGTAAGAGGGGTCTATCTTCCCCCTACCTGCTGATCCCGCCGCGACTGGGTGACTCCCCACTGGGCTGAGCTGGCGGAGGCTTAGCAAGGTCATGAAGGGGTCGGAGAAGCTTTCAGAGCACACCCAGTGGTGGTGAATGCCCAGGAGGTGCTCTAGGAGGAGAACTAGACGGGGCAGGCCCAGGCCCAGGCCCAGGCGGGTTTGGAGCATCGTCTGGAGGCTTGCTGCAACATCGGCCAACACGGGGGGGGACCAACAGGCAGGTGCTGAGCTGGGGACCAATGCGGCCATTGCTTCCTGGGTAGCGAGATGGAGGTCAGGGTGTTACATCGGGTGGGGGTCAGACTACCGGGATAATGCCATGTTCCCTGTTCCCTAGTAATATGTAAACAGTGGTGTGAAACAATGGTAGAAGCCGCTTCCGAATCAACCTATCCAAAACAACGTTGCGAGGAACAAGTCAAATAATAATAGTAATAATAATAATAATAATAATAATAATAACAAGGCATTCTTTGCAAGGCAAACAAGTCAAATAATACAATTAAATACAGTAACAAGGCAATCCCCGCACAAGTCAAATAATAATAATAATACTAATTCTAATACTAATAATAACAACAATAATTCAAATAATAAAATAAAGTAACAAGGCATTCCTTGCACGGCGAACAAGTCAAATAATCAACACAAGATAAAATAACAAGGCAATCCTCGCACCTTCAGAGGGACTTGCAATTCTTCATGCTTTTGTGTTAGCGGTCCTAGGCGACCCCGGACTACAGCCAGAGCGCCCAAGGTGTCACCAGCAGCCACTAAGTTTATGTACTGACAGCATATGAGGTCGAAATGAAGCCTGGGAAATTCATCAAAAATGCCTGGCTGGAGCTCTAACGCGTGTTTTTCTATTCCTACTGCATCGCATTCCTGTGTTGGGAGAATTAGTGGTTTGGGATAAGTGAATAAGTGATGCAGTAACTTTTTTGTTTTTTCCATCAAACAAATCCTAGCTAGATTGCTTACGCGTGTATATTTATTTTTACTGCATCGCATCCCTGTGTTGGGAGAGAGCACTGATTCTTATTTTCATTTTTATTTGTTTATTTTACCAAAAATGCCTGGCTGGAATTCTAATGTGTGTTTTTCTATTCCTAAGGCACCGCAATCCTGTGCTGGGAGAGAGCAGTGATTCTTATTTTTATTTTATTTATTTTACAAAACATGCCTGGCTGTAACGCTCTAAAGCTCTAACGCGTGTTTTACTACTCCTACTGCATCGCATTCCTGTGTTGGGAGAATGAGTGAATAAGTGCAGCAGTAGATTTTTTTCTATACAAAAATGCCTAGCTGGAGCTCGAACGCGTGTCTTTCAATTCCTACTGCATTGCGATCCAGTGTTGGGAGATAGCAGTGATTCTCATTTTGGTTTTATTTTTATTTATTTTACAAAAAATGGCTGGCTAAGCCTCTAACCCGTGTCTTTCAATTCCTACTGCACCGCATTCTTGTGTTGGGAGAGAGCAGCGATTCTTATTTTTGTTTTAATTTATTTCATCAAAAATGCCTGGCTGAAGCTCTAAAGCGTGTTTTTCAATTCCTACTGCAACGCTATCCTGTGCTGGGAGAGAGCATTTTTTGTTTTTTTACCAAAAATGCCAGAAGGGAGGGTTCCGCCCAAACCAAACAATGATGGCAGACAGAGAAGCAGTCTAACTTTTATTCTTCTTCTTTGGTTCTGAATTAAGATGTATCTGTTTACTGTGCGGCTGGGCCACAATACAATTGTGTAACACCAAACTCCGTTTACAAGAGCAGGGATTTATTTCCCCCCTCTATATAGCGATCTCTACTTCTGACCCCGTTTTGGCCAAAGTTATTGCTTTTTTCCAGGGGGGGGGGGGGGGCTAAATGGCCCTTAACAACTATACAACCTGTAAAAAGCTATACAAACGCTGTCTCTAGAGGCATAAAACCATTAAGCTAGAAAAAACCCACTTTCAGATTTACAACAAAATTGTACCAGGTGGGTGGTGTAGTAGCGTGGGTATGCAGGGATGTTTATGTTGGCCGCTGTAGTAGGGTGGGTGTCCTGTGTGTGAGTGAGCTTTTCAGATTTGGAAAAACACCTGTACCACAAGAGCAGTCTCCCCTTAGCAAGGTTGAGCAAGTGCAAAATCTGGAGGAGGCCTAAAACCAATAAGCTAGAAAAAATCCACTTTCAGATTTGAAAATAAAAAACTGTACCAGAGGAGCAGTCTAACAAACTGTTTTTCTTTGGTTCTGAATCAAGATGTTGATGAATGTTTACTGTGCGGCTGGACCGCGATACAATGCAAAGTAAGCAAGGCTGAGTGTACCAGAGGAGCAGTCTCACCTTGGCAAGGTCTAACCAACTGTTTTTCTTTGGTTCTGAATCAAGATGTTAATGTTTACTGTGCGGCTGGACCGCGATACAGTGCAAAGTAAGCAAGGCTGAGTGTACCAGAGGAGCTGTCTCACCTTGGCAAGGTCTAACCAACTGTTTTTCTTTGGTTCTGAATCAAGATGTTAATGTTTACTGTGCGGCTGGACCGCGATACAGTGCAAAGTAAGCAAGGCTGAGTGTACCAGAGGAGCAGTCTCACCTTGGCAAGGTCTAACCAACTGTTTTTCTTTGGTTCTGAATCAAGATGTTAATGTTTACTGTGCGGCTGGACAGCAATACAATACAAAGTAAGCAAGGTTGAGTGTACTACAGGAGCAGCCCCACCTTAGCAAGGTTGACCAAGTGCAAAATGCCTTCCCTAGTGTTTTCAACCTTCCTTGTCCGACTCGTTGCCCGGGCTTCTTCTTGCCCGTCATCCATTCCTGCGTCTGTATTGATAAGGGTACAAAGTAGTAGTAGGTAGGGTAGTAGGGTAGCGCATAAGTAGTGAGTACAGGGAACGGCAATATGATATCATGACTGCTATCATGCCATCATATGATATCATGTCATCATATGATATCATGTCATCATATGATATCACGCCATCATATGATATCATGTCATCATATTTTATCATATGATGCCGGCAGTATGACTGGGCTAAAGTTACCATTTATATACAATATCATATGACGCAATTTGTATGATATCATATGATATCAAACTCACTTTTGGTCAACATCACATGATATACCTAAGGTCCCTAAGTAAGACTTGCCCAACCGTGACAGGAGGGGCTAAAACGGAAACAAATGGTGATCTGAACCCCAAACAAGTCGAATGACAAGTCAACTGAATTGCCATGCCTTTGTTGACATTCCCACAGCAAAGGTGAAAAAGAAAAAGAAAGATAACGCCTGGAGGGGCGTGGTGTTAAGGGGACCCTCCCGTACGCCGCAGCTGGGAAAAGTCACCATGGCAGACATAGTAAGCAAAGGTGCAACATCTATGGCTTCACATGGAATGATGAGATGGCACAATGTTTATTTTTGTGGCTGCGTGTAGCAGCTTCTTGGCAGCTCTTTTCCCTTGTCCTTCGGCCAAACCTGAAGCTAGCTAGTGAGTCTGAAAGCTGACAGGACAGGCATTCCAATTCATCTGTAATCTTTGGACTTGTCAGTCACTGCCTCATGGAGCTGGGTGGAAGCTGCTGCGAGTAGCCCAAGAAAGAAACACTGAGACACAACCAATGCATGCATGTATGAACCACCAGCAGCAGACAACTGAGAAAGGTCTTATGGATAGGAGCACCTCGGGAACTACTCATCTTTGTTAGGCCCACGTTGGACTTCTCACTGCGTTTTGCTTGCCTATTCAAATGTTCCACCATGGAAACAGCACCATGAATGCACCACCATGAATGCACCACCATGGAAACAGCACCATGAATGCACCACCATGAATGCACCACCATGGAAACAGCACCATGAATGCACCAACATGAATGCACCACCATGGAAACAGCACCATGAATGCACCACCATGAAAGCACCACCATGGAAACAGCACCATGAATGCACCACCATGAATGCACCACCATGGAAACAGCACCATGAATGCACTACCATGGAAACAGCACCATGAATGCACCACCATGAATGCACCACCATGGAAACAGCACCATGAATGCACCACCACTATGAATGCATCACCATTATGAATGCACCACCATGGAAACAGCACCATTAATGCACCACCACCATGAATGCACCACCACTATGAATACTCCACCATGGAAGCAGCACCATGAATGCAGTACCATTAATCCACCACCACTATGAATGCACCACCATGGAAACAGCACTAGATCCATCGTAGCTAGCAAGATCTGACACACACAAACGCATGCATACCTGTCTGCATGTACCAGTGCATTAGTGCAAGACAGTGTGAAGGTGTGATCCTGTAAGATAAGAAAACGATACTGCATGGTACTACGATCCGGTACACGACAGTGTGAAGGTGTGATCCCATGAGATAAGACAACAATACTACATGGTACTACGGTCCGGTACACGACAGTGTGAAGGTGTAATACCGTGAGATAAGACGATGATACTGCATGGTACTACGATCCGGTACACGACAGTGTGAAGGTGTAATACCGTGAGATAAGACAACGATTCTGCATGGTACTACTATCTGGTACACGACAGTGTGAAGGTGTAATACCGTGAGATAAGACAACGATACTGCATGGTACTACTATACGGTACACGACAGTGTGAAGGTGTGATCCCATGAGGTGAGACAATGATACTGCATGGTACTACGATACGATGTAACTACAATAAATACATTAATAAATAGTAGGCCTTATAGCAAGGCGCGAGGTTGAGGGGGCCAGCCAATTACTTGCACTGGGGACAACCACCAACTGTCAAAACAACACTACATATGCATAGTATCTTCCCACACACCTCGGCATCTGCGAACCTTCGAGGGCGGACTCCTAGAATCTGAGCGGGAAGGATGTGTCTGAAACATGTTCGCCCGAATTGAGGATGATGATGCACCTCCACCGCCATTGTGGTGATAACTGGTGGAGGGAGACGCACCTCGCTCCGAGTCAGCGGCTGATGCGCCCTCAGGTGGCGTGGGCTTATGAGCCTCACGGCTGTCCATGGGCCGCTTTCCCTCCATGTCCACATCCACGTCCATGCTCTCAGCTACACTCATGGCTGCCGGTGCTGCCTTCCCATCATAAGACGAGGGCTTACCTCTCGCACTACCGCCCACACTTGAATCCCATGAGGCAGGGGCTTCTAGAATGTCCTGAGGCAGACCACGGAAGGCGGCATACTCTACCAACAGCTCAAGCAGCAGATTTTTATCAAGGTGCAGACGGGCAAGCTCGTCTTTCAGGGCAATATCCACTTCTGTATTAGCCAGCTTAAGGGCATCGACTGCCTCCCTTCTAGATATACCCAAACATTGGATCAGGGCTTGGAGGTCAGCCTCGCGATAGGATCCAGGCCCTGCTTCTGAGAATTCAGCCGGCAAGGGGGCAGCATCACGCTGCGGCAGCAGCAAGGCATCTGCCAGTTTTGAGATGCTATCAGAGTCTGCTGGTCCTGGTGCCGCAATGTTGCTTTCAGGAGAGGCTGGGGAGTCTGGATGTGGAAGAGCTATGTGTTGGGCAGCTGGGGAGCGCTCGGGAGGCGTGTTGCGGTGCTGGGCAGGAGGGGGTGGGGGTAGGTAGTGCGCTTGCCGAAGCCGCAGCAAATAGCACAACGCAAGCACCAGCAGGGGCTCGTGTAGGCCTGCAATCATTTGGGATAGGAGTGAGGAGTAAACAAACAGCACAACGCAAGCACCAGTTGGGGCTCATGTAGGCCTGCAAGCACTATGGATAAAAATGAGGAGTAAACAAACAGCACAACGCAAACACCATTAGGGGCTCATGTAGGCCTGCTCATGTTGCGGTTAGCACAGTCATTTTAGGACGACGCGCCGCGAATTGAGCGACTCAATGCGACCCCAGTGCAACGCACTGCCCCCCAACCCCCCCGGGGCTCCGCGCTTTGCCCTATACAATGCTACGCCACAATCACCAAATCAGGCTTGCGCCATAACTTTTGCTACACAGCTGGACCGACAGAAAGCTGAAAACAAATACAATGGCGGTTAGGTGTGAGGTGTAAATACATAGGTACATAAATAAACATGAGGTGATACATAAACATGAGGTGTACATAAATAGGTTCTGATACATAAACATGAGGTGTACATACATAGGTTCTGATACATAAACATGAGGTGTACATACATAGGTTCTGATACATAAACATGAGGTGTACATACATAGGTTCTGATACATAAACATGAGGTGTACATACATAGGTTCTGATACATAAACATGAGGTGTAAATACATAGGTTCTGATACATAAACATGAGGTGTACATACATAAGTTCTGATACATAAACATGAGGTGTACGTACATAGGTTCTGATACATAAACATGAGGTGTAAATACATAGGTGTGAGGTGTAAAGGAATAGGTTCTGATGATTGACTTGGTTCTGATTATTCGAAGTTGGGCAAGTCTCTTGAGCCCATGTGCCTACCCCTGGTCTGTGACATGCATAAATACAAATGGGTGCGTTTTAAAGCTGACTCCTGATAGTCTACAACTAGGAATGATGTTTAGATTGTATCGAGACAACGTATGCTTGAGCGCGTTGTAATGAAAAGGTGCAATGAACACGACAATGAATACACCCTTCCCAGCCCCCAGTCCCTCCAAGCCCCCTTCTCCCCCCTCCCCACAGCCCCCCTTCCCCTCCCCCAACCCCTCCCAGCTAGGGCAGTAATAAATACGATAATGAATACGAGGTTGGAGCAGAATCATATTTGACATCAGAGCTTATATGATCTGGGCGCTTGGGATTTTATTCTGGCGTATCTAGATAGTCCCTAAGTTGATTGTGAACCTGCCCTTCAGCATGAATAGGGCAGTTTCAATATTCTTTTCTTCTATCGAAGGTACAAAAGCGAAGGTACGAAATGCTCAGCTACAGGGATGCTTCTCAATTTGAGCTGAGCCTGGATGAGCTTGAACTGCTAGTTTCAAGAATGACTATAAATAATAGAATAACGAAACTGAATAATCAAGGCACTACGAACAGAATGATCAAGACAATGTAATATTAGGCGGTCCATTATAGAAATTTAGGGGATGATTTGGATTTGGGTCTCGTTGTTCATAGTACATACCCCCACTTTTTCAGGCACATTTTTTGATAACTCTTAGAATTCTCAATTATTAGGCCAAAATGTCAGAATTCTTTGGCCAAATTCTCAAATCCGAGGTACAAATTACCAAGTACGGAGGGTCTTTTTTAAAACCCAAATCCAAATCAAATTTGCAGAATTGCTGTAAGGGACTACACTACTACAGGAGAACAGGCCTTCAGACGCACCTAGCTTCTGCCTCATGGTCTGGTAGGTCAGCTCAGCCAGTTCTGCTCGTGACTTTTTGAGGTCTAGTGGCAATGCTGCTGATCCTCTACTGCCACAAACCTCCAATGGGCTTGCCTCGTGGTTGGTGCCATAGACTAACAAGAGAAGAAGCTGTCTGAATTCAGAGTACGCCTCGGGGTAGGCATCCTCAGCCAACGGGGCAAGTTCATCTCGAGCAAGGGCTACAGGGAACCACATGCAGGTGATCATGAGTAATATTTTGGAGGATCAGATTTTAGACCAAGGGAGAAAGATCAGCAAACGCTCAAATGGCATTTTCGGAAGATATCGTGGATCACCAGCATACTATCTCAGTGTAGCCTCGAACAAGGACAGAGTTTGGTGGAGTAGGAGCACAAACGAGTAGGAGAAAAATTGAAGGGACTTACCAATAGATTTTAAATCGGTATCAGGCCCTGATTGATGCAAGAGCTCAAGGAACCGTGCTTTCTGCAAACGGAACCCTAGTCGGCCATCCTGCAAAATGCAATTAGAATTGCTGTCAGGGTTGCAGTGGATTTTAAGCTTTTGCCGTCGAGCTTAGAACAAGCAGCACGCATAGGGGAACACGCATTGGGGAGTCCAGATCTGGGCCATTGGAATTTTAACCTGACATATGCTGACAGTCCTGTCAAGTCTGACTCACATCTAAAATAGAAGAGAACCCGTCCTTCAGCTTGGTTAGGGCAGTTTCAATATCCCCTTCTCCAATGAATCTTGCAATCGAGCGGCATGCAGAAATCTGGCTTGAGCTCTTTTCACTTGCGTCCTGCGCATGGAGGGAATTCGCGTCACGAGAGGAAGTTTGCAAGTCGATACCTTGTTTGGTCCATAGCCCCGCACCTTTCTGCTCTCCAAAAACGATATCACAAGAGCATCTGTGGCCTCGAGACTAATTGGTGCCGGTGTCGGGGTCGATTGGACCATGTCATGCGCCCATATCCCTAAACTGTGTAGCGGCTCGATAAATCTGTTTTAATTATTCCTCTCTCCTAGTTTGCTGCTCTAGTGAATACTAGATTGCGGACTCTCGAAACAAAACGAATACATGCGCCCCTGAATACAAGTGACATGTGGCGTGGCGCGCCTAGGGTGGTTCGGTTTTCAGGTACTTCGGTATACAGAGCTTGGGTAGTCAGGCCTGGCTACCACGCTTGAGCTCTGGAACAGAACAAACATCGGGTGTTGAACCTTCGCCCGCTTACTATAATTTCTTAAATTCGTTCTGTTTGCTGGAAGCAATTACCGCTACTCCGACTCCAGTTTCGCAGAAAGTATCACTCTGTGCTACCTTATTCTGCAACTCCCATTATTCAGCTTTGTCACTGTATCAGGGATAGATTGATTGCGCAATCATCCGCCTCTAATCTGCACGCGCCCCCTCGGCTCGCCCGGTGAAATTCCGACCAGCGAAGCTCCGACTCAGAAAGCTGGCTCAGTCGCAAGGGTTGCTGTTTGCTTGAGCTCGCAGAATGAGCCAAGTAGCAGAAGATATCAACCTAACCTCGATAGCCGAAGCGTTCACTCCGGTGACGCTTGACGTTGCCCCGCTTCACCAATTCTTGTTATCGCTATCGAAACAGGTAATGGACGAGCATCATCCTATTCATATATGTATGCTCTGAAGAGTGCCGCAGAAAGGTTTACGAAAGTGACTTTATTGACATGTCTTGGAACGTAGGTCGAAGCTGTCCAGCAGGAAAATGCGAACCTCAAGGCTCAATTGGATGAGCTCCAGGTAAGCATTCTAGCCTTGGACCATTAATATGATGATGATGATGATGATGATGATGATGATGATGATGATGATGATGATTATTACACCTTTCCTGGTGCCCTACTGGACTCCTAATGTGCCAGTGGCTTGAAGTAGTCATGGAGGGAACTTCAGAAGTCACGAAAAATTATGTGCTAAACTGTGTTGTGAGATTTCCCCCCAGGTTGCCGAGTACTTATAACTAGACTCTGTCTAGCTTAACTACAAGTTATATGTGAGCTGGAATGGGATAGGAGAGAGAAAGAGGATTTTGTTACATACTCAGCAAAATAATGCCGAGACCGTACAGCGCCGGAGCAGCTGGACAGTTATATATCAGTGAGGGTTTGGGCACCATACACCTCAGAGCCTGGTATAAGACAAAAAAAACCAATAGCGAAAGAAAAGGTACATAAAAGGTACATAAAAGTGCTTAACAAAAAAACTGAGGGCTTACAGAGGTGGTGGTGGTGGTGGTGTGTGTGTGGGGGGGGGGGGCGATGACGATTGTGCGCATTGGTCAAGTATGTTCTCTGAATCAAAACCTCAGTGGTCATGGGTTCAATTCCCTTCACGAGCATACTCCCTTCGTCATCCTTTGTAAGGGGGATTCTTGTGCCTGTTGTATTATTCGGGGAATGGCAGTGGAAAGTATCTTAACATATATTGTTTTTGTTGACGGAGTTATCGAAAGAGACAAAGACTTGAACACACCAACATCACCAAGCCATCGTTCTAGTCTGTCTCTCTGTATGTTACAGTCCAGAAGAAGGCCATGGGGGTAAGGGTGGAGGAGTGTGTGTTTGGATGTGTGTGTGTGGGTGTGGGGTGGGGTGGGAGGGGATCAGTGCTCTGTCAATGTTGGTAGTGTGGACTCCTCTGTCTGTCTGTCTATTACAGTCCAGAGGTAGGCCAAGTAGGCTGAAGGGACTTGCCCAACTGTGATAGGAAAGGCTTCAAAAGAAAGCATTGATGAACTAAACCTCAAATAATTGTTTTACCGACTGTTTAAGTATCTAGTCTGTTAAAGTCTTCGTCCCTTTCAGTTACTCCGTCAACAATGGTTACGGTTACTCCACCAACAATGGTTTCGGTTACTCCGCTAACAATGGCTTCGGTTACTCCGCCAACAATGGTTTCGGTTACTCCGCCAGCAATGGTTTCCGTTACTCCGCCAACAATGGTTTCGGTTACTTTGCCAACAATGGTTTCGGTAACTCAGTCAACGATGGTTTGTGTGCTGGAGGGATGCAGTGAGAGAATGTCTGCTTGGTCTCTGATGGTGTGTTTGAGAGGTTTAAGCCTACCGCCGTAAGATGGGGCTCCCTCAATACCATGCCCCACCAGGCGTTGTCATCCCATTTTGGAGGTTTGGGGTGGAGAAGGGCATGGGGTTTCCAGGCAATATGTCGTTTGGCATAAGGGATTGAATTAATAGAGGTGAGCGAGTAAGTGGGTGGGTGGGACCTTGTGTGTGATGTATTGAGGGGGGGTAGGTTGGGTGGGTAGGGAAGCAGCAACATCCCGGTTGAAAGGCATGCGGGTGGGACCTTGTGTGTGATGTATTGAGGGGGGGAAGGTTGGGTGGGTAGGGAAGCATCAACATCCCGGTTGAAAGGCATGCGGGTGGGACCTTGTGTGTGATGTATTGAGGGGGGGAAGGTTGGGTGGGTAGGGAAGCATCAACATCCCGGTTGAAAGGCATGCGGGTGGGACCTTGTGTGTGATGTATTGGGGGGGGGAGGTTGGGTGGGTAGGGAAGCATCAATATCCCGGTGAAAGGCATGCGGGTGGGACCTTGTGTGTGATGTATTGAGGGGGGGAAGGTTGGGTGGGTAGGGAAGCATCAACATCCGGTTTGAAAGGCAGCGGGTGGGACTTGTGTGTGATATATTGAGGGGGGGAAGGTGGGTTGGGTAGGGGAAGCAGCAATAATCCCGGTTGAAAGGCATGCGGGTGGGGACCTTGGTGTGTGATGATTGAGGGGGGGAAGGTTGGGTGGGTAGGGAAAGCATCAACATCCCGGCTTGAAAGCATGCAGGTGGGACCTTGTTGTGTGAGTATTGAGGGGGGGAAGGTGGGGGTGGGTGGGGAAGCATACAATATCCCGGTTTTTCGAAAGGCATGGGGGGGGACCTTGTGTGTGATTGTATTGACGGGGGGGAAGTTGGGTGGGTGGGGAAGCATTCAACAATCCCCGGCTGAAAGGCATGGGGTGGGACTTGTGGGGTGTGCTTACTGAGGGGGGGAAGTTTGTTGGGTGGGTAGGGAAGGATCAACACAGGTTGACGGCATGAGGGTGGGTCCTTGTGTGTGATGTATTGAGGGGGGGAAGGTTGGGTGGGTGGGGACGCATCACCATCCCGGTGAAAGGTCATGCAGGCGGGACCGCCTTTTTGTGTGATGTATTGAGTGGGGGAAGGTTGGGATGGGTTGGGGACACAACATCCAAAATCCCTGTTTGAAAGGCATGCGGGTGGACCTTGTTGTGATGTAACTTGTGGGGGAAGGTTGGGTGGGTAAGGGAAGCATCAAATCCCGCTGAAAGCATGCGGGTGGGACCTTGTGTGTGATGTATTGAGGGGGGAGGTTGGGTGGGTAGGGAAGCATCAACACAGTTAAAGCATGCGGTGGGACCTTGTTGTGTGATGTATGAGGGGGGGGAAGGTTGGGTGTGGTATGGGAAGCATCAATATCCCGGTTGAAAGGCATGCGGGTGGGACCTTGTGTGTGATGTATTGAGGGGGGGAAGTTGGGTGGGTAGGGAAGCATCAGTATCCCGTTGAAAGGCATGCGGGTGGGACCTTGTGTGTGATGTATTGAGGGGGGGTAGGTTGGGTGGGTAGGGAAGCATCAATATCCCGGTTGAAAGGCATGCGGGTGGGACCTTGTGTGTGATGTATTGAGGGGGGAAAGGTTGGGTGGGTAGGGAAGCATCAACATCCCGGTTGAAAGGCATGCGGGTGGGACCTTGTGTGTGATGTATTGAGGGGGGGAAGGTTGGGTGGGTAGGGAAGCATCAATATCCCGGTTGAAAGGCATGCGGGTGGGACCTTGTGTGGAGGTAGTGGTTTTGGGGATGAGTGGTGTGTGTGGGGGGGTAGGGGGGGGGGGGGGGGGGGGGGGGGGGGTAAGCTGTCCCTGCTTTTGATCTTGACCGTGTCCCTTGGCTCACAAGCATGAGGAGCATCAATGTGAATGGCATGTGGTGGGACCTTATGTGGTGGTGGTGGTGGTCATGGTGTGTGAGTGCGTGTGGGTGTGGGTGTGGTGGTGGTGGTGGGGTAGGCTGTCCCTGCTCTTGATCTAAACTGTGTTCACTGTCACACAAGATTGAGGAGCAACAATGTGAATGGCCTGTGATGGGACCTTATGTGACGGTGGTGGTGGTGGTGGTCATGGTATGTGTGCGTGTGGGTGGGTGTGTGGGGGGGGTAGGCTGTCCCTGCTCTTGATTTAAAATGTGTTCACTGTCACACAAGCATGAGAGGAGCATCAGTGTCCTGGGTGAAAGGCATGTGGTGGGGCCTTATTTGACGGTGGTGGTTGTGGGGATGAGTGGTGTGTGTGTGGGGGGGGGGGGGGGGGGGGGGGGGGGGGGAGGCTGCCTCTGCTTTGTATCTAAACTGTGTTCCCTGTCACACAAGCATGAGATGAGCATCAGTGTCCTGGGTGAAAGGCATGTGGTGGGGCCTTATTTGACGGTGGTGGTTGTGGGGATGAGTGGTGTGTGTGTGTGGGGGGGGGGGGGGGGGGAGGGGGGAGGGGGGGGAGGCTTGCCTCTGCTTTGTATCTAAACTGTGTTCCCTGTCACACAAGCATGAGATGAGCATGAGTGTCCTGGGTGAAAGGCATGTGGTGGGGCCTTATTTGACGGTGGTGGTGGTGGGGGTGAGTGGTGAGTGTAGGGGGGGGGTAGGGGGGGGGAGGCTGCCTCTGCTTTGTATCTAACTGTGTTCCCTGTCACACAAGCATGAGATGAGCATCAGTGTCCTGGGTGAAAGGCATGTGGTGGGGCCTTATTTGACGGTGGTGGTGGTGGTCATGATGTGTGTGTGGGGGTGGGTGGGTGGGGTGGGTGGGTGGGTGGGGGGGGTATATTTGTAGTGGTTCACTGTATGAAGCGGAACACTCTTCAACATGGGGAGAATATTATATAAAAACAGCCTTGTCAAGAATTCTCTGCTTATTTAATGAGTAGGCATCAATGTCCTTGTTACTGGCAGCTACCCCACGCTCACCAGCGTAGACCTCTCAGGCCTCAACCTCACCAAGTTTTCCAAGGTGCTGGGGCTGCTGACTGGACTGATGGCACTCGACATCGACCCCTCTCCCCCCCCCCCCCCCCCACACACACACCCTCCCCCCTCCAGCTGCCCCAGCGCTTAGAAGTGTTGGAGGCAGGTCTGCAGGGGATTCAAGAGGGACCAGCAGGACAAGATGTGAACAATAGCGGCACGCCTCTGGCCTCTCCTAGAGGCCTAACCCCCCAAGATCAGCAGCTAGCGAGCAACCAAGGTCGTGCCAGCCCAAGAGGAACCACCCCAGGGGTAAGTCGCTGGAGACAAAATTAATACAAGAATTATGATTATTATTATTATTATTATTATTATTATTATTATTACTATCTGTTATTCCTATTCTTTATTTCACCCATGCCCAAATTAAGATACCACACCACACCACGCTACCCCAAACCACGCTTAACCGCGCCAAACCAAATCAAACCAAGCCAGACCATTTTGGTTAATTTGACTCATACAAGCACTTGGTTTATCGTGTAATTACAATACAAATGATTAAATACATGTGAATGATTCAATATTTAAAGAGCAAATTGACTCCTCTGGTAGGCTCTGCTATCTACCAGCTTTATATGAAGGCAATCTATAGCGTCATTTCTCTGTCGGCATTGCTTAACTTCATTCCCTAACTTCATTCCCTAACTTCTCTGACTTCATTGCCTGAACATAGAATTACCCAGAATCTTTTCCCCTCTCTGGAAAGGGCACATTGACGGATAGGCCCATGATAGGAATTGCCCCTGACTGACTGCCCTACCTTCATTACCCAAGCGTAGAATTACCAGGATTCCTGTCCCCTCTCTCGAATGGGCGCAGGGAAGGACAGGCCCATGACAGAAACTGTAGCTGACTCGGGCTGGGTCCCTCACGAATTCCCCAAAGTGCAGGAAAGGCCCATGATAGGAACTGCCCCTAACTTACTGCCCTGCCTTCTCTGCCTGGATGCAGGATTACCAGGATTCCCGTTCTCTCTCTCGAATGGGCACTGGGAAGGACAGGCCCATGACAGGAACTGTAGCTGACTCCGGCTGGGCCCTTCACAAGTTCCCCACATTGCAGGAAAGGCCCATGATAGGAACTGCCGCTCACTAACTGCCCTGCCTTCCCTCCCTGAATGCAGATTTACCCAGAATCCCGTCCCCCCTCTCAAATGGGCACATTGACAGATAGGCCCATAACAGGGAATGCCCCTAACTGACCTGACTTCATTGCCTGGATGCAGAATTACCAGGATTCCCGTCCCCTCTCTCGAATGGGCGCAGGGAAGGACAGGCCCATGACAGAAACTGTAGCTGACTCGGGCTGGGTCCCTCACGAGTTCCCCATAGTGCAGGAAAGGCCCATGATAGGAACTGCCCCTAACTCACTGCCCTGCCTTCTCCGCCTGGATGCAGAATTATCAGGATTCCCGTCCCCTCTCTCGAATGGGCACAGGGAAGGACAGGCCTATAACCGTACCTGCCCCTGACTGACTTCCCTGCCTTCATTACCCAAGCGTAGAATTACCAGGATTCCCGTCCCCTCTCTCAAATGGGCACAGAGAATGACAGGCCTATAACCGTACCTGCCCCTGACTGACTGCCCTTCCTTCTTTCCCTGATTGCAGAATTACCAGGATTCCCGTCCCCTCTCTCGAATGGGCACAGGGAAGGACAGGCCCATGACAGGAACTGTTGCTGACTCGGGCTGGATCCTGCATGAATTCACCGTTGTGAAGGATAGGCTGCAACTGTTGGAAGGCATATCAATGGAGCAGGTGAGGCTGTGCTTCTGCTCGTAACATTACATATTTACGTTACATTGTCATGGGCAGGCCATTTTGGGCCCAAGACAAGCCCGCTCCACAGCACCACGGAGGGGTCCTTAAACAAATCCTTAGAAACAGATTGGCGATGTTGCAGAATTCACCGTAGTGAAGGATAGGCTGGAACTATTGGAAGGCATATCAATGGAGCAGGTGAGGCTGTGCTTCTGCTCGTAACATTACATATCTACGTTACATTGTCATCGACAGGCCATTGTTCATGAATTTGCATATTTACATTGGACAGGCTGCAACTGTTGGAAGGTATTTCAATGGATCCGGTAAGGCTATGCTAATGTGCATAACATTACATATTTACATTACATTGTCATCAACAGGGCATTGTTCATGACTTTGCATATTTGCATTACATTGTCATCAAAAGGGCTAGCTGGCTGTAGGCCCGAGACAAGCCCGCTCCACAATATCTGTTCCAACAAATCCTCAGAAAAAGAAAAGCAATATTGCAGAATTCACCGTAGTGAAGGATAGGCTACAACTGTTGGAAGGCATATCAATGGAGCAGGTGAGGCTGTGCTTCTGTTCGAGACATCACATATTTCCATTACATTGTGATCGACAGGTTATTGTCCATGACATTACATATTCACATTGGACAGGTTGCAACTGCTGGAAGTTATTTCAATGGATCCGGTAAGGCGGTGCTACTTTGCATAACATCACATATTTACATTACATTGTCATCGACAGGTCATTGTTGGCCCGAGATAAGCCCGCTCCACAACATCCGGGAGGGGTCCTTAAACCAATCCTCAGAAAAGGAAAGGCATTATTGCAGAATTCAAATTAGTGAAGGACAGGCTGCAACTGTTGGAAGGCATTTCAATGAATCTGTTAAGGCAGTGTTTCAGTTCATGAGATTACATATTTGCAATACTTTGCCATCAACAGGCCATTGTTCATCACATTACATATTTACATTGCATTGTGACTTTGGCTTGTCGTACATTGCATTTACATTGCACACGTGACTGTGACTTGCCCTACATTGCATTTACTAACATTGCATTTACTAACATTGCATTGCATTGTCATTGCCTGTACTGCGCAGGATGATCAAAGTGTACTTGCGGGTGTTGTTGAGAGGGTGCGGGTGAACGTGGATGCGCTGCACACAAACATGACCTCTGTTCACACTAATCAGATTGTACTGCCTGTACTGCACAGGAGGATCAAAGCGGACTTGCGGGTGTTGTCGAGAGGGTGCGTGTGAACGTGGATGCGCTGCACACAAACATGACCTCTGTTCAAGCGATGCTGAGCGTTACAGACAGCCGAATGGGCGACTTTGATGAAAAGTCCACGGTGCAAGAGGACCTCATGGCTGAACTGCAGCATAAGATCGACGAGCTGAGGGCTGATGCCCTCAAGGTGAGTCAGAGCAAGATGGCTGGGCTGGGCTGGGCTGGGCTTACTGGTAGTGGAAAAAACAGCTCTGCTGCTTTGCTTACTGTTGATACTGGACTGCACATAGTAGCCCATAATAATAGTAGGCTGATAAACACATAGCACTTGGTATTTTTGTTTTTGTTATTATTCTTATTATTATTACCGTATTATTATTATTATTATTATTATTATTATTATTATTATTATTATTAATATTATTATTATTATTATTATTATTATTATTATTATTATTGTTATTATTATTATTGTTATTATTGTTATTGTTATTATTATTATTATTATTATTATTATTATTATTATTGTCGTTGTTGTTATTCGATCCTTATGCTGAGCTTGCTTTGCATGCTGCTGTGCTAACAGTGTTCGTCACTTGGTGTGGGTATGGGTGGGTGGGTGGTGGTGGTGGTGGTGGTGGTGGTGGGGGGGGGGGGGGGGGGGGGGGGTAGACTGTGTACTCTGTCTCAGGTGAGTCTCAGTGCACGTCACTTCCCTACAGGTCTCAGACTATTATGTATTTATTATTCACTTCCCATGCAGGTCCACGAATATTAGGTATATATGTGTTTTTATTTATTTATTGATTGATCTATTGATCTATTTATTTGTCTTTTTTCCCACTTCCCATGCAAGTCCAAGAAAAGTATTCACATATTTGTTCGAATATTTGTTCGAATTTTTGATCTATTTATTTGTTTATTATTCACTCTCCATTTAGGTCCAAGAATATTATTTATGCATTTGTTTGTTTATGATTTTTTTTTATTCACTTCCAATGTAGGTCGGATAAACTTATACATATGTGTCTATGTATCTATTTATTTGTTTATTATTCACTTCCCATGCAGGTCCACACACATATATATATATATATATATATATATAGATATATATAGATATATATAGATATATATATATAGATATATATAGATATATATAGATATATATAAAGAAATCATGGTCGTGGTGGTCGCGGTGGTCGTGGTGGTCGTGGTGGTGTCATCATCGCGTGCCCACGTGCCATGGGCGTGCGAAGTGTAACCGACTTGCAACTGACTTTTCGTTCACCCAACTAGCAACTCTCCGCCTAGCAGAATTTTCAAATACCAAAACTGCAGATTCGCTAAGCTAAGCGCGCGCGCTCATAGCATGTCCACAAATGCCTCTGATACTATGAAGGCAAGACATTTAGAATCAGAAGATCCTCTCCTCGGAGGTCACCAGCCGACCCTCATATGGCTTTGCATGGCGCTCGGAATAATAGCTTTCAGTTCTTCACGGATATTGCGACCATGATGCATGGCAACGGTCCTAATGGGCAGGAGGGCCCGCAACACCGCCAGCCAGCGCTCAAAGCGAGCTTGCCAGAGCAAGGAAGACAGGGAAATAGCCAACAAGCGTCGACGTGATGCCCGCGCTGGCTGGCGCTACGTCATGCTGGTAATCTCGCAAGGAGTCAGGAACGAGCTACCGTGCCTGAGGAGGAACACGAAGCTGGTAACCAATCCAGGCGCCAAGACTATGCTGCCCAGCCTGAGGAGTTATGCCAGGATCATAATCAAGCCAGACCTTCATATCGTGATGCTTTTTTTCTCCGTCTGCGAGCGTTGCCACCATTCATCTCACGCATGCGCAATTTTGCCATGCCATCGCATCACATTCGTAGTGATTGGCAACCAGTTGCGATGAATTACCTTAGTTCAGATCGCCATGGCCATTCCGTCCCCCTGGACACTCTCGCGCTTGCCACGACCATCCCATCTTTGCAAGCTCTTTTCGTTGTATATGATATGAAGTACGTTGCTGCGATTTTTGCTGTTCTGAGTTGACTGAGTCTCGACTGGGGCACTGTACGAGAAGACGAAGCTGCAGGTTTGTAGCCATGCAATTGCACCGGTCCGGTGTTCTCGGGGCGATCGGAATCTGAGCGCTCGCAATGTTGGTAGGTTCGAAGCTCAGCGGGTCCCTCTTTCTGCACGATTGAATCCCACAGGGTGAAGTGAAGGGTACGAGGTAGGGAGAAGAAGATTGTGTGTGCGTGTTGGTGGTTGGGGGAAGGGAGGGTGGTGGTGGGTAAGGTGAGAGAAAGAGAGTGCGTGTGGATGGGGTGGGTGAGGGGTAGGGAGAGGTCAGAATGGGGGGGGGGGGGGGATGGTATGTGTGTATGACAGGGTGGGAGGCCACACCTGCAGCAGAAGGGGAATAGGTAGGGAGAAGAAGTGTGTCTGTGTGTGTGGGTTTGGGGGGAGAGGCAGGGGAGCGTCGAGCAAGGGCTGAGATGGCTGATTTCTTGACTGTGTGTAAGGGAGGGGGGGGGGGGGGGGGGGGGGGGGGGGGGGGATTCAAGGGCGTTACCCGTTATGTAACCCAGACCAGACTAGGACCCATGGCCTGGGTGGGGGGTGGCCACCGGCCACACGGGCTACCGTACTAGTATATTTATATATATATATAATGTATTATTCGCTTCCCATGCAGGTCCAATAATATTATTTATCATTTTATTATTATTTATCATCCACTTCCCATTCAGGCCCAATAATATTATTTGTTTATTTCCTTATTATTTATCATCTACTTCCCATTCAGGCCCACTATAATTATTTGTTTATTTCCTTATTATTTATCATCTACTTCCCATTCAGGCCCACTATAATTATTTGTTTATTTCCTTATTATTTATCATCTACTTCCCATTCAGGCCCACTATAATTATTTGTTTATTTCCTTATTATTTATCATCCACTTCCCATTCAGGCCCACTATAATTATTTGTTTATTTCCTTATTATTTATCATCCACTTCCCATTCAGGCCCAATCCGAGTCTGTGGATGCAACCATGAAGGGGGAGAACAATGTGAACCAAATATGAGATCAAATCCGCCTTGTCAAAAACTCTCTGAGCCAGCGCATGACTCTGGCAGAAACTTGTGTTTATTTACTTAGTATTTATCATTGTATTATTTGTTAATGCACTTATTATTTATCATTTTATGATTAGTTTATTTACTTATTAATTTGATCGTTGTTTGTTTATTTACTTATTATTTATCATTTATTATTTTTGTATTTACTTATAGTTTACCATCCACTTCCCACCCAGGCCCAATCAGAGTCCGTGGAGGCGACCATGAAGGGGGAGGACAACGTGAACCAAATATTGGACCAACTCCGCCTTGTCAGAAACTCTCTGAGCCAGAGCATGACTCTGGCAGAAACTTGTGTTTATTTACTTATTAATTTGATTGTTATTTGTTTATTGACTTATTATTTATCATTTTATTATTTTTGTATTTACTTATAGTTTACCATCCACTTCTCACCCAGGCCCAATCAGAGTCTGTGGACGCGACCATGAAGGGAGGGAAGAACGTGAACCAAATATGGGAGCAAATCCGTTACATCGAAAACTCTCTGAGCCAGCGCATGACTCTGGCTGGAACTTTTGTTTATTAACTCATTATTTATTATTTTATTATTATTTATTTACTTGTTATTTATCATCATATCATTTGTTGATTTCTTTATTATTTATCATTGTATTATGTGTTCATCTCTATTTGAGAAACTTAATTATTATTTATCATTTTATTATTTGTTTATCTCTATTTGAGAAACTTAATTATTATTTATCATTGTATTATGTGTTTATCTCTATTTGAGAAACTTAATCATTATTTATCATTGTATTATTTGTTTATCTCTATTTGAGAAACTTAATCATTATTTATCATTGTATTATGTGTGTATCTCTATTTGAGAAACTTAATTATTATTTATCATTGTATTATGTGTTTATCTCTATTTGAGAAACTTAATTATTACTTATCATTGTATTATTTGTTTATCTCTATTTGAGAAACTTAATTATTATTTATCATTGTATTATTTGTTTATTTACTTATATTTTACCCCCCACTTTCCATTCAGGCCCAATCCGAGTCAGTGGACGCAACGATGAAGGGAGAGAACAACGTAAACCAAATATGGGATCAAATACGCCACGTCGAAAACTCTCTGAGCCAGCGCATGACTCTGGCAGAAACTAGTCAAGTTAACATGTTGCAAGAGGTGGATGAGACTAAAGAGACGTCACTGGATGTGATGGCTCGGGTGGAGGAGCTGCGCAGACACACCACGGCTCTGGAATCCAAGTTGGAGTCATTTAATTCTCAAGTAGCAGCTGCAATCCAGCCTCTGCACTCCAGGTATGCACGCACACGCAAACACACACATGCACATGCACACACAGATACAGACACACACACATGCACACACTCGGGTGGAGGAGCAGCGCAGACACACCACGGCTCTAAAGTCTAAGTTGGATTCAACCAATTCTTAAGTAGCAGCTGCAATCTAGCCCCTGCACTCCAGGTATGCACACACAGATAGACAGACACACATGCATGCACACACACAGAAACAGACAGACACACATGCAGATGCACACACACGGGTGGAGGAGCTGCGCAGACACACCACAGCTCTGGAGCTCAAGTTGGAGTCATTCAATGCTCAAGTAGCAGCTGCACTCCAGGTATGCACACACAGATAGACAGACACACATGCATGCACACACACAGATACAGACAGACACACATGCAGATGCACACACACGGGTGGAGGAGCTGCGCAGACACACCACAGCTCTGGAGTTCAAGTTGGAGTCATTCAATGCCCAAGTAGCAGCTGCACTACAGGTATGCACACACACACACTAACACAGATGCACACACACACATGCACATACTCTCACACCCACTGCAAGCCAGCCTCTGCTCTCCAGGTATGCACACACACACACTATCACAGATGCACACACACACACATGCACATACTCTCACACCCACCGCAAGCCAGCCTCTGCTCTCCAGGTATGCACACACACACACTAACACAGATGCACACACACACACATGCACATACTCTCACACCCACTGCAAGCCAGCCTCTGCACTCCAGGTATGCACACACACACACTAACACAGATGCACACACACACACACATGCACATACTCTCACACCCACTGCAAGCCAGCCTCTGCACTCCAGGTATGCACACACACACACTAACACAGATGCACACACACACACATGCACATACTCTCACACCCACTGCAAGCCAGCCTCCGCTCTCCAGGTATGCACACACACACACACTCACACCCATTGCCAGCCAGCCTCTGCACTCTAGGTATGTGGGTGAGTGTGAGTGTTCGTGGGTGGGTGAGTGTTCGTGGGTGGGTGGGTGTTCGTGGGTGGGTTCTGGGTACCTCCCGCCCTCCCCCCCCCCCCCCCCTTCTGCTACCCCCTGGTGGGGTGGGGTGGGGTGGGTGAGGGGGGTCTGGGTGCCTGAACTACCAGCCCCCCCCCCCCCCCCCCGCTTCCCCCCCCCACACACGGCCCCAAACACACAGCCAACACCCACACACATCCACGGCCACAACCACACATGCCCACGCCTACACATACACATAAACATAAACACCTCACACACACAGTCTGTCGCATGGTAGCAATACCTTCCCCCTACGCACGCACACACACACACACACATACACACACACACATACACATACACATACACACACACATGATACCACTATTTTTCACCCCCCACCCCACCCCACACACACACACACATGATAGCACTAACTTTCAGCTCCCTTACGCTGCAGCCTGTCTTATGTGAGCTCCAAACTAGAGGACCTGACCCGAAGAAAGCAAGATGCCAGCAACGCAATAACCATGGATGACGTGAGCATCGCACTAACTCCCCCCCCCCCCCCCCCCACACACACACACACACACACACACACACATGATAGCACTAACTTTCAGCTCCCTTACGCTGCAGCCTGTCCCATGTGAGCTCCAAACTAGAGGACCTGACCCGAAGGAAACAAGATGCCAGCAACGCAATAACCATGGATGATGTGAGCATCGCTGTTAGCAGGGCTGTAGATCACGCAGATCGTCGAGCAGATAATATCATCAAGTCGATTGGCGGTAAGTGAGCAGGTAGCAGGGTAAGCTAGCTGTTAACAGGGCATTGGGTCGTGCGGATCGTCGCGGCCGATAATATCATCGAGTCGATTGGCGGTTAGTGAGCAGGTAGCAGGGTAAGCTAGCTGGTTGTGGGGCAGTGGATCACGCAGACGGTCGAGCCGATAATATCATCAAGTCGATTGGCGGTAAGTTAGCTGGTTGCGGGGCGGGGGATCGTGCAGATGGTCGAGTCGGTAATATTGTCAAGTAGATTGGGGGTAAGTGAGCAGGTAGCAGAGTAAGCTAGCTTGTTGCGGGATGGAGTAATATGCAGATCGTCGAGCTGATCATATCATCCAAGTCGAATGCCGGTAAGTCATCCCCTCCGCCTCCACCACCACCACCACCACCACCCTTCACCCACCGCCTCCACCACCACCCTTCACCTACCAAGACCACCACCATTTACCCGCCACTACCCACCACTACCCACCACCCACCAGTCAAAGTTTTTGCCTTCCTCACTCATCCCCTCCTGCTCCACCCCCACAACCTTCAGCCATAGAGACCTTTGTTGCAATGACACTCCACCACCACCACCTACCACCACCCACCACCACCACCACCCACCACCACCACCACCACCACCACCACCCTTCACAACCTTCAGTCATGGAGAGACGAGTCGAAGAGCTGAACAATTTTAAATCAATCAGGACCTTTGTTGCAATGACATTCCACCACCACCACCTACCACCACCACCCACCACCCACCACCACCACCACCCCTCACAACCTTCAGTCATGGAGAGACGAGTCGAAGAGCTGAACGATTTTAAAGCGAACAAGACCTTTGTTGCAATGACACTCCACCACCAACACCCACCACCAACACCCACCACCCATCACAACCTTCAGTCATGGAGAGACAAATTGAAGAGCTGAATAATTAGAAAGCGAATAAGACCTCTGGTGATGACACTCCACCACCACCATTCACCACCCACCACCACCACCACCACCCAACACCACCATTCACTACCCACCACCCCCACCACCCTTCACCCCCCACCCCCCACAGCCATGGAGGGACGAGTCGAGGAGCTGAATGATTTGAAAGCGAACAAGACCTCCGTGGTGATGACAACCGACCTAGACCTCCTCTTAAAGGAGCATGCCTCCACCATAGACAGTCGTATGGAGGTCCTGCAGATGGACATGTTCGACAGCATATCCACAAAAGCAGATAAGGATGAATTGAGCACCCTGGACACCAAGCTGGCTGCACGCATCGCCGCTCTGGAGGGGGCCATCTTGAAGGGCCTCAAAGCAATCAGTGATAAAGTATCGGCAGCGCTGTCAGAGAAATTGGACCTGTCCAGATTCAATGATTTCAAGGTACTGGCAGATTTATTTTTTTATTATTTATTTTTAATTTTAATTTTTTTAATTTTTTTAATTTTTTTCCTCTGCACCCCGGACACCAAGCTGGCTGCACGCATCGCCGCTCTGGAGGGGGCCATCTTGAAGGGCCTCAAAGCAATCAGTGATAAAGTATCGGCGTCGCTGTCGGAGAAATTGGACCTGTCCAGATTCAATGATTTCAAGGTACTGGCAGGATTTTTTTTTTTTTTTTTTTTTAATTTAATTTTGAATTTTGAATTTAATTTTTGTTTTTAATTTTTCTCTGCACCCCGGACCCCAAGCTGGCTGCGCGCATCGGCACTCTGGAGGGGGCTATCTTGAAGGGCCTCAAAGCAATCAGTGAGAGAGTATCGGCGACGCTGTCGGAGAAATTGGACCTGTCCAGATTCAACGATTTCAAGGTTCTGGTGGGGTTTTAATGTATTCTTTTATTGTGTCTTCTGCATCCCGGACACCAAGAGGACAGGCTGCGTGACTTTAGCGCAGCCGCCCTCCTCCTCCACCCCCCTCCCACCCCTCACCCTACACGCCTCACCCCTCACCCCCACACCGCTCACCCCCCCCCCCCCCCCCCCCCCCCCCCCTCACCCCTCACCCCTCACCCCCTCACCCCTCACCCCCCCCATTACCCCCTCATCCCCCCCCCCTCACCCCCCTCACCCCCTTACCCCTCACCCCTCACCCCTCACCCCACCCCCCCCTCACCCCCCCTCATCCCTCAACCCCACCCCCCTCACCCCTCCACCCACCCTCACCCCTCATCCACCCCCGTCACCCCTCACCCCTCACCCACCCCCACCCCCACCCCCACCCTCTCCAGGTTCAAGTGCGTGCTGTACTTGCTGACGTGGAGGACAGGCTGCATGACTTTAGCCCAGCCGCCCTCCCTTACCCCCCCCCCCCCCCCCCCCCCCCCCCTACACACACACACACCCTCTCCAGGTTCAAGTCCGTACCAGGCTTGCTGACGTGGAGGACAGGCTGCGTGACTTTAGCCCAGCCGCCCTCCCTCACCCCCCCCCCCCCCCCCCCCTACACACACACACACACACACACACACACACCCTCTCCAGGTTCAAGTCCGTACCAGGCTTGAACCCAGCCGCCCTCCTTCACCCCCCCTCACCCCTCACCCCCCCCTCCAGGTTCAAGTGCGTGCTGTGCTTGCTGATGTGGAGGACAGGCTGCATGACTTTATCCCAGCCTCCCACCCCCCCACCCCTCTCACCCCTCACCTCTCACCCACCACCTCGCACTCCCCTCGCCTCTCATCCCCACCCCCACCCCTCATCCCCCACCCCATCAGGTTCAAGTGCGTGCTGTACTTGCTGACGTGGAAGACAGGCTGCGTGACTTTAGCCCAGCCGCCAGAGGCATGAAGGTGCCCCTGGATGGCGGCGGTAACCTTGGCGCTAGCAGCTGCTTGTGCTGCGACCAGCGAGTGCGCAGCGTGAAAGACATGCATGTGAGTGTGAAGGGGAGTCAGTACGAGGGGAAGTACATGCATGTGAGTACGCAGTGTGAAGTACAAGGGGAAGCACGAGGGGAAGTACATGGATGTGAGTACGCAGTGTGAAGTACAATGGTAAGTACGTGCATGTGAGTGCGAGTGCGCAGCATGAAAGATATGCATGTGAGTGTGAGGGGGAGTCAGTACGAGGGGAAGTACATGCATGTGAGTACGCAGTGTGAAGTACATGCATGTGAGTATGCAGCGTGAAGTACAAGGGGAAGTACGTGCATGTGAGTGCGAGTGCGCAGCGTGAAAGATATGCATGTGAGTGTGAGGGCGAGTCAGTACGAGGGGAAGTACATGCATGTGAGTACGCAGTGTGAAGTACATGCATGTGAGTACGAGGGGAAGTACATGGATGTGAGTACGCAGTGTGAAGTACAAGGGTAAGTACGTGCATGTGAGTGTGAGTGCGAGGGGAAGTCGGTTGGATGGGGGGTGGGAGTGGGGGGGGAAGGGCACACCTTGATTTGGTCACACTTAATTTTGTGGGGTGGGGTAGGGTAGAAGGGGCAGACCTCAGGCCTCAATGCAGTCGACCCCACCCCATCCCAACCCACAGGCCTCAATTCAGCCCAAACCAAACCAATCCAACCCGCAGGCCTCAATGCAGTCCACAGGGCAGTCCACAACGGGCTGTGGCACCAACAGCCGTGTGTTCGCACCTGAGTGCCCACCATCAATGCAGTCCACCCCACAGCACCCTACCACACCCCATTCGACCCCACCCCACCTCACCCCACTCAACCAACACCACACCACACCACACCCCAAAGGCCTCAATGCAGTCCACAGGGCAGTCCACCACGGGCTATGGCACCAACAGCCGTGTGTTCGTACCTGAGCTCCAGCCGTCAATGCAGTCCACCACAACACAACTCACCAAACCAAACCAAACCAACCCGCAGGCCTCAATGCAGTCCACAGGGCAGTCCACCACGGGCTATGGAACCAACAGCCGTGTGTTCGCACCTGAACGCCTGCCGTCAACTAAACCCCAAACCAACTCAAACCAACCCAACCCAACCCAACCCGCAGGCCTCAATGCAGTCCACAGGGCAGTCCACCACGGGCTATGGCACCAACAGCCGTGTGTTCGTACCTGAGCGTCTGCCGTCAACTGAAGGCTTGTTCCCTAGCATCAACAAACCACCTGATGTGGGTGCATACAACAACGCCAAAATGGCACAGCAGCGGAAGCAGAATGGCTCCAAGATGGCCATGTCACGAGGAGGCTTTGACCCTTACGTGTCTCAAGGTGCGTGGTGTGAGTTAGGAGTAGGTGTGGGTGTGAGGTACGAGTGGGTGTGAGGTACAACCACCCCAAACCCAAACCCACCTTTTCCCAATGAACAGATGTCAGTGAGGGTGGCTATCACCACCACCACCAACACACCATCACAACCACACCACCACCACCAACCACTCCAAACCCAAACACACCTTTTCCCAATGAACAGATGTCAGTGAGGGTGGCTATCACCACCACCACCACCACCACCGCACCATCACCACCACACCACCACCAACAACCACCAGCCACCCCAAACCCAAACTCACCTTTTCCCAATGAACAGATGCTAGTGAGGGTGGCTATCACCACCACCACCACCACCACACCATCACCACCACACCACCAACAACAAACACCCCAAACCCAGACCCAAACCCACTTTTCCCTGTGAACAGATGTCAGTGAGGGTGGCTATCACCACCACCACCACCAACCACCTACCACCAACCACCTACCACCAACCACCAACCACCCCAAACCCAAACCCACCTTTCCTATGTGAACAGATGTCAGTGAAGGTGGCTATGCACCTCTGTTACCATCACCCACACCATCATCACAACACCAACACCAACCACCCCAAACCCAAACCCCCAAACCCAAACTCACCCAAGCCCACCTTTTCCATGTGAACAGATATCAGTGAAGGTGGCTATGCACCTCTGTTACCTTGGCAGATGAGTCCTCCTGACTCAGGGACTGGGCCCCGGGAATTCACGAAGCCAAGATCTACCTCTGGAAAAGTTGGGGAGTCCATCTCGGGGGCCATTGCTGAGGGTCGCATCCCCAACATGCGAGGCAAGGGAGGGGCAGGAGGGAACAAGTAAGTTGCTGTATGGTTAGTTAAAAGTAACAGCAATGGTTAACAAGGAACAGTAATGGTGAACAAGTAGCCCAGGGAATTAACAAAGCCTAGATCTATCTCTGAAAACCTAGGGAAATGACTAAGCCAAGATCTAGGGAATTGATAAAGCGACTAGGGAATTGACAAAGCGACTAGGGAATTGATAAAGCGACTAGGGAATTGGGAAAGCGACTAGGGAATTGGGAAAGCGACTAGGGAATTGATAAAGCGACTAGGGAATTGATAAAGCAACTAGGGAATTGGGAAAGCGACTAGGGAATTGGGAAAGCGACTAGGGAATTGATAAAGCGACTAGGGAATTGATAAAGCGACTAGGGAATTGATCAAGCGACTAGGGAATTGGGAAAGCGACAATGACAAAGCCAAAACCTAGGGAAATGACAAAGCCAAGATCTATCTCTGAAAACCTAGGGAAATGTCAAAGCGCCTAGGGAATCGGAAAAGCAACAATGACAATGCCAAAACCTAGGGAATTGCCAAATCCAAGATCTATCTCTGAAAAAGCCAGGGAGTGCATCTTGGGAGCCATTGCTGAGCGTCGCATCCCCAACATGCGAGGCAAGGGAGGAGCAGGAGTGGACAAGTAAGTTGTAGTATGGTTGTTGAACAAGTAAATAGTTGTATGGCTGGTGAACAATTAACTAAGTCACTAAGTAACAAGTAAGTAAGTAGGTAACAGTAATGGTGAACAAGTCACTAAGTAACAAGTTACTACATAACAGTAATGGTGAACAAGTCACTAAGTAAGTAAGTTGCAAAGTAAAGAAGTAACAGTAATGGTGAACAAGTCACTAAGTAAGTAAGTTGCAAAGTAAAGAAGTAACAGTAATGGTGAACAAGTCACTAAGTAAGTAAGTTGCAAAGTAAAGAAGTAACAGTAATGGTGAACAAGTCACTAAGTAAGTAAGTTGCAAAGTAAAGAAGTAACAGTAATGGTGAACAAGTCACTAAGTAAGTAAGTTGCAAAGTAAAGAAGTAACAGTAATGGTGAACAAGTAAATAAGTAAGTAAGTTGCAAAGTAAATAAGTAACAGTAATGGTGAACAAGTCACTAAGTAAGTAAGTAACTAAATAACAAAGGAACGAAGGAATGAAGTAACGAAGTAACAAAGCAATAGTTATGGTGAGCAAGTAACAAAGTAACTAAGTAACAAAGTGACAAAGTAACAGTAATGGTGAGCAAGTAACTAAGTAACAAATAACTAAGCAACATTAATGGTGAACAAGCATGTGTGTTACAGTCCAGGGGTAGGCCAAATAGGCTTAAGGGACTTGCCCAATCGTGACAGGAAGGGCTAAACATTTAATGCCAATTGCACATTGACCTTGTCCTTTTAAATAAATCAATAAATTAGTAAATAGTACGCCTATTATGAGGCGTGAGGTTGAAGGGGCCAGCCCATTTGCTTGCGCTGGCGCCAACCACACCTTGTCCTTCTAAATAAATGAATGCATATATAGTACGCCTTATTACGAGGCGTGAGGTTGAGGGGACAGCCAGTTTGCTTGAACTGGAGCAAACCACACCTTGTCCTTCTAAATAAATGAATAAATGCATAAATAGTACGCCTTATTACGAGGCGTGAGGTTGAGGGGGACAGCCAGTTTGCTTGCACTAGGGCCAACCACACCCTGTCCTTCTCTCCCCTGCAGACTTGGTAAGACTGACTCCCCAGAGTTCCCCACCCTCCCCATGGGCCCCGCCTCGGCCTCCTCTTCACGCCCCGCCTCGGCCGACGCAAGCAACGCTGCTCAAGAACCCCATCTTCTACAGCTCCAATATGCCAGTCAAGTGGGACATAAAGGAAGTGCAGGTGGCTCAGCATCCCAGGTGTTATCTAATTTGGCTGCTCCCGGGTCTCCAGGATCTCCGGGGAGGTCCCAGGTGGTCTCGGCTCTTGGATCCAGGGCTTCAGCTGTTGGCAGCGTGATTGAAATGGTTAATGAGCAATGAGTATGTAATGATAAGGCCTGGTGGGGTGTGGTATTAAGGGAGCCCCGTCTTAGGGTGGTTGATAACAGGCTGCTACTTTACCTGGACAAAGCTACCATGGCGGTTGACAGCGACCGTGAACACGCGCACCTGTAGGGATTCGAACCCCGCACCTTCTTGCTTCAACGAGATCTACCATTTAGCCATTCGTCGAAATGGGATATGAGAATGTGTGTATGTTACATTCCAGGGTTGGGCCAAATAGGCTCAATGGACTTGCTCAACCGTGACAGGAAGGGCTAAAAAAAAAAAAATTGATGAACTGAACCCCAAAGGAGGAACCGTTGTGGCACAGGGCTTGTCTTCATGATTAAATAAATACCAGTATTACGCCTGATGATGAGGCGTGAGGTTGAGGGGGGCAGCCTGTTTGCTTTCACTGGGGGCAACCACCAATAGGGAAGGGGGGGGGGGGGGGGGGGGGGGGGGCTATCATCTCCCTGACTTGTCATTATGTATGTATGTATGTATGTACGTAGATTAAGGTCAGAACACACTCATATTTGTTAGGCTCGCGTTGCACTGCTCACTGTGTATTGTTCTGCCTATTCTAATGTATGGTACAGTCCAGGGGGTAGCCCATTAGTTTAAAAGGACTTGCCCATCCTCAAATAATCAAGATAATTATAGAGTTATCATTTTCAATACCTTGTCATAGGCAGGCCAGTGTTGACCCAAGATGCCACAACTTCTGGGGTCTTGCCGCCAGGGTACTACAAAGCGCGCGCGGCAGCGCGATTTTGCGCACGCTTTTTGAGCCCCACTGCGCGTTTCGTTTTTTTGAATCCTTATGGGCGCAGCCAGCAGTTTTTGCGCTTTTCGCACTAGAAAGCGCTGGCCAATTTGACGTTATTGCGCTTTAAGCGCTGGCCAATTTGACAAAATGTAGTTCCCTGCTTGCCACTCTAATCTCTTAACCAACAGGATGCAGACTTTTAGGAATTGTGACCTAGCCACTCACCGTGACAGAGAATGAGACACTTTGAAAAACGGGCTTTCCTCGCCTCGTGACCAGCCTCGAGGTTTGCTGGTTATTGGTTGTTTTACATTATTTCTCCGTCTTGGAATATAGATTTAGACTTGTATGACAGCCAAGACCATTGAATGGCAGTTGAAACAATAGCTCGTTGACACTTTGAGGATGAAATAGTGTTTTTTAGATTGTGTGTATTTGATTGGAACATGCCTTTAAGCCAACTCTGGGCTGCTCACAGACTTCCAATTCCAAGCCTACCCGTGCGACACAAACAGTATCCAGGTATTGCCCAAATAATAAATATGGGCTCGGTGTGTGTGGGGGGTGGGGTGGGTGGGGGGGCTGAGGCGTTTCCTTGTTGTGTGTGAGGGCTGAAACCTGCCCAATGCGATAGTGTGCGTTATATAACAAATTAGCGAGTTAAAGCCATTCGAGATGAATCCGCAGCGTCGCTGATTTGTATCGAGAATTCGAGACTCCGGGAGACCCACCCTCCTGGGGTGAAATTCTTTTCACAATTAAAAAAAGCTCCGCTATGTAATGCATATCCGGCAAATTACCGGTAGTTGCTGTTTTGTTTAGATTACATGATTAAAAGCTATAAGCTAGGAATTATACCAGCTTGCTGATGTTCTGACTTCACTGAATTGTGTCACTTATAACTTGTCAATGTTTTTTTTTGTCATTTTATCATGGGACGCAATACGCGAGGAATTATATCGGTATATAAAAGCCCAAGCCAGTCCAGAGCTTGAACTTGGTTACATCCCGGTAGTTGACAGTGGCCAGATGTCAATATATAATGGTTACGGTAATCTACCACTCTTTAACAGTTCTTGGGTACTTAAAAATCTACGTTTGGAGGCCTGACGAAGCTCAAAATGTACGTTTCATGGGCCAAAATCCAGGACAAATGTTTACAGTTGTGCAAGGACTTCCACCCCAGGAGGCGGGTCTAGTGAGCCCAAATCTATGTTCCAAACTAGCTGGACCCTAAAAATGATGAGTTTGAGGCGTGAAACGTAACGTCTTGAACAACCCTGCCCCGGGGTTTCATCGCAATATGAGCGTATTCGTGAGAGATGGAGAGGCTTGCAGGCTCTTTGGAAAAGCGTGAAGAACTTGAACTTGAACTTGGGTGTACAATTTAGGGGTATGAATTGGGTTCAGAGGTCAGTCTTCTGGTCGTCAGAGGTCAGTCTTCTTGTCCTCAGGCCGAATCTTCCAGAATTCTCCCAGAATTCTCAGATTTCAGGCAAAATTGAGATACGAAGCCCGAAGTCCGACATTTTCGAAAAACCAACTCCCAAGTCATCCCCGTAAATTGCTTTAAGAATGCTGTATCACAGTCAATTCAAATCAGTGGCGTGGGGAAGAGGAGGTGAAGACTATAGAGCAGGGCCCTGATATAGAGGCATGCTCGTCCAGCCCACCACCGTTGGATCGAGATCACGAAGGAATAAAAATATCGGTAAGCTATGGTACGATAATCCCAACTCAGACCGGCATGAGCGGAAGGAGAAAAACCCATCCCGCGCAGGATGGTAAACGCGCTTAAGAAAGTGCTATCTTAATCATGGATTCGAGGCCCTGGATGCGCCCTGTAGTAGCACAGAAACGAGCTCGGATTCGATGGGCTGAAATGAACCACGCCCGTCAGCTTCTCTCCTCTTCTCCTCGAGTGAGCTGTCCACGAAGAGAAAGAGTTCGGCACGAATTTATATCCAAGGACAGGAGGACGATGGACGGTTTGGTTTTCTGAAAATCATTTTTACTCGACAGCCCCGCGAATGCCTGCGCAAAACGGATACAAAAAGTACCAATCGAGACCGAGTGGGCCTACGTGGACATGCGCGCATGCATGCGGAGGAGGAGCCACATGGGTGGCCGATCACTGACTGGCTGAGAGGTCTGCCAGGATGCCAGCCTGCCAGCCAGCCAGTCAGCAATCGAGGGAGGAGAGTTTGATGCCAAATGGTATAGCGAACTCAGGCAAAACCTCATCATTAACACGGCAGACCACCACCCAGACTGGGATATCCACCCCCCCGGCAAATACCACATACAGGCTGGTACACTGAATAACAGGTACCACCACCTCCCTCCCCAACTCAACAACGGAGACACCACCTACATCTACTCACCAACAGGCCAATGTGTCGGTCATATACCCCTCTCCCAACTCCACCTCCTCCACCACAGATACCATACCACCAAGGCACACTCCCCCCACCTCTGGACCCTCCACAGCACAGGAACCTTCGCTGGAGACGTAGCCACCCTCCTATCACAGCACAAAGACACTACCATCTTCAATGTCTCCCCTGCCATACACAAAGCTATGTCCACCCTGGGGATGACAACGGACCTTGACACATCACCCCTCCTAATGAGTCCCCACCTCCCCATGGGCAACACCCCCACCCCCATTGGCCAACTGTTTGGCTTAGGACCCCACTGCTACACCCAACCTTGGTACAGGGGAAACACACACCTCACCAGCCAGAACCCTGAAGAGGCCCACAAGGCTGTTCGATGGGCACTAGGCAGTGCCATACATGCTCACACCCTTGATATTCCCGCGTGCACCATTCTCTTGGTCCCACACAAACCCACATATGCCCATAACGCCCTCCTAAATCACCCATGGGCTATGGAACTAGCCACTCTGCCTCCCAAGGCCAAACCCCTCACCCCCTCCCTAATCTGGACGGGGGGAAAACTCAACCCTGCCAAGAGACACAGAGGAACCTACAAACTCATTGCCATCTCAAACCCAGCTGGCCATGCCAAGTACCTCCACAACCCAGCCACCACATGGGCCCAAACCATGAGGGACATGGGGGCCACTTCCATCCCACGACCAGGTCCCCCCCCCTCCCAACTGGGCCTTCCTACCACCCACCTACCCAAGGCACTTAGCTCCCTCCTTAAGACCTGGGCACAACAATCCACCCCCATGCAGATAGACCCCACACCCATAACACCCCCCGTGCTCCCGTGCACACATGCTATCCTACAAGCACCAGGCCTCGCTCTATACACAGATGGAAGTGCCATCATAGACAAAGACGGCGTCCTCCGCCTAGGGGCAGGCGTATACTCCCCCAGGGCCGCTTCACGTTGCCTCCGCATAGACCCTGGCGGACAGGGCATCACTGCCGACATCAATCGCGCCGAACTCGTGGCAATCCAACAAGCACTCATACACTCCGAAATAGATGAAGAACTCACCATGTACTCCGACAGCTTATGTTCCTTGCAGCTTATTAACCTGCACATTTACCATCCCAGCAGGACCCGGGAAAACAAACACCGTGACCTCCTGCAAGACATCGCCATCCACATTATCAACAGACACAACGCTGCTGCTACCACGCGCCTGCTTAAGGTCCGATCTCACTCACGAATCATAGGGAATGACGAGGCAGACACGCTCGCGAAAGAAGCGACGACAGGATACAATGTAATTGGGCCAGTTAAAACAGGGGAACATGCGCACCTCAATATGCACTGGCCGTCTGTCCAGCCCCCCAAATCTATTAATGGAGACCAGCCCCCCCGGCACCCGCCCAACAATCTCACCAAGGGTATCAAGGCTAACCTCCCCACCCCCCTGCACACCGGGCATGCCAACACCACGGGCATATACTCCTCCATGTGGGAGCAAGCCAACCCCTTCCTCCTCCCTCAGGCTAGTAATCGTTTCTGGCAATCCACCGACATGAAATGGTGGCAAAAAATACAAATCCACAAGGCTCGGTGGGGACGCTTATGGACTAGGAAATTGGCGTACAGATACAAACGCCCCTATGGTACTAGCACTAGCCCCCCCTCTGATGATAACTGCCCTCTTTGTCGCAAAGCACAGGACGGAGCTGGCCATATTCTTGCTGGGTGCAGCCACCCTGTCTTCAAAGGAATGTATATTAACAGACATAATAAGGCGGTCCAACTCATCCAAAAGGCAGTAGCCAAAGGAGCTCTGGGGGCTCTCCCCATGTACATGGATGCAGGCACTTGTGAAGCGACCTCCGACATTCCCACAAGACCCCCAGCCACCCTCAAACCCCCTGATCTTCCCCAAGCCACATGGGATAAATACAGGCCTGATCTCCTCCTCATTGACGACACATCCAAACCAAGAAAAGCCTACCTGGTTGAACTGGGCTACTGCTCAGACACTAACCACCAAATCAAATTCCAGGAAAAGAGCGTTCAGCATAAGGAGCTCCAACGTATCCTTCAACAACAAGGATTCCTTGTACACTACCTAGTCTTCACCATAGGTACCACTGGTACCATACCAATCCCAACTATTACCAATCTCTCCACCTTAGGGATCAGTCGCGAACACGTAGACAAACTCATCTCTAAGCTGCACAGAGAATCTACCGCCTCCTGTACCAGCATTATTGCCACACGTCGCATGAAGGAGTCCCTCCCGCCTGGAGGGTGACACTTACTATGTCTGCCATGGTGACTTTCCCCAGCTGCGGCGTACGGGAGGGTCCCCTTAACACCACGCTCCTCCAGGCGTTCTCTTTTTTTTCTTCTTCATGGATTCGAGGCCCTGGATGCGCCCTGTAGTAGCACAGAAACGAGCTCGGATTCGATGGGCTGAAATGAACCACGTTCGTCAGCTTCTCTCCTCTTCTCCTCGAGTGAGCTGTCCACGAAGAGAAAGAGTTCGGCACGAATTTATATCCAAGGACAGGAGGACGATGGACGTTTTGGTTTTCTGAAAATCATTTTTACTCGACAGCCCCGCGAATGCCTGCGCAAAACGGATACAAAAAGTACCAATCGAGACCGAGTGGGCCTACGTGGACATGCGCGCATGCATGCGGAGGAGGAGCCACATGGGTGGCCGATCACTGACTGGCTGAGAGGTCTGCCAGGATGCCAGCCTGCCAGCCAGCCAGTCAGCAATCGAGGGAGGAGAGTTTGATGCCAAATGGTATAGCGAACTCCGGCAAAACCTCATCATTAACACGGCAGACCACCACCCAGACTGGGATATCCACCCCCCCCGGCAAATACCACATACAGGCTGGTACACTGAATAACAGGTACCACCACCTCCCTCCCCAACTCAACAACGGAGACACCACCTACATCTACTCACCAACAGGCCAATGTGTCGGTCATATACCCCTCTCCCAACTCCACCTCCTCCACCACAGATACCATACCACCAAGGCACACTCCCCCCACCTCTGGACCCTCCACAGCACAGGAACCTTCGCTGGAGACGTAGCCACCCTCCTATCACAGCACAAAGACACTACCATCTCCAATGTCTCCCCTGCCATACACAAAGCTATGTCCACCCTGGGGATGACAACGGACCTTGACACATCACCCCTCCTAATGAGTCCCCACCTCCCCATGGGCAACACCCCCACCCCCATTGGCCAACTGTTTGGCTTAGGACCCCACTGCTACACCCAACCTTGGTACAGGGGAAACACACACCTCACCAGCCAGAACCCTGAAGAGGCCCACAAGGCTGTTCGATGGGCACTAGGCAGTGCCATACATGCTCACACCCTTGATATTCCCGCGTGCACCATTCTCTTGGTCCCACACAAACCCACATATGCCCGTAACGCCCTCCTAAATCACCCATGGGCTATGGAACTAGCCACTCTGCCTCCCAAGGCCAAACCCCTCACCCCCTCCCTAATCTGGACGGGGGGAAAACTCAACCCTGCCAAGAGACACAGAGGAACCTACAAACTCATTGCCATCTTAAACCCAGCTGGCCATGCCAAGTACCTCCACAACCCACCCACCACATGGGCCCAAACCATGAGGGACATGGGGGCCACTTCCATCCCACGACCAGGTCCCCCCCCTCCCAACTGGGCCTTCCTACCACCCACCTACCCAAGGCACTTAGCTCCCTCCTTAAGACCTGGGCACAACAATCCACCCCCATGCAGATAGACCCCACACCCATAACACCCCCCGTGCTCCCGTGCACACATGCTATCCTACAAGCACCAGGCCTCGCTCTATATACAGATGGAAGTGCCATCATAGACAAAGACGGCGTCATCCGCCTAGGGGCAGGCGAATACTCCCCCAGGGCCACTTCACGTCGCCTCCGCATAGACCCTGGCGGACAGGGCATCACTGCCGACATCAATCGCGCCGAACTCGTGGCAATCCAACAAGCACTCATACACTCCGAAATAGATGAAGAACTCACCATCTACTCCGACAGCTTATGTTCCTTGCAGCTTATTAACCTGCACATTTACCATCCCAGCAGGACCCGGGAAAACAAACACCGTGACCTCCTGCAAGACATCGCCATCCACATTATCAACAGACACAACGCTGCTGCTACCACGCGCCTGCTTAAGGTCCGATCTCACTCAGGAATCATAGGGAATGACGAGGCAGATACGCTCGCGAAAGAAGCGACGACAGGATACAATGTAATTGGGCCAGTTAAAACAGGGGAACATGCGCACCTCAATATGCACTGGCCGTCTGTCCAGCCCCCCAAATCTATTAATGGAGACCAGCCCCCCCGGCACCCGGCCAACAATCTCACCAAGGGTATCAAGGCTAACCTCCCCACCCCCCTGCACACCGGGCATGCCAACACCACGGGCATATACTCCTCCATGTGGGAGCAAGCCAACCCCTTCCTCCTCCCTCAGGCTAGTAATCGTTTCTGGCAATCCACCGACATGAAATGGTGGCAAAAAATACAAATCCACAAGGCTCGGTGGGGACGCTTATGGACTAGGAAATTGGCGTACAGATACAAACGCCCCTATGGTACTAGCACTAGCCCCCCCTCTGATGATAACTGCCCTCTTTGTCGCAAAGCACAGGACGGAGCTGGCCATATTCTTGCTGGGTGCAGCCACCCTGTCTTCAAAGGAATGTATATTAACAGACATAATAAGGCGGTCCAACTCATCCAAAAGGCAGTAGCCAAAGGAGCTCTGGGGGCTCTCCCCATGTACACGGATGCAGGCACTTGTGAAGCGACCTCCGACATTCCCACAAGACCCCCAGCCACCCTCAAACCCCCTGATCTTCCCCAAGCCACATGGGATAAATACAGGCCTGATCTCCTCCTCATTGACGACACATCCAAACCAAGAAAAGCCTACCTGGTTGAACTGGGCTACTGCTCAGACACTAACCACCAAATCAAATTCCAGGAAAAGAGCGTTCAGCATAAGGAGCTCCAACGTATCCTTCAACAACAAGGATTCCTTGTACACTACCTAGTCTTCACCATAGGTACCACTGGTACCATACCAATCCCAACTATTACCAATCTCTCCACCTTAGGGATCAGTCGCGAACACGTAGACAAACTCATCTCTAAGCTGCACAGAGAATCTACCGCCTCCTGTACCAGCATTCTTGCCACACGTCGCATGAAGGAGTCCCTCCCGCCTGGAGGGTGACACTTACTATGTCTGCCATGGTGACTTTCCCCAGCTGCGGCGTACGGGAGGGTCCCCTTAACACCACGCCCCTCCAGGCGTTATCTTTTTTTTCTTCTTCATGGATTCGAGGCCCTGGATGCGCCCTATAGTAGCACAGAAACGAGCTCGGATTCGATGGGCTGAAATGAACCACGCTCGTCAGCTTCTCTCCTCTTCTCCTCGAGTGAGCTGTCCACGAAGAGAAAGAGTTCGGCACGAATTTATGTCCAAGGACAGGAGGACGATGGACGGTTTGGTTTTCTGAAAATCATTTTTACTCGACAGCCCCGCGAATGCCTGCGCAAAACGGATACAAAAAGTACCAATCGAGACCGAGTGGGCCTACGTGGACATGCGCGCATGCATGCGGAGGAGGAGCCACATGGGTGGCCGATCACTGACTGGCTGAGAGGTCTGCCAGGATGCCAGCCTGCCAGCCAGCCAGTCAGCAATCGAGGGAGGAGAGTTTGATGCCAAATAGTATAGCGAACTCAGGCAAAACCTCATCATTAACACGGCAGACCACCACCCAGACTGGGATATCCACCCCCCCGGCAAATACCACATACAGGCTGGTACACTGAATAACAGGTACCACCACCTCCCTCCCCAACTCAACAACGGAGACACCACCTACATCTACTCACCAACAATGTGTCGGTCATATACCCCTCTCCCAACTCCACCTCCTCCACCACAGATACCATACCACCAAGGCACACTCCCCCCACCTCTGGACCCTCCACAGCACAGGAACCTTCGCTGGAGACGTAGCCACCCTCCTATCACAGCACAAAGACACTACCATCTTCAATGTCTCCCCTGCCATACACAAAGCTATGTCCACCCTGGGGATGACAACGGACCTTGACACATCACCCCTCCTAATGAGTCCCCACCTCCCCATGGGCAACACCCCCACCCCCATTGGCCAACTGTTTGGCTTAGGACCCCACTGCTACACCCAACCTTGGTACGGGGGAAACACACACCTCACCAGCCAGAACCCTGAAGAGGCCCACAAGGCTGTTCGATGGGCACTAGGCAGTGCCATACATGCTCACACCCTTGATATTCCCGCGTGCACCATTCTCTTGGTCCCACACAAACCCACATATGCCCATAACGCCCTCCTAAATCACCCATGGGCTATGGAACTAGCCACTCTGCCTCCCAAGGCCAAACCCCTCACCCCCTCCCTAATCTGGACGGGGGGAAAACTCAACCCTGCCAAGAGACACTGAGGAAACTACAAACTCATTGCCATCTCAAACCCAGCTGGCCATGCCAAGTACCTCCACAACCCACCCACCACATGGGCCCTAACCATGAGGGACATGGGGGCCACTTCCATCCCACGACCAGGTCCCCCCCCCTCCCAACTGGGCCTTCCTACCACCCACCTACCCAAGGCACTTAGCTCCCTCCTTAAGACCTGGGCACAACAATCCACCCCCATGCAGATAGACCCCACACCCATAACACCCCCCGTGCTCCCGTGCACACATGCTATCCTACAAGCACCAGGCCTCGCTCTATATACAGATGGAAGTGCCATCATAGACAAAGACGGCGTCCTCCGCCTAGGGGCAGGCGTATACTCCCCCAGGGCCACTTCACGTTGCCTCCGCATAGACCCTGGCGGACAGGGCATCACTGCCGACATCAATCGCGCCGAACTCGTGGCAATCCAACAAGCACTCATACACTCCGAAATAGATGAAGAACTCACCATCTACTCCGACAGCTTATGTTCCTTGCAGCTTATTAACCTGCACATTTACCATCCCAGCAGGACCCGGGAAAACAAACACCGTGACCTCCTGCAAGACATCGCCATCCACAGTGTCAACAGACACAACGCTGCTGCTACCACGCGCCTGCTTAAGGTCCGATCTCACTCAGGAATCATAGGGAATGACGAGGCAGATACGCTCGCGAAAGAAGCGACGACAGGATACAATGTAATTGGGCCAGTTAAAACAGGGGAACATGCGCACCTCAATATGCACTGGCCATCTGTCCAGCCCCCCAAATCTATTAATGGGGACCAGCTCCCCCGGCACCCGACCAACAATCTCACCAAGGGTATCAAGGCTAACCTCCCCACCCCCCTGCACACCGGGCATGCCAACACCACGGGCATATACTCCTCCATGTGGGAGCAAGCCAACCCCTTCCTCCTCCCTCAGGCTAGTAATCGTTTCTGGCAATCCACCGACATGAAATGGTGGCAAAAAATACAAATCCACAAGGCTCGGTGGGGACGCTTATGGACTAGGAAATTGGCGTACAGATACAAACGCCCCTATGGTACTAGCACTAGCCCCCCCTCTGATGATAACTGCCCACTTTGTCGCAAAGCACAGGACGGAGCTGGCCATATTCTTGCTGGGTGCAGCCACCCTGTCTTCAAAGGAATGTATATAAACAGACATAATAAGGCGGTCCAACTCATCCAAAAGGCAGTAGCCAAAGGAGCTCTGGGGGCTCTCCCCATGTACATGGATGCAGGCACTTGTGAAGCGACCTCCGACATTCCCACAAGACCCCCAGCCACCCTCAAACCCCCTGATCTTCGCCAAGCCACATGGGATAAATACAGGCCTGATCTCCTCCTCATTGACGACACATCCAAACCAAGAAAAGCCTACCTAGTTGAACTGGGCTACTGCTCAGACACTAACCACCAAATCAAATTCCAGGAAAAGAGCGTTCAGCATAAGGAGCTCCAACGTATCCTTCAACAACAAGGATTCCTTGTACACTACCTAGTCTTCACCATAGGTACCACTGGTACCATACCAATCCCAACTATTACCAATCTCTCCACCTTAGGGATCAGTCGCGAACACGTAGACAAACTCATCTCTAAGCTGCACAGAGAATCTACCGCCTCCTGTACCAGCATTCTTGCCACACGTCGCATGAAGGAGTCCCTCCCGCCTGGAGGGTGACACTTACTATGTCTGCCATGGTGACTTTCCCCAGCTGCGGCGTACGGGAGGGTCCCCTTAACACCACGCTCCTCCAGGCGTTATCTTTTTTTTCTTCTTCATGGATTCGAGGCCCTGGATGCGCCCTGTAGTAGCACAGAAACGAGCTCGGATTCGATGGGCTGAAATGAACCACGCCCGTCAGCTTCTCTCCTCTTCTCCTCGAGTGAGCTGTCCACGAAGAGAAAGAGTTCGGCACGAATTTATATCCAAGGACAGGAGGACGATGGACGGTTTGGTTTTCTGAAAATCATTTTTACTCGACAGCCCCGCGAATGCCTGCGCAAAACGGATACAAAAAGTACCAATCGAGACCGAGTGGGCCTACGTGGACATGCGCGCATGCATGCGGAGGAGGAGCCACATGGGTGGCCGATCACTGACTGGCCGAGAGGTCTGCCAGGATGCCAGCCTGCCAGCCAGCCAGTCAGCAATCGCCACGTCGTGAACTCGGGTTAGGGCGGGTTGGGGGCTGGGGAGCAGCAGGCAATAGACGAGCAGGACTCGATTTATGCGCTTCCATTATGGGCACGCGGGCAGGGACATCTACAGTTCGCGAACGCCTCCGTTCACGCCAATCAAATTATAATAAGATGCTTACACATGACTTCTACCAGCAGGTTTTATGTACTGCTAACTGTACTCGCGTTTCCTTGTAACCTGACAGTTTATATGGTGCCTCAATGTCGCTTGTCCTGTTGGAAACTCAGTAAAATCGGCCACCACGTAATATAGCAACCCCTTGTATCACTCCCAATCATCTGTCTGAAAAAACGAGAGCCACAGTAGTGTTTTTACCACCAAAACCGAACGGTGCACGTTCATTAGTTACCGAATTGCGTTTATCCTTGCGAGCTCCTTTGCATGCAAACATGGATCATCGAGTTCTAACGCAGCGCTTTGCTGGGACTAGTTACGCCCATTTGCTTCGACCTCGGGCCCTTGTAGCTCCTTCACGCAAGGTGCTTAGCTTCGCTAGATGCGTCGATCGCTGTAAGCATGCTTCTTTGCTCTTTGTCTGTACCATCTCTAAGTGCTCCTCCTCCTGTCTCGCGCCGTTTCAGTTCATTTATCGACGATGCTCTGGCCCGTCCGAGTCAGCCTCGGGTAACAAGGTGGCCTCAACCTCAGAGACTGCGACACGAGCTGAAAAAGAGGACAGCAAGGGAACTTCCCACGCAAGGTACGTCCCGAGGGGTAGGAAAGGGGAGGAGATGGGAGGAGTAGGTTGCCAATCGTCCCCCATCCCTCCCCACACTAGCACCATCTCCTGTCACCTACTGATTCCCTTATTTCCCGCCTTGTTGTCCTGTTATCCATGCTAGCAGACGGGTGTGGAATCGTTCTCGTCCCAGCCCTGCACTAACCCGCAATATTATTCGATTCGAATCTTTTGCCATGCGGCCCGCGGATCCCTTCCCTCCTGCCTGCGCCCATTTTCCTGCAACTAACACTCGTGCCCCCCTACCCCACTTATCCACCTAGGCCTACCCGACCCTCACCTACCCACCCTACCCACATGCCTCCAACCGACCTCCCCCACCCCCACCACCCGCACACACCTTACCCACATGCCTCCCCCTTCCTCCCCAACCCCTTCCCCCCAAACCCCATCCTACCCCCCCGACCCCCACCTACACACCCTACCCACAAGCCCCCCCCCCCCCCCCCCCGCCCCCACCAACCCTATCCTACCCCCCGACCCCCACGCACCCCCTTTCTCACCCCAGCATCGTCAAGGCAGAGTCGGAGCCTACTAGCCAACCATCTGACCTCCCGTGGCTCCCAGGCAGCAGCTCAAGCAGCGATGAGGAGATGGATGATGATAATCAAAATAACACAACAGCTTTAGCCTCTTTAGCCGTGCCTGTGCTGGGGATCGGCCTCCTCCTAGGGGGAGGATATTTCTTTAAGGACTCCATCAGGGACTTCTTACAGTTTTTCATAACAGCGGTGGAGGATTGGGGACCTGCTGGGTATGCTGCCTATGCTTTCATGTACATCGCATTGGAGGTGCTATGTGTTCCAGCCATTCCTCTGACCATGACGGCTGGTGAGTGTTTGGACGTGTTAAGTGTGGAACAATGTGGCTGGTGTGTGGAAAGATGCTGTAACTGGGGTGTGGACCGCTGTTGTGACTGGTGTGTGTACAGATGTTGTGACTGGTGTGTGGGAAGATGCTGTTTCTGGTGAGTGGACATAAGTTGTTTCTGGGGTTTGGATAGATGGTGCATCATGTGTTGGGAATGGGGTATCATATGATGTCGACCAAAGGCGAGAATGATATAATACGATATCATACAAATTGCATCATATGGTAGTGTATATAAATGGTACCTTAAGCCTAGCCAGACAGCTGGCATCATATGATATCTTATGATGACATGAGACCATATGATATCATATCAAACTCCTGTTCCCTAAACATGTGTGCAGAAAGATGTTATGCTGGTCCGCCCCGCCTCTGCATGTCCAACTGCAGAGAAGAAGAACTAATGTGTGAATCTGTTGATTACATCAATGTTACGCCTTTCGGCGAGGCGCGAGGTTGAGGGAAGCAGCCCAACCGCTTGTCCTGGGGCCAACATCCATGCATCTGTTGAACAAGGTTACATCGCTGCATCGCAGTCGAGCCATGGATTTCTATTTCCGCTACTCACAGCGATCGCTAGTTTTGACCCCGTTTAAGCCAAATTATCGTTAAAAAAAAGAAAGTAAAAGTTTGTTTTGCCCTAAATTGCCCTAAATTGCCCAGGGGTACTCTGCTGTCTGTCTGACTGTTCGCCCCCCCGAACATGTCTTCCAATTGTTTCGTAACCATCTAGCTTGGGGCTGCTCGATTCCGTTGCCAACACTCTTCCGCCAACTTTCGCATCGCTTGCGCCGCTCCCTATGACTTGTTATGCTATCTATACCTTTGCAGCAAACAAAATTGCGGGAAGATTTTCGAGCACATCCGTGCTTACAATGTTAGGTGTATTTCCATTCCCGTTGACAGCAAGTGACTTGTCATGGGCAGGCATTTGTATGTCATCTATGTGGAGTCAAAGCCCTACCCAAGTAATATCGCGCGAGATTTTAGGTTGCCGGCTTTTTTGTTTCGTAATATACCCTACGCCACGATTTGACGGGTGCTCCCGTCAAATTAAACTGTTAAATTTTGAAAATAGTACGATATATTATATTAATTGCAACGTATCTATAGTATAAATATAAATAAATATAACTCTTGCACTACCTTGGCAGTCCTAATATTCACACTAACTGCGCCAGAACTATTGCGCTGACATTGCAGATTGCGATGACATAGCAGGATGATTGTTATGCTCACTGTACTGAACTCTTGCACTACCTTGGCAGTCCTAATATTTACACTAATTGCGCCAAACACTGACATAGCAGATTGCGTTGACATAGCAGGATGATTGTTATGCTCACTGTACTGAACTCTTGCACTACCTTGGCAGTCCTAATATTCACACTAACTGGGCCAAACTTTTGGGCTGACATTGCAGATTGACATTGCAGGGGTTGATTGTTATGCCCACTGTACTGAACTCTTGCACTACCTTGGCAGTCCTAATATTCTCACTAACTGGGCCAAACTTTTGCGCTGACATTGCAGATTGACATTGCAGGGGTTGATTGTTATGCCCACTGTACTGAACTCTTGCACTACCTTGGCAGTCCTAATATTCACACTACTAACTGGGCCGAACTCTTGTGCTGACATTACAGGTGCCATTTTTGGTCCAGAGGCTGGTACAGCAATGGTTTCAGCATGTGCGACCATCGCAGCAACAATAGCATTCCTGATTGCACGGTATGCGGCTAGAGAGAAGGTGAGAGTGATTTAGCTGGTGTGTGTGTGGGTTTTGGTGTGATATGTAGCTAGATGGAAGGTGGGTGTGATTTAGCTGTGTGTGATTTGTAGCTAGATGGAAGGTGGGTGTGATTTAGCTGTGTGTGTATGTGTGTGATATGTAGCTAGATGGGAGGTGGGTGTGATTTAGCTGTGTGTGTGCGATGTGTGGCTGGAGAGAATGTGGTTGTGATTTGGCTGTGTGTGTGTGTGTGCGATATGTAGCTAGATAGAAGGTGTGTGTGATTTAGCTGGTGTGTGTGTGTGTGTGTGTGTGTGTGTGCGTGCGATAAAGAGGTAAAGAGAAGGTGGGTGTGATTTAGCTGTTGCGTGTGTGTGTGCGTGCGGTATGGAGCTAGAGAGAAGGTGGGTGTGATTTAGCTGGTGTGTGTGTGTGTGTGTGCGTGCGATATGGAGCTAGAGAGAAGGTGGGTGTGATTTAGCTGTTGTGTGTGTTTGTGTGCGTGCAATATGGAGCTAGATGGAAGGTGGGTGTGATTTAGCTGTTGTGTGTTTTTGTGTGCGAGCGATATGTAGCTAGATGGAAGGTGGGTGTGATTTGGCTGTGTGTGTGCACAACGTATAGTTAGAGAAAAGGAGATGGGTGTGCGTGTGCACGATCTGTTGCTGGAGAGAAGGTGGATATGATTTGTAGGGACTGGCATATCATATGATGTTGACCAAAAGGGAGTATGATATCATACAAACTGCGTCATATGATATTGTATACAAATGTTAACTTTAGCCTAGTCAGACTGCCGACATCATATGATATCATATGATGACATGAAATCATATGATGACATTACATTGTATGGTGTTATAATGCTGTTCCCTAGTGATTTTTAGGGAACAGCAACTAGTAGAAGTGTTTGGAAAACTAATATTATTGTAGTGTCACAACTGCATTAGTTTTTCGAATGAATTCAAAATTCTGGTGAGACGGCTCGTCAGTCTAATACAGTAATATTAACTACCATTCAATTAGATTATTCATTCGCCAATATTAAGGCACTTTGCCTTTCCCTAGCGTTTTTTTGCTCTCAATGGCCCTGAAAAGCTATGAAAAGCCACAGAAAGCACCAAAATGCTGTCCCTGGAGGAGGCCTGAAACCATGAAGCTAGAAGAAACCCACTTCCATGTTTGAAAAACAAATCACTGACTTTGCACGGTGCCTGTTGTCTCATTGGTGTGTATCCAAAGGAGATTGGGCGAGGATATGAAAGATATTCATATATTTAATTCTATGTTCCGCTCACTTCTCATCCCTCACCCTTCACCCCCCATCCTTAACCGCCACCCCTCAGCCCTCAACCCTTCCCCTGAACCGCCAACCCTGAACCCTGAACCCCTACCCCTTTACTGCCACTCCTCAACCCTTACCCGTCAACCGCCTCCCGTCAACTGCCACTCCTCAACCCCTACCCCTCGACCGCCTCCCCTCAACCCCTACCCCTCAACCCTCGCTCGCTGCCAGGTATTGGCAATAGCACCCAACAATAAGCGCTGGGCGCCCACCGACCGAGCGATTTGCAAAGACGGTCTAAAGTTCGTGACTTTGCTTCGGTTGAGTCCCCTTCTCCCCTTGGCCGCTTCTAACTATCTCTATGGCCTCACTCAACCCCCTACCCCTCAACCCTCGCTCGCTGCCAGGTATTGGCAATAGCACCCAACAATAAGCGCCCGGCTCCCATCGACTGAGCGATTGGCAAAGACGGTCTAAAGTTTGTAACTTTGCTTCGGTTGAGTCCCCTTCTCCCCTTGGCCGCTTCTAACTATCTCTATGGCCTCACTCAACCCCCTACCCCTCAACCCTTGCTCGCTGCCAGGTATTGGCAATAGCATCCAACAACAAACGCTGGGCTTCCATCGACCGAGCGATCGGCAAGGATGGGCTTAAATTCGTGACCTTGCTCCGGCTGAGTCCACTCCTCCCCTTGGCCGCTTCTAACTATCTCTATGGTCTCACTTCAGTGGACCTGGGGCCCTATGTCCTTGGCTCCTTCCTGGGGATGCTCCCTGGCACCTACGCATTTGTGTCAGCGGGGGACTTCGGTGCCGCCGTGCTGATGAATGGAGAGGGGAGCTTGGAGGTGTCGCCTCTTCAGGTGAGGCTCATTTCTCCTGGGAGGTGGTGGGTGCGTTTGTGGGTGTGTGTGGGGTGGGTGGGTGTGTGGGGGGAGCTTGGAGGAGTCATCTGAGGCCCATCCATCTTATTCCTCCTTTTCCCCTTTATTCAGGTCTAGGGTTCGAAGACAAAAACAAAACCATATAGCTCATCCAGCTGCAGCTCGTTCCTCCTTTCCCCCTGTATTCAGGTCTAGGGTTCGAAGACAAAAAGAAAGACATACAACTCATCCAGCTCCAGCACGTTCCTCCTTTCCCACTGTATTCAGGTCCAGGGTACAAAGACAAAAACAAAGACATACAACTCATCCAGCTCCAGCTCGTTCCTCCTTTCCCACTGTATTCAGGTCCAGGGTACAAATACAAAAACAAAGACATCCAGCTCATGCAGCTCATGCAGCTCATGCAGCTCGTTCCTCCTTTCCCACTGTATTCAGGTCCAGGGTACGAAGACAAAATCAAAGACCTACAGCTCATCCAGCTCCAGCTCGTTCCTCCTTTCCCACTGTATATAGGTCCAGGATATAGACAAAAATGAAGGCATGCAACTCTTCACCTCACCTGTATCCTGGTCCAGGGTACAAAATAATATAAACCAGACAACTCATCCAGCTCATCCACCTCCTTTCTCCTTTTCAGGTCTGTGTTGGTCTGGCTGTAACCCCACCAACCACCAACCCACCACACACCAACCCATCACTCACCATCACCCACCACCCTTAAACGCACCATCCGCCAACCACCCTGTATTCAGATCGGTGTTGGCCTGGCTGTGACAGTGGTCGCCTTGGGCTTTATAGGGCAGCTAGCCAAGAAGGCAATAGAGGACGCGGATAGAGAGGAGGAGGAGGGAGGCTCAGGCCTCTAAGCTTTCAGCCAAGCATATTTCAGCCATCAACAGGTGTGGAGGGAGAGAGAAGAGGCCCAGGCCTTAAAGCTTTCAGCCATCAATGGGTGTAGAGGAAGAGATAAGAGGCCCAGGCCTGTAAGCTTTCAGCCATCAACGGGTGTAGAGGAAGAGAGAAGAGGCCCAGGCCTTTTAGCTTTCAGCCATCAATGGGTGTAGAGGAAGAGATAAGAGGCCCAGGCCTGTAAGCTTTCAGCCATCAACGGGTGTAGAGGAAGAGAGAAGAGGCCCAGGCCTGTAAGCTTTCAGCCATCAACGGGTGTAGAGGAAGAGAGAAGAGGACCAGGTTTTTCAGCTTTCAGCCATCAACGGGTGTAGGGCAGGAGGGGGGAGGCTCAGGCCTTTAAGCAGCTAGCCAAGAAGGCAATTGAGAGCAGGAGGAGGGAAGCGCAGGCCGGTGAAAAACACGTAACTCCTGCGTCAACACAGGGAGCTATGCAGATGGAAGCTAGAACGAAGCACCACACGCACACAGGGCAGCTAGCCAAGAAGGCAACAGAGGACGCGGATGGAGAGCAGGGGGAGGGAGGCCCAGGCCTTCAAGCTTTCAGCCATCAACGGGTGTAGAGGAAGAAGAGGGAGGCTCGGGCCTTTAAGCAGCTTCCAGCCATCAGCGGTTGTGGAGGAAGAAGGGGGAGGCTCTGGCTGCGCTTATTATTTGCTATTTGCAGCAGCTTCTGGGCAGCTGCCCTAACCAGCCAGTCAGCCACCGGTTAAATTGGAATGGAAGAATTCGCAAGAGTTGGGCAGCTGATCATGACAGCTTTCAGGTGCATTAGGTTGATTAATGTTTGGAGAAGAAGCCAGCCATGGGAGCTGGCAAGAACCTGGAGCTGTCTAGAAGTTGAGGGCTGCCTAAAACTTGCCGCACGTACCCCCTAAGTATCCCCCATACAAGAAACAATGTATCTGCGGTGTTTGTCACATAGCTATTCTTTTCAGCTACAAGCAGCAGCTTCTAGGCAGCTCCCTGGGCTCTTTCTTCATCCAAACCTTGAGCAACCTAGGCATTTGGGAGCCGATATGGCCAGCTTTTCATTGCTCCTGGAATCTTTAGGTTTGGCCCAGTGGCAGTCTCAGAAAGCTGCCTAGAATCTGGTACTGCTAGCCGGAAAGAAGAACAGTGGTGTTTGTTGACAGCCCTCTGGCTGCCCAACGGGCGACCAAGTGCCCTAGGGGCACCTTTTATTATGAAGAAGTTTCAAATGTTGCGAGCACTACGTTCACAAGCTGGACTGTTGCGGGGCTACGCGTAGTAGCTTCTAGTCAGCTTCATGTCCCTGCCCTTGAGAGAAACCTGAAGCTAGCTAGTGTGTCTGAAAGCTGATATGACAGGTATTGCAATGCAGCTAAAAGCTGTGGGCTTGATCCTGTGGCTGGCTAATGGGGCTGGATGGAAGCTACTATGCGTAGCCTGAAAAAGAAATACCAGCTGGCTAGATTGTATTCAGGGTTTTCTTTGAAGTGCTAAATTATGTACGTTGTTGTTTTGGGGGTGCTGTGTTAGATCCTTAAGGGGTTGCTTTTGGAGGGCGAAGTGCTCCTAAACAAGAATCCTTGTTGTTTTGTCCAGTCCTGTACTTAGTTGGGGAGTAGTTAGAAAGAAATAATTGCTACAAGGTTCTATACGCCAGGTTTGGCGTCCAACCGTCTGCGCATTGCAGCAAACAATGACCCCCCGTGCGAGAGCCACGGAAACCAGGGATTTATAGTGCATATGTCTCGGTGCAGATTCGAACCAGGGACCCCTCCGGTTGTGGTGACCATTCTAACCCATACACCCTTCGGGAAAATTGGGGAGTAGGTAGATAAAGTATTTTTCTGTTATGTTTTCAGGCATTCCTTGGATTGGAATGGATTGTGACACGGGGTTTTCAGCCTACTCTGGGCTGCTCACCACTGTTTCTTTTTGGGCTACGCGTAGCAGCTTCCAACCAGCTCCTTAAGCCAGTAACTGAGTCGAGTCCAAAGATTACAGCTGCTATGGAATGCCTGTCAAGTCAGCTTTCAGATGCACTAGCTAGCTTCAGCTTTGGCCGAAGGGTGGGTGAAAGGAGCTGCCTAGAAGCTGCTATGCGTAGCCCAAAAAAGAAACAGTGCTGCTCACTGTTTTCCAATTCCAAGCCCCCCCGTGCGATACCCACGCAAAGCAGGCATTCCTTGTTACCATATCATGCGTATTCTGTATGTTTACTGTCCTGTTGTGATTCTAGAGAGAGGGAGAAATTGGTTTATCTGTATTGATCTAAAATTGGTCGGCCCGGGCCGAGTTACGTGATGCTACCAACAACCCTAGTTCCTAGGGTGGTTTGAAGGTTGTTTGGGTGTTAAGGGGCCGAGTAATGCGATGCTACCAACCACCCTAGTTCCTAGGGTGGTTTGAAGGTTGTTTGGGTGTTAAGGTTATTTTCACGGGACCTGTTGTATAAGCAGTTGTGATGTCGGCTGTAAGCACGGCAGTATCTCTAGACTCGGTAGTAGAGCGGTTTGTGTTGGCCCGGAGTAGACAGGGTGTCTTGTCATTAGTAACCCTGTAACCGTTGGTCCCTTCCCCAGATTCCTTTCTTTATCCTGAACCTTTTCCACTGATTTCGAGAACGAATGTTGCTGACAAGTATTCCACAAGTAGAATGACAAGATTCGTATATCAACGTTCATACGTCCAGATTCGTATTTCAACGTTCTTGCGTCCAGATTCGTATGTTAGCCAGCACCCCTGAGTTCTCCCGACTTGAACTTGAACTTGGTTACACAGCTTCAGCCAACAATTTGGCTGCTCGCCGCCTTCAGGAATTCTTCCGACGCCAAGACCAACTCTCGCGAATCGCGAAACTGTATTGCACCAGTTGGTGGGTAGGTCACCAATAAGACTCTAGGCGCCGAACGATGTGAGGCCAAAACTTCAAAACCAATACCGATTCCCTAACCGAATAAACGCACTAGGGCCGACCAGGAGAGGGACCAGGGTACCTTGCTATTTTAGCAGTGTATGTATGTTACTGTCCAAGGGTAGGCCAAATAGGATAAAGGGACTTCCTCAACCGTGACAGTAAGGGCTAAGAAGAAAAGCATTGATGAACTGCACCCCAAACAATCGTTTTGCTGACGGGGCCTTGAGTTCGTGCCACAGTGATAATTTAATTATGCATTCTAAGCTATAAAATAAAAATGAGTGACCCATATCATTTGGTGCCCTGTATACTTTGGCACCATCCATATTTTATTGTTTACCGGCAGCTATCTCAGATACAGATATAATCATATCAATTAATAAAGTTTCGCCGAGGGCAGCAGCGTGTGCTCGGCAGGTGTTATATCCTATGAGGTACGTGCTGGTCCTGTGGCAGCTCGTGCTAATTTTTAATTTCCATTTTTCAAAAATCCATTCAAAAATTGACGTGCTGGCTTGCGTTCAAGTCGGTTGCAAATTTAATTGTCCAAATAACAATATCATTTGGTTAGTGGTTCGATTACATGGTACACGAGCCTTGAGGCTGCTCACCGTCTGCGGGCTGAGTCAACATGAGTGGTATAAACGCTACCGTACCACACTCTACAGAACGGAAGGCAGTGAACTTTTATTTTCGACTCGAGCAGCAGCTTCTAGGCAGCTCCCAGAGCCAGCCACTGATTAAAGTCCCAATATTTCTGCACTCCTGGAGAGCTGATTCTGCCAGCTTCCAGATTCCAAACGTTGCTTGAGGTTTGGCTGGTTAGCAAGCCAAGGAAGCTGCTGCCAGACGAAAAGAAAAGCTATACTTTGATTAGTAACTTGGTGAGGGCAGACTGCCACGGCCATAGCTTTCCTCTTTAGCTTCCAGCAGCAGCTTCTCGGCTGCTCTCAAGGCTTGCTACCCATATCTGAACACACTAGTTAAACACCCCACATGAGAGTGTTTCAACATGTGTGTGTGTGTGTGTGGGGGGGGGGGGGGGGGGGGGAGGGGGTATCTGAACACACTAGTTAAACACCCCACATGAGAGCGTTAAAAAAAAGTGTATGTGGGGGGGTGGGGGGTGGGGGGGGAGGACCTGAACCAAGGACCCTGACCTGAACAGACTAGTTAAAACACCCCACGTGAGAGTGTTTAAACATGGTTGGTGGGTGTTGAACCCCCTGAACACGTGTTTAGCCCCCCAAACATCTGTTTCACAGGGTGCAGGCAGCCGTTTGGGTAGTATGGGGGATTGGGGGTCGTGCCAGGTGTGGGAAACGTTTTTGATGCTTAGCGCGAGCATCGTGCAGCCCGATACTAAACGTTTCGGTGGCAGGTGCCCACCCCGGGTTCCCACGAGTGCGAGTGCCCACTGCCCAAGTGGCCAGGTCATAACGGCTCCTCGTATTAGCAGGCTAGGAGGGACTAAGCCGGTTATTGGCAGCGTCGGTTTCATAACAGCAATTCCGCAGGCTTGCAACATTGCATGGATGGGGCTGTTGATCCGTTGATCAGTAGGACAGACGACAAGTTACTGGACCTGTGATCCTGTCAATTCGAATCCATCTACGTGCCGCAAAGGCCGCGGCATGAGATTACCATTAGCTCAGGTGTGGTGGATAACGATCCTCCCACTGAGTTGCCACGCGGTGGTGACGACTTTCCGACAGATGACGAACGACTTCTGTAGGCAGTTGAAACCGAGCGAATTGACCCACTGATCAGTGTCTGATCAGCTACTCGGGAATACCTAAAACGAGGGTTCCATTAGGGTCTAGACGCGCTGGGAGCGGGAAGGGAGTCTTAAGCCGTGCTTCCGATTCTTAGGGCCGTCTAAACTCCTGATAATTTCTTAGGCTTCCAGTTACAAGACACTTCGTGTTACAAGGTATTCATATACCACAATTGGTTTCTTGAGCCTGGTCGCGCTTTCAAACCGCGCCACTCGCTTTACTCCCCCCCCCCCCCCCCCCCCCCCCCCACGTCCCCTCTAGCCCACCATCACCGAGAATGGCCTCTTCTTCAGCCCAAGCTGCTGCGGCTCCACCCTCTGAGGTCCTGGATGTTGACGACATGGACCACGAGGAGCTCGTCAGCAAGTCAAGGCTTGGGAGCTGCACGAGCTTACCAAGGAGAAGAGAAAAGGCGCTGGAGGGCCGGCACCTTCGCCTCCCGACCTTTCAGCTACCGAGAAGGAGCTGAAGGAAGCGCGCATGGCTGTCAAAGTCAATGGCAAGAAGGTCGCTACGAGGCCTGACTCCACGCCACTTGGCAAGGCTGCCGCGCACGTTGCTCTCGTAGAAGGCCAGAAAACGCCCCCCGCCCCCGCTGGACAACAGGCGGCCCCCATCAGCAGCAGCGGGGGGCGTTGCAGGCGATCCAGGAGGAGGGCCCTCAGGTGGTCCAGCGGGGAGCGTTTGCTGGCCTTCAGGAGAGCGGAAAGTCGAAGTGTCTCTTGTTCGGCATCCCTCATTCGCATTTGGAGCCGAGCCATCTCCTCAAGGTGCTTGGATGGCCTCGGCCTCGTGATGGTGAAGAAGTTCAAGGCCAGCGATAACCTTTTCCTTCTCTACGAGAGCAACGTGCGCGGCAGCCTTGCCAAGTGGCGTGGAGTCAGGCCTCGTAGCGACCTTCTTGCCATTGACTTTGACAGCCATGCGCGCTTCCTTCAGCTCCTTCTCGGTAGCTGAAAGGTCGGGAGGCGAAGGTGCCGGCCCTCCAGCGCCTTTTCTCTTCTCCTTGGTAAGCTCGTGCAGCTCCCAAGCCTTGACTTGCTGACGAGCTCCTCGTGGTCCATGTCGTCAACATCCAGGACCTCAGAGGGTGGAGCCGCAGCAGCTTGGGCTGAAGAAGAGGCCATTCTCGGTGATGGTGGGCTAGAGGGGACGTGGGGGGGGGGGGGGGGGGGGGGGGGGGGGGGGGGGGGGGGGGGGGGGGGGGGGGGGGGGGGGGGGGGAGTAAAGCGAGTGGCGCGGTTTGAAAGCGCGACCAGGCTCAAGAAACCAATTGTGGTATATGAATACCTTGTAACACGAAGTGTCTTGTAACTGGAAGCCTAAGAAATTATCAGGAGTTTAGACGGCCCTAAGAATCGGAAGCACGGCTTAAGACTCCCTTCCCGCTCCCAGCGCGTCTAGACCCTAATGGAACCCTCGTTTTAGGTATTCCCGAGTAGCTGATCAGACACTGATCAGTGGGTCAATTCGCTCGGTTTCAACTGCCTACAGAAGTCGTTCGTCATCTGTCGGAAAGTCTGGCAACTCAGTGGGAGGATCGTTATCCACCACAATTCCCCCTTCTCTAGCCCTAGCCTTCTCCTAAAGTCTAGTACTCTTCTCCAAGTCTAGTCCCCCTTCTCTAGCCCTAGCCTTCTCCTGAAGTCTACTAGTCTAGTACTCTTTCGCAGGGTTTTTCTTTTGAGCGATGTGTCGCTATTAGCGATGAAACCCATCGCTTTCGAGATTGGCCTAGCGATGAAAGCGGTTTGAGCGATGCACCTAGATCTGGCCAGCCCAGACTCAGCCAGGGAATCCAGGGGCCTGGGGGCTGGGGCCCCTAGGCTGGGCAGTCACCTGCCTGGAACATTCCAAGTTCCAACCGCTAATACTAGAACCTAGAAACCCTGACACGACCGTTACACAACAGGCCAAAGGCGAGGGGTCGCTTCGACGTCCATTCAATTTTGCTTCCCTACCCGTCCCTGCACTTTAATTGTCAATCCCGGCATTTATCGGATAACACATCCGTATCCACTCGGATGATCAGTGTAGTTGCTCCCCTAAACACGGTTGTGGCCAAACAAATCCGTTTGAGGCCCAATCTCTTCTCCTCCTCCTGCGCTATCATTCTTCCTCGCCCGCGGACTGCTTTTCCATCCCGGAAATCATAGTCTTGGCCAAACATCAGTCCGCTTATGAGCGCTCATTCTGAAGCTTTTCTCCACGACTCTTACAACTGCTGCAGTTGAATTGAATGCTTGACGCCCATTTTTTCACTCGCAACATGAATAAAGCTCTGACTGGGCGAGCCAATGTCAGCCAATGCTTTGCACTGGGCGAGGATGCGTTCCCTTCTGCTCGCTTTCGGCATTAACGCCTGACAATTTCGTACGTCATGACAGCTGCTCCCACCTGTTTCCTCCAACCCTTTCAGTCCAGCGCGGGCATAGCTGATGGGCATCGCATTTATTCCTGCGGCTTGTTTTGTAGGAGCCGACCTACTGTTGGGTTGATGAGTGGGTGTGGGGGTCCGCCCAGTCGCGAGATGCTGCGCCCAACATGCTCCCCCGTTGCTGTTTCCCCTTGCATTTTCCATTCTCACTTCGGGCGAACCTGACAGGAAACGTGAGGAGCCGAGGAGGTCCCGGCGTCGGTTCGACCCTGACCCCGGGCTCTGACCCCCCCCCCCCCCCCCCCCCCCCCCCCCCCCCCCCCCCCCCCACACACACACACACACACGCACACACACACACCAAAATGAGGCCAAATGGAAATAGCGATAAGTAGCTAGGAATCTGCCAGGTCCAGATGGCTCCGGAACCAGTATAGCTATGGGAGGGGGGGGGGCTCAAAAACGAAAAGAAAAACCCTGCTCTTTCGAATGAGAATCTCATCAGGGGTTACAGTCGCATAATCCCTGTGAGTAGGTTTTTTAACCGTTTTAGGTTTGGGGTCGTTGGCACCTATCACGGGTCGTACCCGAGAAGGGTGTTGTCTCCTATACAAATCGATTTGTTCAGAGCACATAGGTAACAACTCTTCTTCGAGTTCCCAAGAGTGAACATGGTCTGAGTGTAACTATTGTACATAGTAATACACCGTACCAGACTGTATCTTGTGATCAACAACGTTGCTAATCTCGTAGATAGGTTCACCGCATGTGCGTAACAATTCCGGATTTGGTATAATAAACTGTTATTCACCGGGTTTCACCGGCTCACCTAGAGTGACTCCTCCCTGCTGCACTGTACTGCTGTGCCGCTGCCAGCTATGGCACGGACACTGATGCCGGTACCATGAGGTACCGCGGCATCCCAGTACTTTCTCCTAGCGCATTGATCGAATGCTTATCTAACTGTAAAGATCTTATCCTTACCGTCTTCCCCTCGTCTCTGTGCTCTGCACACACTCCGGAAAACTACAGGTTACGGTCCCTTCGCTATAGATTGTCCTTGCTCGACGGTATTCCGAGCTGAAGGGCATTTTGATTGTTGTCGCGCGGAGTGAATAAATTGAAAGGAGTGAAGAAAGCTCCACCCAACAAGAACCTCCCTGTTGGGACACCACTCTTGTGCGGTATATCATCCGTGTCTCCGGATTGATCCTGCTCCATTGAGCATCAAGCTGTCGTCCAGCCCCCCCCCCCCCCCCCCCCCCCCCCCCCCCCTGACAACAATCTCTACCTCCACTGCGCCCCCACCACCCCCTTCCCTATTCCCACGTCCCGTTGCTTACGCAATCTCAGCCGTCTCTCCACCGCCTCCTGACCTCTCCACTCTCCAGCTCTCTCCCCAGTTGGCTTCCACCTCCGACTGTCTCCTGCTCCTCTTCTACATCCCGTTGCAAACGCAATCTCTGCCGCTTCATCTCTGCAACTGCTACGTTGCCTCACTATGCGGCCTGCTGCAACCGCTGAGCCTGAGCGTCGCCAGACCTTCATCTTCCACCAACACTTCTTCCAAGATTGGCTTGCATCTATGGAAGATGAACTCAAGGTATCCCACTACTATTTTGCCCCTGGAGATCACAAACTAGTTCAGTTTCAGATCGAATACATCCTTGCACACCTTTCAGAACCTATCAGGCGAATGGTCAAGTTCCATAACGATCCTGATGACATCCTAGCAGCACTTCGATCCAAATATGATACCAGATCCACACCCCGACAGCATTCCCCTGTCGCAACCGAATCAGCCGCATCCAATGTGCCAGCATATGACGAACCTGCTTCTTCCCCTACTGCACCTCAGTCTCCTTCGTATGCCCTTAATGCCTCCCCACGCACAAACCGCATGGCAGAAAACTGGATCATGGACACTGGAGCTACCTCCCACATGACAGGCAATGAATCCCTGTTATATGACATACATGACATATTCCCCCATATCAGAGTTCAAACTGCATTAGGATACACTCACATCACCAGATCTGGCTATGCTCTGATTAGAGGAGACAATGGAAAGATTCACAAACTCAGAAATGTTCACCTCAATGATGACCCTAACACTCCTAACCTCATGTCAATGGCTGCAGCCATCACAGCCAACCCTTCTATGTTAGTTCAGTTTGATTCTCAGGCCTGCACCATAGCCATCAATGACAAAGTCATAATCACTGGGTCAAAGAACAAGAATATATACCTCATTCCCACCCTTGTCCCTGACAATACCCTTATCCATGGGACATGTCTGAACATAGTCATGGCCGCCATTTCCAGAAATACCCAACAAACAGCAGAACTTCTCCACAACAGAATGGGTCACCTTTCTTACAGCAGTTTAGTCAGGCTCATTTCTGAACACATGGTCACAGGTACAGATGTCACCACTGCAGCCTGCAACAAAATGAGAAAGCAAACTTGTGAAGTGTGTGTCCTCTCTAAAATGGACAAGAACCCTTATCCCACATCATCCACACGTGCCAAAAGGCCCTTGGCTATCATCCACATTGACATGAGTGGGAAAATCAAAGTACCCCGCCTAAATGGGAACACATACTTCCAAGGCATTCTAGATGACCACTCAAAGTACTCCATAGTCACATTCCACAAAAACAAACACACAGTGCCCAAAGATACCATGCATGAACTGGAACGGTATGAAGTCCTTACAGAAAACAAAATAGGCACCATTTTCTGTGACAATGGATCAGAGTACACCTGCGACCGGTTTAAAAACTGGTGCAAAAAGAAAGGCATTGCCCTCAACTTCACAGTACCTAACAATCCAGCCACAAATGGAGGAGCAGAACGCCTCAACCGCACTCTCCATGGCAGAGCCACTGCCCTCCTCATCTCATCCAAATTTCCTAACAGATACTGGGCTGACATGGTAAAGAATGCTAGCATCCTAAGAAACCTCAGCCCCACTTCTGACTCAGACAAAACTCCCTATGAAATGTTCCATGGAGTCAAGCCTAAGATTGATCACCTCAGAACCATTGGGTGCACAGCCTACGTCCACATACCACCCAAATCCAGAGCATGGAAGTTTGCACCATCAGCCAAAATCACTAGACTCATTGGCTACTCCAACATCAGAAAAGCTTACAGAGTTGTAGACTCCAACCATAAGATCTATGATGCTAGAGACATCACCTTCAATGAGTCTGAGAACCTGGCAGGAAAGAATGGATTCCCCAATGCAGATGCTGAAATCTTAGGCATGTATGAAGAAGACACCCCTGGTGAACCTGAAGATGAAGACACTCCCTCACCATCCCATTCTCCCTCAGAAATCAAAGCCATTGATGCACTGCGTGAAAGAAACAAGGCAAACATGGGAGCATGGGGATCACCAGATGAAATAGATGATAGCTACCTACCCAGTTCAGTGCACCAGCAAGGTACTATTGCCCCACAGCACAGTGCACCTCACCCCAACAACGATGTTGAACAAGGAAATGAACACAACCCCACACAGTCCCAGGCAGGTGACCTCCCCAACCTCATGTCACCACAACGCAATGCATCAGAACATGCAATCACCTCTCCTGCACCAGCACAGCAACAGGCATCAACCCCTCCACCATAAACTGCCCTCACCCAACCTCGCCGAAGTGGCAGAGAAAGACATGCACCCAACCACCTAGCTTTCCTAGCTGCAGACCAGATCATCATACCCAAGAATGAAAGAGAAGCACTGGCTAGCCCCCAAGCAAAAGATTGGAAGGCTGCCATGGATGCAGAACTAGCAGCACTAGCAGAAATGAATACCTGGACTCTAGCAGAACTCCCACATGGAGCAAAAGCCATAGGTACTAGATGGGTATTTGACATCAAGCAATCAGTGGATGGTCAGTTAGTAAGGTACAAAGCACGTCTAGTAGCAAAAGGATATGCTCAACGCCCTGGCATGGACTATGATGAAGTATTTGCACCAGTTGCCAAACATGCCACCATCAGGTACATCCTGTCCATGGCTGCAGACCCCTCAGCTCATCTTGCTCAACTTGATGTCTCCACAGCATTCCTCAATGGAGTAGTGGAAGAGGAACTGTATTGTTCCCAACCCCCAGGGTTTGAAAAAGACCACAGGGTTTGCCGCATGTTATCAGCATGAATAGCGGTGCTCTCACTTGTTTTATGTCTTGGTGACTCCTTGTGTACTCCCTTAGAACTATCGGTCCTGACAGTACTGTGACAGCTTCCCGTAGTGACAGCTTCTTGTGGACTGCGTCACCGGTTCCCCTGACACGGACTGTATAGCCTGTACCCTTATCAGGGTACAGGCTGCCGCTCCTTCCTCCACTAGTGCCCCTTAATGGGTCTCCTGTGCTTGTAACATTATTCTCGTCTCCGTGTATAGATTGGCGCGTCTGCTTCACGCAAGCATCTCTGTCCACTCTCTGGAGTGCGTTAAAGCTGATAGGTTATAGGGCTCCTCATGGTACCACTGCTTCATGCATCTTCTACGTCGTCCTCTTCTTGGCTTCTGACTTCATTCTGGAAGTTCCGAAGTCCTGCAATGACGACGAATTGGCTTGATGTTTGCGCGCCAGCGGCCTCTGCTAACGGTCATGAGGATCCTTCCGCCATCGTGGAAGTAACCCCCCCCAATCATTGCTCCATCTTCCCTTCCTTTTCCTCCCCTGCCGTCTGTCGCCTCCTCCCGTCTGTCGTAGATGACTGTGACGTGCAGACTCCAGTCGGCGACTAGCCTGGACATCGGTGGAGGTTCCCCGTCTTCGTCTGCTCGCGTCCTTGACGTCGCTACCTTTATCCAGTGTTTGAGGCTCTGCCTGCGGACCCGGAGTTTGCCAAGCCGAACAAGCTCCCTGCTGATGTCTACGTCGTCTGTGCCCCCTTTGCTCTGCCCAGCCGACGGTCGGCTACTGGCATGAGCTTGCGCTCTAGTGGCTCTGTGCTACCTTCTGGAGAATTTTTTCGATCAAGCTGGCGGATCGCCGGCACTGCCGTAGGGTTCGCCAGAGGAGAACTACCTACGCGTCTGGACCTGGGGTTCTGGAGGTGGTAGGAAGCAGGGGGGTATGGTCAGCACCACTACGGGTGCTGCTCCCTCTACCCCCCAACCGGGTGAGTCGAGCGATAGAGGGGGGGACTTGGGATTGACTGATCATCGACGGCGGGATATTAGGACCTTTACATGCCTCGGCTCTGCTCTTCGCATCCTAGCTATAAATTTTCGAATTCTGCCCTTGCGATTTGCGATTTTCTGCCATTGGTGCGATTTTCTGCACCTGGTGCGACTTGCTGCACTTTCATCCTCGTCTCCTTTTTCTCATACCTCAAATCTCGACTTCACCCTAACGCTTCCCCACCTTCTGTGATCCCAGGTGTCGCAGCGCCGGTCATCGCCCATGCTGGAGGCCGACGTGGACGCCGTCCTGGCCCTAGTCCAGCGGCCGTGGAGGTTCTTTGGCATGATTTCTTGGTGGATATTTTTCTCTCTTAGGATCCTTGGGACCCCTGGGTGCGTTACGTGGTTCGACAGAGGTCGCGTTCTTTGTCTTACCGTGCCCCAGGTCCTTCCCATGGGTGCCCTCTTTAGGTGTATGCCTCAGCTACATGAGTTTGTGTTCAAGTGTTTGAGTTCGGATAGGGCTTAGGAAGTTTTGTTTTAATGAAGTGGTATCGAGTAATGGTTGCAATCGATAGGAGCTGTGCATGAATTATCTATGGCATACACTGCTCAGCAGAATGCAACTGTGGAGAGGTACAATGGGGTCTTGCAGAACATAGCTAGAGTATTCACTTCGAGTCTAAACTAGCTGAGTCCTTTTGGCCCTATGCCTTCCTAGCTGCTTGTTGCCTACGAAATCGGCTGCCCAATCAGGGTGACAAGACTATTTATGAGCTGTTCTACGGGGTTATGCCTGATGTGTCGTTGTTGCGTGTGTTTGGTTGCCCTTGCTATGTCACCTTAGTAAATGGGAAGTATCGCAATTGCTAGACGAAAGAGCTTTATCTGGTAGACTGGTTGGGTATTCTCTGGTGAGCAAGGGTTATTTTATTTGGGTTTCTGATGTTGCGCCAGGTAGTAGAGAGTAGTGATGTACTCTCTATATCCAGTTAAGTCTAGACTGTCTTCCTGGGCTCTCCCATTAGTATGGGTCCCCGTGCCCGCTTGCATCCCTCCTGTCATCAAACGGTGATATGTTACGTGTCGCCGGTAATTCCCTACGCCCTTTAGCAACCCCAATTGTTGTTGGCTGTACTGGCTGGGATGTATCCAGATTGCATTCCAGACCAGGGACTGATCTTGCTGTATTGTGTGTGAAGTTTTAGGGCGGGTGGGAGTTGTAGATCCAAACTATCATTTACCCGAATCTCAGGGGGTCGCCAGGCCTACCTCTGCGTCTAGGTTCGTCGGTGAAGCTTTAGGGTTTGGACAGCCTTCGGTCATAGTGGAGCCTGTCATAGGTCCGCTGCCTACACGTCGCCATCCCCCGTCCACCTGTTCGGATGGCTCGCAGGTGTTGTTGATCCCTTCGCCTCCTGCTGTCCCTGGTGGTTTATACCGGACAAGGCATTGCGACGATGTAGCCGTCACCAAGAGTGTGAGCGATGATCTTGAACACTGGTCCGGCTCTGATACTGCGTATGGCTGGGGTGTTACAGTCAACCCAGGATTCATTGATTTAGAGGCAAAGAATGCCGGCCTTGTTCAACCAGGCATTAGTGCTGCGCTGGGGGCTTTACTACCGGTTACTGCTGATACCCGTGCTGCTCATGTACAAGTACACTGCTTGTACGTGGGAGCATATATATTGGCCCAATTTTCTGATTCGCAGAGGGAAAATGGCGAAGAGTGTATTCGAGGACACTGTTCATACGTTCTGTTTGACTATCTGTTTGTGGGTGAAATGCAGTCGACATTCCAGGTCGGTCGGATAGCGCACAGAGTTAAGAGTGCTTGCCAAAACTTACTCGTGAACTTAACATCGCGATCAGAGATGATGGAAAGCGGATGTCCTTGTTCGCTGAGCACGCGCTCGTGGAACAGGGTAGCAATGTTTTCAGCATCGTCTGTCGTTTTGCATGGGATAAGTTTGACCATCTTCTTAAGGCGATCAACGATCACGTAGATCCGATCAAAACCATTCGATTCCGGTAGCCCAACGATGAAGTCCATGGAAAGTGAATCGAGGGGGCGTTCGGAATCGAAAGGGGTTGAAGGTTACCCTGCGGGTTCTGATGTGAAATTTTTACCCGTTGGCAAGAATCACAGTGGCGTACGTAATCAACGACATCGAGTCGCATGGCAGGCCACCAATAGTAGCGTGCAACAGATCGAAAAGTTCGGTCGACGCCTCCATGTCCACTTCGTGGTGTATCGTGGAAAGCAAACAAAATCCGAGCTTTGAGCGAATTACCTTTTGGTACAACGATCTGCGACTCAGATGCTGCTCTTATGGAATTGCCGGTGCCAACCCAGAAACCATCTGCCCGTTTGGAGAGGTACTTGGTATTGTGCTGATTATCGAACCACAAGTCTTCCGTGTAACCATGCAGAATATCTGGGGCTATTTCGCGCATGTGGAGTGGGTCATCTGCGGGCAGCCTCTGAATGAACAAAGCCGTAGCCTCTGAGAAGGCTGGATTCCTACTCAGAGGGTCAGCTACGTTAGTACGGCCCGCGATATGCGCCCACTTCATGTTCGTGAAGCGCGAGAAAAACTCAAGATATCGTGCCTGCTTTCTGCTCAGCATGGGCTGATTAGCAAGGTAGACGAGGGGTTCGTGGTCGGTGTCAAGTTCGAACTTGCCAGTGCAACCTTCGAGGTAGCATCGCCATTCTTTCAAGGCCAAATACACTGCGAGTAATTCTAGCTCGCCTGTGGAGTAGTTTCGTTCAGCGCTTGAGAATTTGTGAGAGTGGTACGCGATGGGTCGCCCATCTTGCATGAGAACACCCCCTGTACCGACGACAGAAGCATCGGTTACTGCCCGATAGTCCTTCGCTGGGTCAGGGTGTGCAAGCAAAGGAGCCTTCGTAAGACTTTCTTTGACGCCGAGGAATGCCTCCTGGCAGGCTTGGGTCCAAACATTTTGAAATGCAGGTCCCTTGAGCCCTGCCTGTCGTTTCCCGAGTGGTTTCGGACTTGGTGTCACTGTCGGTGATTTTGTCAGTCCTGGCGGTTTCAATTTCGTTGAAATCGGTGCTAGCCTGTCTGTTCGATTCGAAATCTGGATTAGAGGGGCTGCGAGCGTCGAGTAACCTTGGATAAACTTTCTGAAAAAGTTAGAGAGTCCCAGGAACTGCTGAACTTCCTTCGAGGAGGTAGGTGTGGGCCAATCTGCAACTGCTTTCACCTTTGTTTCGTTGACTCGGACGCCTTCACCGGAGAGCACATGCCCTAGGTATTTGACTTCCGGTCTATGGAAGAAACACTTTTCTCGTTTAAGAAAGAGGTGGTTATCTTCAAGACGTTGTAACACAATTCGAATGTGTTTTTCGTGTTCTTCATCATTACTGCTGTAGATGAGAATATCATCCAAGTAAATGACGACGAATTTGCCCAATAAATCTCTGAACACGGTGTTCATGACTTGTGTAAAGGCCGAGGGTGCATTTGCTAGCCCCAAAGGGAAAACCTTGAATTCATAGAGTCCCATCGGGGTTATGAACGCAGTTTTCGGGACGTCTGAATCATGTAACCGTATGTTGTGGTACGCATTACGTAAATCCAGATTTGAGAACACACTAGCTCCTCGAACTGAGTCAAACAGATCGTCAATTCGTGGGAGGGGATAGCGATTTGGTACCGTGACCTTGTTCAATTTACGATATTCGATAGCCATCCTCCAAGAGCCATCGGGTTTGGCTATGAAAAGGACTGGTGCGCCCCACGGGCTCGAGCTAGGGCTGATGTAGCCTTTGGCCAACAAGTCTTTAACTTGGTTTTGGACCTCTAGCAGTTCTGCGGGGGACAACCAGTGTCCTCTAGAGAATTGTGGGGATGCCGACTCCGTGAGGGGGCATACGAATGGGGTGTCAGCCCTAAGGTCAGAAAAATTGTCTGCCGGGGCGAAGACCTTTTTTAAGTTCGTTTCGCAACCCGAGATGATTCGTTCGTTTTCGTTTGTTGCACCGTGTTTGCTTGTGCTGCCGTTACTCGAATTGTAAAAGCATCGTCGTCTTGGTCCACTGATGTGACTAGGACTTCGAAACAATTTAGTTTTTGTTTTGATTTGCGGATAAACTTTTTAAGTGCTCTGTTCGACAGGACTCCTGGCGTTTTTCTCTGTGCCGTGTCAAAAAATTCGGTACGTGCCAAAGTATAAGCAACCAATTCCTTGATGGAGAGAGGTTCCGATTCGAGTCGGGTGGAGTACAGTTCGACTGCTACTCTACGTTTATGCTTTTTAGCTATTTTGAAACTGGCTCTGAGACTTGTCTCTTCAAAACCAATGCAGCACCCCGTCTGCATCATCCAACTTCTTCCGAGAAATGTGGTGGTGCCGGGCCCTAGCGTAGGGAGGACATAAGCAGATATAATTTCTGACCTATGTTTGCCTAAGTTCAGTACAAAACTCGTTCTCGTAGTAGTGAGGACTTGGGATCCATCAGCTACCCGCACCATGACTGGTGAGCCCGTAAAGGTGGCTATACCTGCCCTAGCATAGAATTCTGCATCTACGAAGACTGAGTCTGCTCCACTGTCAATGAGAACTTCGCCAGATACCCCCGATAGGGTGGCCCCAAAGTGTGCGGTAGCTTGGTCCGCGTGGACACAAGCTGTTGTGCAAGCAGATATGCATGGAATGGCAGGAGGAGGGGGCAGGGTCGGAAGGCAATGAGGGGATGTGGTCTTTGCTGTAGATGGTGTTACACAGATATTAGGGGACGGAAACTGAAAAAGAACATCCCAATCTATGTCTACAAGCAGACCTACATCCTACTTCCTAACGGTAGGGCAGCTAGGGCACTTGGAGGGGGCAGTGGCTGTAGCGGCCGTGCGCTTCGTACCACACTTGTAACATAAGTTACCCGCCTTAGCTACTTTAATAGTATCCGGTGTCCAGGGCTGACCGTCAGCCTGCTTCCACTTATGCTTTTCAGCAAATTGTAGATGTCCCGCAGGGCTGGAAAAGGGCGGCGGGCCCGTTGCAGCTGGAGTCTGGGCCGTGCCCTTCTTGTGCTTGTGCTGGGTGGACCCCTCGTGAGGTCCACCAGGCCGTTTGCCTCTTGCCTGAGCTGCCGCAGCTTGTAGCTCAGCCACCTTGGCCTTGGCCTCCAGCAGCGGGCTGACCAGCAGCAGCAGGGCCAGCAGCGGGCGGGCCAGCAGCAGGCGATCCATCAGCAGGGGGGCCCGCAGGCAGTCCAGCTGTGGGGGCCGCCTGTTGTCCAGCGGGGGCGGGGGGCGTTGCAGGCGATCCAGCAGGAGGTCCAGCGAGAGGATAAAGTTACATACTCAGCAAAAATCAATGCCGAGACTGAACAGCGCCGAGGCAGCTGGACAGTTTTATAACAGTGAGGGTTTGGGCAACAACACCGCCCTAAAGTCGGACTCGAGACCGTTGAGAGAGGATGTAGTTACATACTCAGCAAAGAGAGAGAGGATATAGTTACATACTCAGCAAAAGAAAGAAAGATTACAAGGGGCTCATGTCCTAGCAGTGAAACAACACCGCCTTAAAGTCGGACACGAGAAACCACCCGCCGTCTTCCGGCAGCGGGGCTCGAACTCCGGTCACCGAAGCCTAAATTACCGGGTCTGGACCATACCGCCCTCCAGACTGGGCAATAATCAATGCGTATGCTGGGCCTTCAAGAGAAATCAAACTCGAAGTGTCTCAAGTTTAGCATCCCTCATCTCATCCTTCGATCCTCACTGCCGGAAGACAGTGGTGTTCGGAGTCCGTTCCCTCGGGGGCGGTGGTGTTTCCACTGCCAGGATAAGTGGCCATTGTAATCTTCTTCTTATCTCACCTCGCCAGCCCACTCTGTATGAGTTATGGGGCCTTCCACCTCCTCAGGTGCCAGCTGTTCGCCCCCTCTCAGAGCGGGCTGGAGCACTTGCTGTGGCTGATTTCTGGGCTCGTATTGCTGATTTTGTCGCTACAGAAGAGCCCCCTCCTGAGTGGGAGGACACGGTGGGAGATGATCACCCCTTCATCAGCCATGGTGGGTCCCGTGTTAACATGGGAGTTCCCAACCCTCCACATACGTCAGTGGCGGATCCTCCGATGGCCCATGACCATTCCCCCGACCATTTGCTTCTCTCCCAGAATGAGCTTCTTCCCCTAATCCTCCATGACAGCCTGGATGACTAGCTTGGATTTGTTCTTGTCCCTTTGTAGCAACCGTCTTGTTTCTGGCGGTGTAGGTGATGGGGGGTAGCTTCTGTTTTATCTTCTCGAGTCTCCGTTTGACTCTTGACCTGTTTGACTACTCTCCTGTGCCCTCTCTCCGTCCTTTAGCTTGATGGTTTCTTGACAGATAGGCTATGGACTCTCTTAGCTTTTCCCCGCTGGTCTTGGTCTGTCGCTTTTCCTCACGCTTTTTATCGTGTTAGTAGTTCTGCTTAGGTTGTTAAGTGTCCTTTCTTAGCTGTGCTTTTCCTTGTGGCGTTTTGGCTGACGGCTTGGCCTTGTGTTTGCCTTTAGATAGGGAGTGTTAAGGCCGCCTTTTTAGAGCTCTATGCCTCTCTCCTTGTTTGTTTGGTGATTTTCCTGTGCCTTTTGTCCTTCACGTCTTCTTGTAGAATCTCGCTTTTTAGGCCTCGGCAACTCTCAGCCCTTCTACAATATACTCTTTATTCGCTAGTTTCTCTATGCCTTAGTAGTTCGCATTGCTTGTTGTCAAGCCTTTTATTTGCTCTTTCGTACGCTTTTTTGGAGGTCACCTCCTGGACCAGGTTCTGAGGGGTATGTTGCCCACACCCTCACTGTTATAAAACTGTCCAGCTGCCTCGGCGCTGTTCAGTCTCGGCATTGATTTTTGCTGAGTATGTAACTATATCCTCTCTCTCTCACACATGGTTTCGACCATGGTCGAGTGGGTCGTCTGGACGGAAGTTGGGGATTTCACCAGCACCACGCGGGATCGATACCGGGCTCGCGCATGATGGAAAGGCCTCTCTAGGATGGGACCGGCTCGGTCGGGCGTGCACATCTTAGACAGGAGGTGAGCGTCGGACCTTTCGGCGGGGGTGAGTTGTGGTGCATCATACGGATATAATCATTAGATTCCTCAAACGGACAACACGTTTTCCTCATACACCACATCAGGCCTGTTAGATCCGAGACGGTGAGGGTGATAAATGTAAATTGCGTCGATGCCGGGGAGGTTCATGTGGCCCGATTAAACACTCTTCCCAGTCACGATCAGAGGGGTCACGATATAGGTTCGCTCTTGCAATCCTCCATACTATGGATCTATGATAGATCCGTCCAAGGTCTATACCGAAAACAAAAAAAACCGGGGAGGCCAACCTTCTTGACTGTAAATTGTTTTCATACAAACAAGAAACCGAAGCGGGAGCAATTCCTTATTTTGTAAGGCCGCCGTTGCCTGCAATCCTGAGCATAGATAGACGAATACACATTCTGAGACCGACAGTCACATCGCTCTGATTGTTTCCTAAATTGGGATTGTCAACTCCTACGCCAAGTCTGCAGCATAAAATTCTAGGTTCCCTGAAGCACGCTTCGCTCCAGTGAAAAAGAGTGGTGTTCAAAAAAAGCTAGATTTTTGTGCCGATCTTGGTATCTGTACACATAGAAGAGTCAACATATCCGAGGGGCTGTCTGGACGGCAGATTGCTGCGTCACAATGGCTACTACGAGTTCCAATAAAGGGCCAATACCAGGCCTCTTCAAAGGTCCTGCTGGGGACAAGCAAGCAAAAAGGCAAGCATCCAAGCAGGTGAGAAAATTCCAATCAATAAGGTAACTTTCCAAAACAAATGCTTACTAGCTGGATGGTGGTGGAACTATTAAACGAATCAAAATAGCGCATCCAGAGATCCAGAAGCTTTGTATCGAGCAGTCCAATAGTTGAGGGTAGTCAGAGCTGAAAGACACGATTGGCAGTGGTCCGGCATGCCCCACCTTTCGAACGTGAAATTCCTACTTGAGTAGGACTTTCTCTGCTGCGCCAATGCACTCGATCATAATCTGATCAAATTATGATCGAGTGCATTGGCGCAGTATAGCTGACAAAAGCGTGTACTTTCTCTCTGAATCCTCAGTGGCGCTGGCTTGTGTACGGGGTCCCACTTCCTGAGGTGAACATCCGAATGAAAATCCTCAACTATCTAAGAAAAAAAGACCTACCCTACCTGGAGCATAATACAATTCTTCTTATCGGCCGCCCCCATATTTCTGAAATCATATGTTGCCGGAATGATTCAAGCGCTTGTGCCTCCTGGAACCAGAATATCCAACACAATGTTGAATAGAGGCATGTCCTTGTATGCCGCCACCCACCGACCCACCCACTCACCCACCCACGAGCCCACCCACGAGCCCACCCTAACCTATATGATTTACAGCGTGATCGGCATTTCCGCCTGGGGGGGCTGCTTTGTCAAGCCCAGAAAGCCTCAGAGCCTGTTGAGCGAATGCTAGCAGTGGTGAGAATAATGCTGGACGTGCTTTGTGATGCCGTGAGGCCATCAGCGGATCCACAGGACACCCCCATAACCGTGCTTGGGTCTCATTTGGCTTCTCGAAGGGAGCTGGGTAGGTTTTCATGTTCTTAAATCTTGTCTTGCTATACCGTGAATTCATCATTGAATTACTTTTGCACTGCACGAACGCAGGGCCCCCGGCCGGTCTGCATAACTATTGTTTTTGGGGTTCAGTTCGTCAGAGATTTTTCGTTAAAGCCCCTGCTGTCATGGTTGGGAAACTCCCTTTGGCCTATTTGGTCTACTCTTGTACTGTAACAACCAACTGTAGCACGAACTCAGGGGCTCCGCCCCTGAAACAATTTGTTGGGGCTCAGTTAATCAGTGCTTGTTTTGTATACAACCCTTTCCAACATTGAGGTTGGACAAGTATATTTAGCCTACTTGGCAACTCCTTTAAAGACTGTAATAACTGTGTCCATGTTCTGAAATATTGTTTTATCAGGATTATTTTGAAGACCCATCCCGGATTTTGTGGAGCAAGCCTGCCTTGGGTCAACAATGGACTGTTGATGACAATGCAGTGGACACGCCATTCAAACTGAATCCTCGGTGTTGCTGGTGGCTTAGGAGACCCACCTCCTGGGGTGACAGTCCTTTCACAACTAAAAAAAAACATGTAATGTAATGCCGTTCATGCTGATGCTGCTGACTACATTTGAAGCAGCTGCTGCTGCTGCTGCTGCTGCTGCTGTTTGAGTTTACGTTTGAATCTACTGCTGCTGCAGCTACTGTTTGAGTTTACGTTTGAATCTACTGCTGCTGCTGCTGCTGCTGTTATTTTATTTCATTTTTGAAGCTACTGCTGCTGGTGTTTGATTTATTTTTGAAGCTGCTGCTGTTTGATTTTATGTTTGAATCTGCTGCTGCTGCTGCTGCTCAAGCTGAAACTGTTGTGTCTTCGGTTGGCCGGTTTGCCTTCTGCTGCTACTGCGTTTCTGGCTGTGGTCAGCTAGTAAGTGTAACCCCAATGAAACAAAATATTTTTTGAAGAAAGGATTACCCAAGAAAAATGTAAGTTAGACCGTTAGTCTGTTAGTTACAAATCATTTTTTCAGGTTTAGAATAACACCAAAAATTGAACATTCTATATCTAATAACAATGATGACCTATTTACATTAGTTAGATTCTCAAAAGAGCACATATGAGCATCACAATTCATTGCGGTTCTGGCTGTGGTCAGCTAGTAAGTGTTTTAATAGGATCCTTAGGAGATGTGGGCTGTGACAGGCATTTTTTCCCCCACTATATATGGCGATCGCTACTTTTAACTCCGTTTTGGCCCAAAATTGCCGCTCCTTTTTGTTGTTTGCCCTAAAGGGCCCTATAAAGCTATAAAAGCTATAGAAAACTATTCAAACGCTGACCCTGGAGGAGGCCTAAAACCATTAAGCTAAAATAAACCTCTTTCAGATTTGAAAAAATAATCCCTAGTGTGTGATTGTCTCAGGTCCAAAATGGCCCGTTTACGATCATCTAGTGCAAAAAATGTAACTTCCCCGCAGAAAGGCTCCGCCGCAACATACGGTATATAATTCTTATTATAGAGAGACCCAATCTTTGAGTCAAAAATCCTCCTTGGTCACAGTTGTAAAAAACACAAAACTCCTGCATCAACACAGGAAGCTATGCAGATGGCAGCTACAACGAGGTGCACGTTCAAGAAATCTGCACATTCGATGAGAAGGAGGGCCCCAAAATTCTGAAGAAAGAAGAGCAGGTATCACGGGTACACGGGTACACTGGTACAATAGAGGTAGCACTGTATGTGTATGCATGTTTGTATTTTACAGTCCAGGGGTAGCCCAGTAGGCCAAAGATACTTTCCCAACCTCGGTATTAGGAGGGGTAAAAACGAAAACAAGCACTGATGCACTAGTAAAATAGAGATATCACTGTAGGTGTATGTATTTATTTTCAGGCTGTCTGCTATTGTAACAAACATATTTATATTTGTACATATTTATACATATTTATAGGGAGCGGCAAATAGGTCTATGTGGGCCCAGCCGATAGATCTATGTAGGTATACATAGGGCAATATATACCTATATCTGCCCTATCGGTACGCCAAGGAGGCCTCTGAAAAATCTGGTATTTTTTTTACATGTCCTGTGCTGCATATTATCAGCTTTAATACACTCCGTAGAGTGGACAGAGATGATTGCGACGGAACAGACGCGCCAATCTATACACGGAGACGAGAATAACGTTACAAGCACAGGAGACGCATTAAGGGGCACCAGTGGAGGAAGGAGCGGCAGCCTGTACCCTGATAAGGGTACAGGCTATACAGTCCGTGTCAGGGGAACCGGTGACGCAGTCCACAGGAAGCTGTCACAGTACTGTCAGGACCGATAGTTCTAAGGGAGTACACAAGGAGTCACCAAGACATAAAACAAGTGAGAGCACCGCTATTCATGCTGATACTCCACCTATGACGCAGGTGACATACAATACTAGTACTCCACCTATGGCACTGGGGACATAGAATTATAAACTGGTAGCAAACAAAAATTATTAAGGAACGGCGGAAAAACAGGAAACCAGAAGAAAGCCTTGTCTAAAATAAAAGGATGAGAAAGGATGAACCAAAAACCACTGTATTACTCCGAAAATGTAGCAGCAAAAAACTTGGGTCATGCCGAGCTGAGCTGAGACCAAAATGGATATGTAACCATCCATGGTAAGCGCAAAAATACTATTCATCCAGAATAGTAGGCACCAAACCAGAAAATCACAGGGAGGCCAAACAGAAATCGATCCTAATACCAAAGGAAGGGGAACAACGGTGCCTCAAAGAACCGAGAACGTAACCGAAAGAGAAGACCGAAATATCGTGTGAGAGCAGCACACGAGAGAATCAAATCCTAAAGGACGCAGACAAGAGGACGCAAAAGTCCACTATGGAAAATAAAGTCGATGGAAAAATCCACTACCTTAAAAACTATTCTTAGCATAGAATTCATGACTAGGCTGGGATGAAAAAACCATGATGAACTGGTTTCTTACTCAAAGATGGAAGTAAGAAGATTTATGAAAGTTAATTATCATAAATCCCCAGCTACGGCACTAACTAAAAACATTCTAGGAGGTGGGTATCGCACCGCAAAGAACTTGTACACTCAAGACAAACCAAGCGCCTAACCACAAGCAAACCAAACCTGCAGCAACTGAAAATCCAAAGGATGCGAAGATAAAATTCAAGAAACTCGTAACCAACAAAGGAAACACAGTTCAAAGAACAATAGGAGTTTAGACGTACAAACACAGTACAGAAAACTTATTGTCCTCTTTGAAAAATAGTAAACGCAGAAAAAGGACTTAAAAGAAGTTACTGCAAAGGATGGACTGAAAGGGCGCTTGAAATACACTCGGAAAACAAGAAAGATGTGAGCGGCGGTACATCTGCAAGTACAATGGCAAGATTACCCAGCCCACCAATTTACAGTAAAATCCGAAGGGAAACAACTACTACACTCCACAAAAAGTTATAATCACGTGAGGGGCTGGTGATTTAAAAACAGTGTGGAGTAAAAAGAAATAGCTAATCTATGATGAGCTCCACCGAATGAACCATCTGCCTATGGAACTAAGAGCCAAAAACCATCAAGACGCTATAACGGTGGTCTGAATTAATTACCACCTTCCACCAAAACCAAGAAAGACAGCTGAAAGGAAGCTGCCTAAACAAAGCGTCGTAACGCTCCACCAATCTAGACTACCCTATAAGACAGTCTAGGAGGTGCTGAGGAATAGGCACCCACACATAGGGCCATGTTAACCTACGTATGAGAACCAGCAGCACCTAAAAACAATGAATCCTGGGTTGACTGTAACACCCCAGCCATACGCAGTATCAGAGCCAGACTAGTGTTCAAGATCATCACTCACTCCACGTGACGGCCACATCGTTACAAAGCCTTGTCCGGTGTAAACCACCAGGGACAGCAGGAGGCGAAGGGATCAACAATGCCCGCGAGCCATTCAAACAGGTGGACGGGGGGTGGCAACTAGTGGACAGTGGACCTATATCAGGCTCCACTATGACCTGAGGCTGTCTTAATCCTAGAGCTTCACCGATAAAACATGGCACAGAGGAGGGCCTGGCGACCCCCTGAGATTCGGCTAAATTAAAATTCGGAAAAACAACTCCCACCCACCCGAAAACTTCACTCACAATACAGCATGATCAGGCCCTGGTCTGGAATGCAATCTGGATACATCCTAGCCAGGCCAGCCATCAACAATTGGGGTTGCTAAAGGGCGTAGGGAATTACCGGCTACACTAACATATCACCGTTTGATGACAGGAGGGATGCAAGCGAGCACGGGGACCCATACTAATGGGAGGGCCCAGGAGGACAGTCTAGAACTGAACTGGATATAGAGAGTACATCACTACTCTCTACTACCTGGCGCAACATCGGAACCCAAATATAATAACCCTTACTCACCAGGGAATACCCAACCAGTCAACCAAATAATGCCTTTTTAACTAGCTTGTTACGCAATATCCCATTTACTTCAGACGAGCAATGGCAACTATACACTCGTAACAACGACACATCAGGTAGAACCCCAAAGAACAACTCGTATAGAGTCTTGTCACCCTGATTGGGCAGCAGGTTACGTAGGTAACAAGCACTGAGGAAGGCATAGGGCCAGAAAGACTTAGCTAGCATAGACTCCAAGTGGATACTCCTAGCTATGTTCTGCAAGACCCCATTGTACCTCTCCACAGGTGCGTTCTGCTGAGCAGTGTATACCATCGATAATAATGCACAGCACCAAACGATTTCAACCATTACTCGATACCACTTAACTAAAAAATTCCTAAGCCCTATCAGAACTCAAACACTTGAATACAAACCATGTAGCTAAGGCATACACCTGAGGAGGGCACCCAGGGAAAGGGCCAGGGGCACGGTAAGACAAAGAACGCGACCCCTGTCGAACCACGGAACGCACCCAGGGGTCCCAAGGATCCTAAGAGAGAAAAAATATCCACCAAGATATCATGCCAAAGAACCTCCACGGCCGCTGGACGAGGGCCAGGACGGCGTCCACTTCGGCCTTCAGCATGGGCGAAGTCCGGCGCTGCGCCACCTGGGATCACAGAAGGTGGGGAAGCGTTAGGGCGAAGTCGAGATTTGAGGTATGGGAAAAAGGAGACGAGGATGAAAGTGCAGAAAGTCGCCAATCGCAAGGGCAGAAAATCGCAAATCTCAAGGGCAGAATTCGAAAATTTATCGCTAGGATGCGAAGAGCAGAGCCGAGGCATGTAAAGGTCCTAATATCCCGCCGTCGATGATCAGTCAATCCCAAGTCCCCCCCTCTATCGCTCGACTCACCCGGTTGGGGGGTAGAGGGAGCAGCAACCGTAGTGGTGCTGACCATACCCCCCTGCTTCCTACCACCACCAGAATCTCCAGGTCCAGACGCGTAGGTAGTTCTCCTCTGGCGAACCCTACGGCAGTGCCGGCGATCCGCCAGCTTGATCGAAAAAAAATTCCAGAAGGTAGCACAGAGCCGCTAGAGCGCAAGCTCATGCCAGTAGCCGACCGTCGGCTGGGCAGAGCAAAGGGGGTCACAGACGACGTAGACAGAGGAACATCAACAGGGAGCTTGGTCGGCTTGGCAGCCTCCGGGTTCGCAGGCAGAGCATCAAACACCGGATAAAGGTTAGCAACGTCAAGGACGCGAGCAGACGAAGACGGGGAGCCTCCACCGATGTCCAGGCTAGTTGCCGACTTGAGTCTGCACGTCACAGTCATCTACGACAGACGGGAGGAGGCGACAGACGGCAGGGGAGGAAAAAAAAGGAAGATGGAGGAATGATTGGGGGGGGTTACTTCCACGATGGCGGAAGGATCCTCCTCTCCGGCAGCAGAGGCCGCTGGCGCGCAAACATCAAGCCAATTCGTCGTCATTGCAGGACTTCGGAACTTCCAGAATGAAGCTCGTTGAAGCCAAGGAGAGGACGACGTAGAAGATGCATTAAGCAGTGGTACCATGATGGACCCAATGACCTATCAGCTTTAATACACTCCGTAGAGTGGACAGAGATGATTGCGACGGAACAAACGCGCCAATCTATACACGGAGACGAGAATAACGTTACAAGCACAGGAGACGCATTAAGGGGCACCAGTGGAGGAAGGAGCGGCAGCCTGTACCCTGATAAGGGTACAGGCTATACAGCCCGTGTCAGGGGAACCGGTGACGCAGTCCACAGGAAGCTGTCACAGTACTGTCAGGACCGATAGTTCTAAGGGAGTACACAAGGAGTCACCAAGACATAAAACAAGTGAGAGCACCGCTATTCATGCTGATACATATCAGGGAAACCTGCACCTTGAAAAAAATGAAGGATTTTTTTACACATCAAAAATCACTTGTGTCGCTTGTTACTGGCGCGTTGCGCACTTAACCCAACTACGTAGCCTCCAAACGAACCTAGGCCCAGCACCCCCCTACTCCCCGGGGGGGGGGCTGGATTTAACGACGGTGGACAGCCCAGAGTTGGTTGAAAACCATGTCACAATCCAAGCTTGAATACATCATCAATTCATCATCATGGGCATCATTATGAGCACAGTGTGCTGTCGCCCTGAATCCCTCAAGCCCTATCATTTAGGAGCAACATGCGTTGTTGATCCTCTCGAAGGGTGTCTGCGTGGTGTACAAGAAGTTCGCGAAGTCCATCTCGAATGCATCACGCTTCTTTACTCAGCCGTTATCGGCCCACCTTTTGCGACCCCAAGTGTTTTTTCTGTCTAGTGTTCTTAGAAGTGCTGTCCGAGTCCAGGATGTCCAGGTCCAGTTCCAAAACGCCCCCCCCCCCCCCCCCCCGTCGGCTAATGTTGTCAGGGCTGACGCCAATGTCACAAGCACGGCAAAACAACTGTATCGAGAAATGCGTTATTGTTGAACCATCCAGGCTGCGAGTGTCTTCTGGACATCTAGCTAGATGTCCAGAAGACACTCGCAGCCTGTATGGTTCAACAACTGGCAAGCTCCATCTTCGGAAATTCGCACATCGAAGTGATCTTTCCATGCGGAAGTCACTGGTAGCTTCTGGAGAATTGTCAAGACGGCTGAAGGCAGCTTCAGCTCGCTCTTATACTTCTGTAAGCTGTCAGTATTCAGTAGGCTGTTTGCCGGCCTCATTCAGTGATACGAAAGCGAATGGTACGAAAGAGAATCGCAAGAGAGGGGAGCTCAGACGGTGTGTGTACGCACGAATCATACCAATATAGACCTATCTGATCAAGGGGGGGCGTCGGATAAGGGAAATCGAGAGATCTATTTGCTTCGCGGAGATATACCTATATAGGTATATATAGACCTATATAGACCTATCGGTCTTTTGCCTCTCCCTACATATTTACTGTGTATTTTCACGCTGTCCGCTATTGTAACAAACATATTGAAATTGAAATTGTTACATCCGAGTAATGTGCCACTCTCAGGACGTGAAGTTAAGGACACCACTGCGTAAGCCGGAGCTAGCAGTAGTCACCATAATAGAGTCTCCTTGTCAGGGAGTCTGAATAAGCCTTGGCAAACTAGAGGCCTTGGCAAGCTATGACAAGGAGACATATGTATATTTCTATTTTCACATATTTATACATATTTACTGTATGCATTTGCACGCTGTCTGCTATTGTACCAAACATATTTATATTTATATTTATATACATATTTATACATATTTATACATATTTATACATATTTATACATATTTACTGTATGCATTTGCACGCTGTCTGCTATTGTAACAAACATATTTATATTTATATTTATATACATATTTATACATATTTATACATATTTACTGTATGCATTTGCACGCTGTTTGCTATTGTAATATTTTCCTACCTTCCTGTTGTTTGATAATTTAAATACACGTATTTTACAGTCCAGGGGTAGCCAAATAGGTCAAAGATACTTTCCCAACCTTGGTATTAGGAGAGGGAAAAGCGAAAACAAGCACTGATGCACTGGTGACTGAATTTTGGATTGATCTGCATATTCACCCCACCTGAACCTTAAGTAACAGGTACCAGACCATGTATGCATACATGTATGTTGTTACAGTCCAGGCGTAGGCCAAATAGGCTAAAGGGACTTGCCCAACCTTGTAGGAAGGGCTTAAAAAGAAAAAGCACTGATGCACTGAGCCCCAAACAATCGTTTAACCGACGGGGGCCCTGAGTTCGTGCTACAGTGATCATTTAATTGTACAATATTATTAAATCATCATCTCAGCTGGGATGATAATTTAATTATATTACATTACATTACATGTTAAAGTCTACTTGACAACGCGAGGGTGTACGAGACTCTGTGCTTGTGCGATTATTATAGCATTTTTATACATTGAATCAGCCCATATGACATGAAATACAACAGTGAATTCTGGACCCACTGATGCACTGGTGACTGAATTTTGATTGATCTGCGTACTCACGTTTTCCCCACCCGAACCACCCATCCCCACCCACCCACCCACCCACCCCCATCTGAACCTTGAGGAGATGCCTTGCAGTTCCCACCCACCCACCCACCCACCCACACCTGAACCTTGAGGAGATGCCAGGTCCAGCGTGCAGACGGCGTGTGCATGAGTGTGCATGAGTGTGTGTGTGTGAGAGAGAGAGAGAGTGTGTGAGTGTGTGTGTGTGTGTATGTGTGTGTGTGGGTGGGTGGGTGTGTGGGTGGGTGGGTGGGGGTGAGAGTGTGTGTGTGTGTGAGTGTGTGCGTGTGTGTGTGTGAGCAAGTGGGGGGTGGACGGCGGAGAAAGCGGGTTGCCTAGGGGGGAGAAGCAACAGGTACCAGACCCAGCAAATATAATTTCAAGAGAGGTCAATGGCACTTCAAAACCTGGTTCAAAACAGAGTTTGTATTTTTTACAAGCAGGATGTTCGCCTTGAAGGGTGTGTGGGTGGTGGTGTGCGTGTGTGGGTGTGTGGGTGCGTGTGTGCGTGTGTGTGTGTGTGTGTGTGTGTGGGGGGGGGGGGGGGGGGGGGGGGGGGGATGAGTGGGTGGGTGGGTGGGTGGGGGAGGGGGGGGGGCAAAAATAGTTTTGCCTGAAAGAGTGGGTCTCCCTGCATTAGTCCTAGACTGAAAGGATTAGATGTGATCGGCGGAGTCACTCCTACTCCAAACAAGAGAGTAGAGGTAATTGGTTGTGGGTCTAGGACTTCAGGTCGCTTACTCCCTCGTTCTGAATAGGAAAGGCTCCGCCACATCACATATAATACTTCCAGCCTAAGACTAGTGCAGGGAGACCCAACCTTTGTGGCAAACTATTTTTTGCCCCCCCCCCCCCCCCCCCCCCCCCCCATCCCCCCCACACACACCCAATCCACACCCCCATCCACCCCCACCCACCCACCCACCCCACCCACACTCACACCAACACACACACACACACAAACCAAGCCAAGCCAAACCAAACCAAACCAAGCCAAACAAAACCAAGCCAAGCCAAAAAAAAAAAAAAAAAAAAAAAAAAGTAAAACAAACGTCCTGCCAATTCAAACGTAGGGCACACGCATTGCCACATTTCATTGGGCAGCTGCAGATCCCAGTGCTCGTGTGAAGAGCAAGATGTTAGGTGGGGAGCCCTACGTCAAGGTATGATGGTGGATCGATCTTACAGTATGCATGTATTTATGTTACAGTCCAGGGGTAGGCCTAGTAGGCTAAAGGGACTTGACCCTGTACGATGATGGAATTGTTCTGTGTGCCCTACTGGACTCCAAATGTGTTTGCGGGTTGCCGATGTCAAGGGGGACTTCTGGACATCACTAAGATGGCTCAAAGTAAAAACAGAAAATAATAATACGATAAATGCACTTCATTGGGAAGCTGCAGATTCTGAGCAAGTTATGAAATGTCTCATAGCTGAATCATTACATATATACTGAATTATTACATTATTAAACACATTACACTGCGGACATGCCATACCATGCCATGCCATGCCATCCCCATACATCCCAAGACTTTATATCCATAGTGTATCATGTACAGCCACCTCTAACTTCCCCTGTGGTTTAGTTGGAGCAATTTATGCCTTGCCTTGCCTTGCCTTGCCTTGCCTTGCCTTGCCTTGCCTTGCCTTGCCTTGCCTTGCCTTGCCTTGCCTTGCCTTGCCTTGCCTTGCCTTGCCTTGCCTTGCCTTGCCTTGCCTTGCCTTGCCTTGCCTTGCCTTGCCTGGCCTTGCCTTGCCTTGCCTTGCCTTGACTTGCCTTGCCTTGCCTTGCCTTGCCTTGCCTTGCCTTGCGCAATTTAAAAGTTGGTGAAATTTATGGCTTTGCTTGGCTTGGCTTGGCTTGGTTAGAGCAATTTACCAGTTGGAGCTACTTTTGTCTTTACTTCTATGTTAGAAAAAAAGGAAGGACAACAAACGCCTGGTGGGGCGTGGTGTTAAGGGGCCGTCCCATCTTCTATGTTGATAATGCTAATAAACGATTTCATGTTCAGAAAATAACATAAAAGGAATGAAAAAAGAACGCCTGGTGTGGCGTGGTGTTAAGGGGACTGTCCCATACGCCAAAAAATCCCCACCTACCCACCGCCAACCAAGCCACCACCTTCCAAACGTAAACCAACTTTTTACCTCTGACACACACACAAACACACACACCTGACTATCTGGTTCCCTGAATCCCCACCCACCCCAGGTGTACTTTGGCGCTGTTGGCTCGGTGAAGCTGCTTGTCAGGAAGCAGTGGGGGGGCTATGGACAAGAACACTCTGAGGGGACAGAAGATGAGGCTTGGGAAGACTACACCATTTCAAGCTTCCCTAGCTTGGTGCTAAAGAACCCCCTCCCATCAGAGGGAAGTGCTGAAGGTTGCCAGCTGGAATGGAAAGGTGTGTGTGTGTATGATGATAAATCTCTCTCTCTCTCTCTCTCTCTCTCTCTCTCTCTCTCTCTCTCTCTCTCTATCTCTCTCTCCCCCCCCGCTACGGCTGACACTCCAATTATCACTCCGGCTACTATCAGTACCACCTTAGGCTATCTCTACCACCACGGCTGGCATGATCTATTCAATTAACCATGTTACCATGTATGTAAGTTGCAGTCCAGGGGTAGGCCAAATAGGCTGAGGGTTGCCAGCTGGAGTGGAAAGGTACGTGTTTGTGTTATGGGATGACTCATGCCATCCCGTGCAGTGCTGGATACCCTACAGTACAATCTGTAGGGTCTCCCATGGGATGACTCACGCCACACCATGTAGTGCTGGACACTGTACCAAACGATCGGTTTAGTCTCCTGCACCGAACAAGTATAGCTACTTGGCCTCAGGGATAATTTTCCAAGTCTGAAAGTGGTGGTGTTTTAGCTTCATGGTTATAGGCCTCCCCTGGGTACAGCGTTTTTGTAGCTTTTTATAGCGTTTTAGGGTCATTTAGGGCCAACATCTTTCTTTAGTGGCAATTTAGGCCAAAACGGGGTCAAAATGGTCATCTGCCCATCCACCATCAGGTAAAGTGGCGTAAGAGGGGGTTTGCTGTGGTCTGCATCTATTAGAAGGCCACGTTCTGCTGAAGCCTCCAGAGTGAAGTCACTCCACGTCAAAACGGGGTCAAAATGAGTTATTGCTATGTATAGCGGAAAAACAAATCCATGCTTGGCCCAGGCTTGGCCTCTATTTATTTATTGAGTGTACGATGTAACATGTTTTCAAGTATGCATGTATGTTACAGTCATGTTATGTGCGTTGTGCATTATGCTTGTTGCACTGCCTGATCATGCCTGCAACTTAGCACTTAAATGTATGTTACAGTCCAGGGGTAGGACAACTAGGCTAAAGGGACTTGCCCGACCGACACAGGAAGGTCTAAAAAGGAAAAGCATTGATGAACTGAACCCCCAACAATCGTCTAACCGACGGGGCCCTGAGTTTGTGGTACAGTGATAATTTAATTATGCTATATAGTTAAATCATCATCTCATAAGGGATGATAATTTTTTGTGTGTTTCTTATTAGTGGGTATTTGTTTTCGTTTGGTGATGGCCACAGTGCAAGAAAACGGGCGGGCCTCCTCAATCTCATGCCTTGGCGTAATAAGGTGTACCATTTATTAATTTGTTTCTGCCTTGCCTTGCATTGCATTGCATTGCATTGCATTGCATTGCATTGCATTGCATTGCATTGCATTGCATTATATTATATTAGCCCTTCATGTCATGGTTGGGCAAGTCCCTATTTAGCCTACTGACTGTCACATACGTACTTAAGTAACATTTTCATAAATAGGTGTAACGCATAGAATACGTCTTAGCTTGAATACAAAGTTACAGGATGACGAGGGTACGATCCCCGATATTGGCTGCCTCGGAGTCTCTAGGTCCGAACCTATATACTCCTTACATCATCCCGGAGTGTAGGGTTCGGGTCGAGGTTCAGGTCTCTTCGTCAGCGTGACTGGACATACATCGTCATGTCCTGTCCCGCTTGATTCACGCTCGATGTGAGGGCCGATATCCGTCACAATAGGCCATTGGTGGACCAAGCCAAGCCCGCTCCTCAACATCCGGGAGGGGTCTTCCAAGAAGTCCACAGAAAAATAAAGGAAAGCTTGCAGCAAGCAAGCAAGGCAGCAGAAAGCAAGCATTATTATCAGCATTATAGCCTACACAATATCGTCTTCTTAGCCTGGGTTACAAGTAGCCTTTGGCAAACACAAACATTATCAAAAATTGCAAACCTGCATACCTGCAAACCTGCATACCTACAAACCTGCATACCTACAAACCTGCATACCTACAAACCTGCATACCTACAAACCTGCATACGGAATGACCTTGAGCAGGTAAGGGCAAAAGCAGCAGCCAGCAAGCATACAGCAAGCCAGCAGAGCAGGACTGCAGCAGCACATGCAGCAGGAATCGCAACATCATCATTCATCAGCATCATCATCATCCTCATATTCATATATCATAATCATCATCATCATCATCATTATCATGAATCATAATCCATCTCATCATCATCTCCCCACCAAACACCAACCAACAACCATCAACATCCACTATCACCCACCACCTACCACCATCATTCATTCTTCAGGGGAAATGCGAACATCCAGTTGCAGATCAAACTACCTTGGTCTCCAACCTCCGCGTCAAGGAACGGGGGGGACGAGTGCGTGGTAAGGGTTGTATTGAGAGAATCCCACAAGTACACCACCACCACCACTATCATCATCAGCAGCACCACCACCACCACTATCACCACCACGACCACCATCATCATCACCGCCACCATCACCACCACCACCAGGAGCAGCAGCACCATCATCACCACCACCACCACCACCACCACCACCATCATCATCACCACCACTACTACCTTCACCACCACCATCATCATCATTTCCTTATCAACCCTAAACCCTAAACCCTAAACGCAGGGGAAATGCGAATCCAGTGCAGCTCAACCACCTTGGTCTCTCACCTCCACTTCAAGAACGATGATGCCGTGGTGAAGGGTGTGCTTGAGCAGCATCCCACAATGACTGGTGAAGGAGGCAGCTCGAGCAAGCCAAAAGGCGGTCATGTGATCGGCACATTCACTGGAAGCTGGAGAGGGACAGTCATGATCACCTGTCCCAGTCTGGTACGTGCACACTTTACTCATGCTTTTATCCATTACATTTCATAAGGCGGCCATGTGAGCGGCACATTCTCTGGGAGCAGGAGAGGGACTGTAATGGTCACCTGTCCCAGTCTGGTACGTGCACACTAAGCTCCCTTATTCATCCATTTCCTTTCCATAAGGCAGCCATGTGAGCGGCACATTTACTGGGAGCTGCCGAGGGACAGTCATAATAACTTGTCCCAGTCTGGTACGTGCACACTTTACTCATGCTTTTATCCATTATATTTTCATAAGGCAGCCATGTGATTGTCACATTCTCTGGGAGCTGTAGAGGGACAGTCATGATCACCTGTCCCAGTCTGGTACGTGCTCTAACACCAGCACTAACACCACCACCCCCAACAACACACAAAGCCATAACAGCTGACATTCTAATGACACACAGGGCGTCGAAGGTGTGGTCCACTAGTGTGAATGTGTCATGTGCTTCCCAACACCAACACCACCAACATCACCACCAACACCAATATAACTCCCAACACCAACACTACCAACAACACCAACACCAGCACCACCAGCACTAACACCACCACCACCACCAAGTCCACCAACACCCGAAGCCCTAACAGCTGACAATCTGATGACATGCAGGGTTTCAAAGGAGTAGTCCACTTGTGTGAATGTGTCATGCACCACCCAACACCAAAGCCAACATCACCCCCAACACCACCAACACCAAGATAACCCCCAACACCAACATCATCACCAGCACCACCAACACTACCACCATCACCACCACCAGCAAGTCCACCAACATCCAAAGCCCTAACAGCTGACAATCTGATCACATGCAGGGCGTCGAACGTGTAGGGTCCAACTATGATGAATTAGTCTACCAACCCAAACACCAACCACCACCAAAACACAAAGCACTTAACATAAAAAACCAACCGATCATCACACGCCACCCACCACCATCATAATATCTTATTGCAACCACCAACACCACCATCATCATCATCATCATCACCACCACCACATAACAGCTGACAATCTGATGACATGCAGGGCGTCGAACTGTGAAAGGAGTAGTCCACTTGTGTGAATGTGTCATGCACCACCCAACACCAACGCCAACATCAACACCAACACCAAGATAACCCCCAACACTAGCACTAACACCACCACCACACCAAGTGCACCAACACCCGAAGCCCTAACAGCTGACAATCTGATCACATGCAGGGCGTCAAAGGAGTAGTCCACTTGTGTGAATGTGTCATGCACCACCCAACAGCAACACCACCAACACCAGCACTAACACAAGCACTAACACCAACAAAACCACCACCAACACTATCATCACCACCGCCACCACCAACACCATCATCATCATCATCATCATCATCATCATCATCATCATCATCATCATCATCATCATCATCACCACCACCACCACCACCACCACCACCACCACCTAACAGCTGACATTCTGATGACATGCAGGGCGGGGCAAGGTGTAGTCCACTCTAAGACTGAAATCGGAAGCCAGAGCTTAGCGCCTCTGTTGAGCAGCCTTGACCTACGCAAGCTACCCCCCATGATTATGTCCAGGCTGTGGACTTCCATTCACGATGCACTCGTGTTCAACAACCCTGAGGTGGCAACGGGAGGGAAGGTAATCACTGTTTTTCTTTTTGGCTACTAGCAGCAGCTTCTAGGCAGCTCCCTGAGGTTGCCACAGAGGGGAAGGTAATCATGTTTTTACTTTTTGGCTACTAGCAGCAGATTCTAGGCAGCTCCAGGAGGTTAGCACAGAGGGGAAGCTTTCTTCCTATGCGGTCTTTTTCTCTTTCGTTCTCTCCGCCCATGACCCCGTGACCATTACTCTGTCCGTTTGCCCCCCTTCTTTGCTTTCGCGGTTGTTGACGCCTTCTTCTTCTAATTCTTGGCTTGTTCCCCTACCTCCGAATTTTTACCACACTCCCGCATATGTTCCGCCATCTTATCTTTGATTAAACCCCCCTTCTAAGGTAGGGTAATCACTGTTTTCCTTTTTGGCTACTAGCAGCAGCTTCTAGGCAGCTCCATGAGGTAGCCACAGGAGTGGAAGGTAATCACTGTTTTTCCTTTTTGGCTACTAGCAGCAGCTTCTAGGCAGCTCCCTGAGGTAGCCACAGAGGGGAAGGTAATCACTGTTTTCCTTTTTGGCTACTAGCAGCAGCTTCTGGGCAGCTCCCTGAGGTAGCCACAGAGGGGAAGGTAATCACTGTTTTCCTTTTTGGCTACTAGCAGCAGATTCTAGGCAGCTCCCTGAGGTAGCCACAGAGGGGAAGGTAATCACTGTTTTCCTTTTTGGCTACTAGCAGCAGCTTCTAGGCAGCTCCCTGAGGTAGCCACAGAGGGGAAGGTAATCACTGTTTTCCTTTTTGGCTACTAGCAGCAGCTTCTGGGCAGCTCCCTGAGGTAGCCACAGAGGGGAAGGTAATCACTGTTTTCCTTTTGCTCTAGCGCAGCTTCTAGGCAGCTCCCTGAGGTAGCCACAGAGGGGAAGGTAATCACTGTTTTCCTTTTTGGCTACTAGCAGCAGCTTCTAGGCAGCTCCCTGAGGTAGCCACAGAGGGGAAGGTAATCACTGTTTTCCTTTTTGGCTACTAGCAGCAGCTTCTAGGCAGCTCCCTGAGGTAGCCACAGGAAGGGAGTCAATCCCCCACTTAATTCCTTTTGGCTACTAGGCAGCAGCTTCTGGGCAGATCCCTGAGGGAGCCACGGAGGGGTGAAGGAAGAATGTTTCCGTTTTGGCTACTAGCAGCAGCTCTAGGCAGCTCCCTGAGGTAGCCACAGAGGGAAAGGTAATCACTGTTTTCCTTTTTGGCTACTAGCAGCAGCTTCTAGGCAGCTCCCTGAGGTAGCCACAGAGGGGAAGGTAATCACTGTTTTCCTTTTTGGCTACTAGCAGCAGCTTCTAGGCACTCCCATGAGGTTAGCCGAAGAGGGGAAGGGTAATCACTGTTTCCTTTTGGGCTACTAGCAGCAGCTTCTAGGCAGCTCCCTGAGGTAGCCACAGAGGGGAAGTAATCAATGTTTTCCCTTTGTGGCTACTAGCACAGTTCTAGGCAGCTCCCCGAGGTATTAACAGAGGGGAGAAGGTAATCAGTTTCCTTTTTGGCTACTGCAGCAGGCTTAAGGGCAGCTCCCTGAGGTGCCCCAGAGGGGAAGAGTAATCACTTGTTTCCTGTTTGGCTACTAGCAGCAGCTTATAGGGGGCAGCTCCCTGAGGGTAGCCACAGAGGGGAAGGTAATCATGTTTCCTTTTTGGTTTTTGGTACAGCAGCAGCTTCTAGGCAGCTCCCTGAGGTAGCCACAGAGGGGAAGGTAATCACTGTTTTCCTTTTTGGCTACTAGCAGCAGCTTCTAGGCAGCTCCCTGAGGTAGCCACAGAGGGGAAGGTAATCACTGTTTCCCTTTTTGGCTACTAGCAGCAGCTTCTAGGCAGCTCCCTGAGGTAGCCACAGAGGGGAAGGTAATCACTGTTTTCCTTTTTGGCTACTAGCAGCGCTCTCGGAAGCTCCGTGAGGTCGCACAGAGGGGAAGGTAATCACTGTTTTCCTTTTGGATACTGCAGCAGCTTCTAGGCAAGATCATGAGTAGACCACCAAAGGGAAGGTAATCACTGTTTCCTTTTTGCGCTACTAGCAGACAGCTTAGGCAGCCCCTGAGGTAGCCAAAGAGGGGGAGTTAATCACTGTTTCCGTTTTGGCTAAGAGACAGCAGTTCTGGGGCAGCCCCCGACGGTAGCCACAGAGGGAAGTAATCAACTGTTTTCCTTTTTGGCTACTAGCAGCAGCTTCAGGCAGGCTCCCGGGGGGAGGAGCCACAAAGGGAAGTAATCACTGTTTTCCTTTTTGGCTACTAGCAGCAGCTTCTAGGCAGCTCCCTGAGGTAGCCACAGGAGGGGAAGGTAATCACTGTTTTCCTTTTTGGCTACTAGCAGCAGCTTCTGGGCAGCTCCCTGAGGTAGCCACAGAGGGGAAGGTAATCACTGTTTTCTTTTTGGCTACTAGCAGCAGCTTCTAGGCAAAGATCCTGAGTAGCCACGAGGGGAAGGGTAATCACTGTTTCCTTTTTGGTACTAGCAGCAGCTTCTCGGCAGCTCCGAGGTATCCACAGAGGGGAAGGTATCACTGTTTTCTTTTTGGACTAGCAGCCGCTTCTAGGGGCAAGCTCCCGGCTGAGGTAGCCACACAGGGGCAGGTTGAACACTGTTACTTTTTGGATACTAGCAGCAGCTTCTAGGCAGCTCCCTGAGGTAGCCACAGAGGGGGAGTTAATCACTGTTTTCCTTTTTGGCTACTAGCAGCAGCTTCTGGGCAGCTCCCTGAGGTAGCCACAGAGGGGAAGGTAATCACTGTTTTCCTTTTTGGCTACTAGCAGCAGCTTCTAGGCAGCTCCTGAGGAGAAACAGGGGGAAGGTATCACTGTTTTTCCTTTGGTGCTTACTGCTTAGCAGAGCTTCTAGGCAAGCTACTGAGGTAGGCCACAGAGGGGAAGGTATCAACTGTTTCTTTGGATACTAGCAAGCGTTCTAGGCCGCTCCCTGAGGTGGTAGCCACAGAGGGGAAGGTAATCACTGTTTTCCTTTTTGGCTACTAGCAGCAGCTTCTAGGCAGCTCCCTGAGGTAGCCACAGAGGGGAAGGTAATCACTGTTTTCCTTTTTGGCTACTAGCAGCAGCTTCTAGGCAGCTCCCTGAGGTAGCCACAGAGGGGAAGGTAATCACTGTTTTCCTTTTTGGCTACTAGCAGCAGCTTCTAGGCAGCTCCCTGAGGTAGCCACAGGAGGGAAGGTAATCACTGTTTTCCTTTTTGGCTACTAGCAGCAGCTTCTGGGCAGCTCCCTGAGGTAGCCACAGAGGGGAAGGTACATCCCGTTTTCCTTTTGGTACTAGCAGCAGCTTCTAGGCAGCTCCCTGAGGTAGCAACAGAGGGGAAGGTAATCACTGTTTTCCTTTTTGGCTACTAGCAGCAGCTTCTAGGCAGCTCCCTGAGGTAGCCAACAGAGGGGACGTGTAATCAACTCGTTTTCTTTTTGGCCTAATAGGCAGCAGCTTCTAGGCAGCTCCCTGAGGTAGCACAGAGGGGAGGTAAATCATGTTGTCCTTTTGGCTTACTAGCCGCAGCTTCTAGGCAGCCTCCCGAGTAGCCACAGAGGGGAAGGAGGTAGATCATGTTTTTCCTTTTGGGTCTAGCGGCAGCTCTAGGCAGCTCCCTGAGGTAGCCACAGAGGGAAAGGTAATACTTGTTTCCTTTTGAACTAGCAGCAGCTTCTAGGCAGCTCCCTGAGGTAGCCACAGAGGGGAAGGTAATCACTGTTTTCCTTTTTGCCGCTACTAGCAGCAGTTCTAGGCAAGCTCCCTGAGGTAGCCACAGGAGGGGAGGGTAATCACTGTTTTCCTTTTTGGCTACTAGCAGCAGCTTCTGGGCAGCTCCCTGAGGTAGCCACAGAGGGGAAGGTAATCACTGTTTTCCTTTTTGGCTACTAGCAGCAGCTTCTAGGCAGCTCCCTGAGGTAGCCACAGAGGGAAGCTAATCACTGTTTTCCTTTTTGGCTACTAGCAGCAGCTTCTGGGCAGCTCCCTGAGGTAGCCACAGAGGGGAAGGTAATCACTGTTTTCCTTTTTGGCTACTAGCAGCAGCTTCTAGGCAGCTCCCTGAGGTAGCCACAACAGTGATTACCTTCCCCTCTGTGGCTACCTCAGGAGCTGCCTAGAAGCTGCTGCTAGTAGCCAAAAGGAAAACAGTGATTACCTTCCCCTCTGTGGCTACCTCAGGGAGCTGCCAAGCTGCTGCTAGTAGCCAAAAGGAAAACAGTGATTACCTTCCCCTCTTGTGCTACCTCAGGGAGCTGCAGAAGCTGCTGCAGTAGCCAAAAAGGAAAACAGTGATTACCTTCCCCTCTGTGGCTACCTCAGGGAGCTGCCTAGAAGCTGCTGCTAGTAGCCAAAAAGGAAAACAGTGATTACCTTCCCCTCTGTGGCTACCTCAGGGAGCTGCCTAGAAGCTGCTGCTAGTAGCCAAAAAGGAAAACAGTGATTACCTTCCCTCTGTGGCTACCTCAGGGAGCTGCCTAGAAGCTGCTGCTATAGCCAAAAAGGAAACAGTGATTACCTTCCCCTCTGTGGCTACCTCAGGGAGCTGCCTAGAAGCTGCTGCTAGTAGCCAAAAAGGAAAACAGTGATTACCTTCCCCTCTGTGGCTACCTCAGGGAGCTGCCTAGAAGCTGCTGCTAGTAGCCAAAAAAGAAACAGTGATTACCTTCCCCTCTGTGGCTACCTCAGGGAGCTGCCTAGAAGCTGCTGCTAGTAGCCAAAAAGGAAAACAGTGATTACTTCCCCTCTGTGGCTACCTCAGGGAGCTGCCTAGAAGCTGCTGCTAGTAGCCAAAAAGGAAACAGTGATTACCTTCCCCTCTGTGGCTACCTCAGGGAGCTGCCATAGAATGTAGAAAACAGAAATAGACAGAACCAAAGGAATAGATGCTAAAGGAGTAGAAGCTGCTGCTAGTAGCCAAAAAGGAAAACATGATTACTTCCCCTCTGTGGCT
>JACBWV010000610.1:120123845-120340531 GCA_013435795.1 Chlamydomonas sp. ICE-L | reverse complement strand
GGGGGGGGGGGGGGGGGGGGGGGAGGGGGGGGGTGGGGGGGGCTTTGAGCCTGTGGTTGGAGGTGTAGAGAGAGAGATAAAGCAGGGCATGGTGTTAGACGGTTATGGAATGGTGCCAGCTCTTATATATCAGTAAATAGTAGCGTTATTACAAGGCACACACACTTGCCTAACCACCGACACACCCTCCTCCCCCCCCCCCCCCCCAACACTAAAGCAACCCTTCCAAGACTCAAGCAACCCCCCAATAAAACTCAAACAACTATATATACTGCACCATATATACCCTGGCCCCCTCAAACACACCCCCACTCATCACCCCAAACAAGGCTCAATCACCCCCCCCAACACCTCCCTACCCTTCTTAGGCCCAGCCCACCACACCACCACATCGGACCCCATCACCTTCAGTCTGTATTCTAGACCTCATATTTTGAGATTCACTCCCCCAACCCTATATGATCCGTTTTTTTACCCGCGCACTCACTATCATCATTTGCATGATCAGTATTATAAGTATGGCCCCTACTCACCATCATCATTTGCATTCTAAATATTATACGTATCCCGGGCACTGACCATCATCATTTGTTTCATCTGTGTTCAGGTGCGGCAAGTGTCGCCAGAAGAAATGTACCTACTACGTGAGTATATGGAAGACGATTTTTTTAATAATAACAATAATAATAATAATAATAATAATAATAATGATGATGATGATGATGATAATAATAATTATTATAGTTATTTTAGTATCTCTATTTAAGTATGATTACATATTAATATATATGGAAGACCAGTTTTGTTTTGAAGATTATTCTAGATTTCTATAGGCCAGGTTGAGTAATGCTGATGGTGATGTTGATGGCAGCGATGTTGGTGGTGGAGGTGGAGCAGCTATACAAGGCAATGTCTGCGCCACGTTCTTAATGAGTAGCAAGCAGGCCATCCTGTGTTTGAACCACTACTGTCTGCTAGCTTCTATAATTAGGCTATAGCAGCTGGGCGACAATTTGTGTTGATCGTCACATAGTGCTGCTGGTGGTGCAGATCTTATAAGTCTATGCCTGCACGTTCACCAGCATCAGCATTGACCAAGTGATCATGTGAGCCGTCAAGTTGTTGAGTAGCAAGCAGGCCATCCCATGATTGAAGCACTAATATCTACAATATTCCAGACAGAGGGTTGTAGTAGCTGGTGATGCTGGTGGTGGAGCTGCAGGCGTAGAAGTGCATGCGTGCACCACGTCCAGCAGCAGCAGCAGCAGCAGCAGCAGCAGCATTGATCTAGTAATCATGTGAGCCGGGAAGGCTGAGAGTAGCAAGCAGTCCATGATATGCTTAAACCACTAATGCCTGCAAGATTCCAGACATAAGGTTAAAGTATCTGGTGCTGGTGGTGGTGGAGGTGCAGATGTTTAGGTCGATGCGTCCAGCAGCATCAGCATCAGCATTGACGTAGTGATCATGTGAGCCGTCAAGTTGTTGAGTAGCAAGCAGGCCATCATATATTCTTAAACCACTAATGCCTGCATGTTTCTAGAAATATAGCTGGTGGAGCTGGTGGTGGTGGAGGTGCAGATGGCTAGGTCGATGCGTGCACCATGTCCAGCATCAGCATTGACCTAGTGAGCATGTAAGCCGGGAAGGTTGAGAGTAGCAAGCAGGCCATCAAATGCTTAAACCCCTAATGCCTGCAAGCTTCTATAATTAGGCCAACAGCAGCTGGGCTACATTTTGTCTTGATTGTCACATGGTAGTGCTGCTGCTGGTGGGTGCTGCTGCTGGTGGGTGGTGGGTGCTGCTGGTGGGTGGTGGGTGCTGCTGCTGGTGGGTGCAGATCTTAGAAGTCTATGCCTGCGCCACGTCCACCAGCATCAACCTTATCATGGTCATCGTCTGCGGTGGGAAGGTTGAGAGTAACAAGCAGGCCATCATATGCTTAAACCCCTAATGTCTGCAAGGTTCGAAACCTTGGGCAACATCAGCTGGGCGCCAATTATGGTGATTGTCACATGGTAGTGCTGGTGGTAGTGGTGGTGTGTGTGGTGGTGGTGGTCTGGTGGTGCAGATCTTAAAAGTCTATGCCTGCACCACATCCACCAGCATCAGCATTGGCATGGTCATCATCTGAGCCGGCAAGGTTGAGAGTATCGAGCAGGCCATCAAATGTATGAACCATATCATATTGTATTGTATCATATCGTGTCATATTGTATCATATCATAACATGTTGTATCATACTGTACGGTATCATATCATATCGTATCATATTGTATCAATATTGTATCAGATCATTTTGGATCATATCGTATAATATTGTACGGTATCATATCATATCGTATTGTATCATATCGTATCATATCGTGCTGGATAATATCATATCATATTGTATCGTAGTGTACTGTACAGTGCCATATCGTATCATATCATATCGTACAGTGTCATATCATATCATATTGTATCATGTCGTATCATATCATATCATATCATATCATATCATATATTCATATCAAATCATATCTTATTATATCAAATCATATCATATCATATCTTATCATATTGTATCATATCATATCATATTGTATCATGTTGGATCATATTGCATCATATCGTACCGCACTATAGCACAGCCCCCTCCTCCCCCCACCCCACCCCACCCACCCCCCTCTCTGTTGTGCAGCAACTCCAAACGAGGTCTGCTGATGAGCCGATGACCACATTTGTAACGTGTGTCAACTGTGGCGCTAGGTGAGTGCAGCTGCTGAGTAGCCCTTGTCTTTCCGGGGCTGTTTTTCTTTTCAGCTTTTCTTGGCTGCTCCCTGAGCCAGCCACTGGGCTGCACCAAGTTGTTTCAGCATTTCTGGACAGCTGGTTGTGTGGGAACTGCGGCGCTAGATGGGTGCAGCTGCAGGGTTGCCCTTGTCTTTTTGTAGCAGCTCCCTGAGCCAGCCACTGGGCTGCACCGAGTTGTTTCACCATTTCTGGACAGCTGGTTGTGTGTCAACTGTGGCGATAGGTGAGTGCAGCTGCTGGGTAGCCCTTGTCTATTCTTGGGTGCTTTTCTTTTCTCGCCTGCTTTTCTTTTCTTGCCTGGTTTTCTTTTCTGTTTTTTTGCATTTTCTTCGTACCTTAGCAACAGCTTCTTGGCAGCTTCTTTGTAGCTCTCTGATCCAGCAACTTTGCTACACCAAAACAATTCAACAGTTCTGGACAGCTGATTGTGCCAGCTTCAAGGTGCACTAGGTACCGCTACGTAGCACTGCCTAGCCAGTCAGGGGAGCTACCTAGAAGCTGTTGCTCCGAACCGAAAAGAAAAGCCATGGCTTATACTTAGGGAACGGCAACTAATATTAGTATTTGAAAAACTAATATCAACTCATATTATTACAGTGTCACAACATATTAATTTTTCAAATAAATTCGAAATTCTGGTGAGACGGCTCATTCGACTAATATGATATAATATGATATAACATAGCACTGATATTATATAACATAGCCGACCCCTGCATATACTGGGTAGTAGCTGCTCGCCACTACCCAGCAGTTGCAAGCAGCCACTACCCAGCAGTTGCAAGCAGCCACTACCCAGCAGTTGCAAGCATCCACTACCCAGCAGTTGCAAGCAGCCACTACCCAGCAGTTGCAAGCATCCACTACCCAGCAGTTGCAAGCATCCACTACCCAGCAGTTGCAAGCAGCCACTACCCAGCAGTTGCAAGCAGCCACTACCCAGCAGTTGCAAGCAGCCACTACCCAGCAGTTGCAAGCAGCCACTACCCAGCAGTTGCAAGCAGCCACTACCCAGCAGTTGCAAGCAGCCACTACCCAGCAGTTGCAAGCAGCCACTACCCAGTAGTTGCAAGCAGCCACTACCCAGTAGTGTTTGTGCAATACATACGGGGTAGTATTTGTGCAATGTGTTCACTCTTCTTGGCCACCTCACACAAAAAGGGCACAAACAGGGAATTTGAAGCCATTCAGCGGATAGTTGGGGAATCAATTTTTTGAAACAGCTCGTAGTTAGTAATTCGTACCTTTGCCGGATTTTGCAATTGAAATTTCGAGATTTTTTGTCATTCTGGGAGGTCTGTCAAATGTTTGATAAAGGTCAACATGCAACCGATGATCTGTCGACTTTGATTCCCATATGATATGTTAAAAAATGATTTGTTGAACAAGTTCTATGCAGCGTCGCCTGCGACGCTAAAAAATGGCGGAGAGTGATCGCGACGGAGCAACAGGTGGCAACGAAAGCGAGTTAGTTACGAGACCGTAGGCTGGCGTGTCAGGCTTCATCACGGTCAGATGGATGGATGGTCGTTCGGACAAATGGGTAACACTGGGGGCTCCCACCCCCCAGAAGAGGAGGCTCCGCCAAAAATGTTAGCCGTGAAGCATGGTGAACCACCATGGTGAACGGTGAAGCATGGTGAATCACCATGGTGAAGCTGTCAATCTTCAACTACTAATGCGTAAGGAACGGCAATATGATATCATTTTCTATCATGTTATCTTTTGATATTGTTTGATGCTGGCGGTCTGACTAGGCTACAGTTACCATTTATATACAATTTCATGTGATGCAGTTTGTATGATATCATATGATATCATACTCGCCTTTCGTCGTCATCATATGATATGCCGGTCGCTACAGTAGCGAGGGCACAAATCACTTACTCGCGGTCGCATTTGTGGCGACCAAGGGCCGATTTTGCCCTAAACTCGCACACCTGAGGGTCGCCGATTTGGCGACGGGTCGCAACAAAAAAAAACTGTCGCTACTTATGCCGCATATGCTGCAAATTCTTTCTCACCATGGTATCAGGGTACTACATTTTGTCAATTGGCCAGCGCTTACAGGGCACAAACGTCAAGTTGGTCAGCGCTGTGCAGTGCAAAAAGCGCAAAAACTGTGCGCTGCCAGGCTCAAAAACTGTTGAGTGCAAAAAGCGCAAAAACGGCAGGCAGCGCGAGTTCGCGCACGCCTTTTGCGCAGTCAGGCTCAAAAAGCGTGCGCGAACTCGCGCTGCCACGCGCGCTTTGTAGTACCCTGCATGGTATTTTGAATCATCTCTAAGCACCACAACCTTGGCAGTTGCGTTTGACCCTGGATTAGATTTCTCGAAAGCACTGTTTGTTTGTTGTGTGCTAATTGAGCGGCTCGGTTCAACCCATGTGCTACGCGCTGCCCCCCAATCCCCGCAAAGCGCGGAGCTTGAGGGGGGGTGGGGGGGGGGAAGGCCATTTCTGAATAGTTTAGCCACACCCATGCGTCGCCATGCAGCAACAGAAGGGCGAGGCGTCTTCAAAGGAAAACAAGGTGCTCGAAAGCAGTATATATATATATATTTTTTTTTTTTTTTTTTTATATCCTGCTTTCAAAAAAAGCTGGATCTCTACAGGTAGTTCTCGCATAACAGTTTAATTAGCATTAGAAAGAGCTACCAGTGTAATCAATGATGAGGACTTTGTAGGGAACGGCAAATCATATGATGATAACCAAAGGCGAGTATGATATCATTTGATATCACACAAAAATCATATGATTTAATATCATATGATATGATGCCCCAGGGCAAAGTTACCTAGCCAGATCGCCGGCATCATTTGATATTAAATGACATGATATCATATTGCCGATCCCTAGGACTTGGTGGCAACCCGTATCAATCTTCTACTCCTTCCCAAGCTTTATAGCAATCCAGCCAGGATTGAAGAGAAAAAAACTGCAAAAGCCATGCCTCAAAAATCTGAGCACTGACCCCACCACCACCACCACCACCTCCCCCCCCCCCCCCCCCCCCCCCATTAAACAGCAATGCCCATTAAATGTAAAAACGGATCCGGGTGGGTTGCAATATGGCACACACATGCTGCTAAAACTGCTAAAATATGGCGCACACATGCTGCTGCTAATACGATTGTTTGGGGTTCAGTTCATCAATGCTATTTCTTTTGAGCCCTTTCTGTCACGGTTGGGCAAGTCCCTTGAGCCTACTTGGCCTACCCCTGGATTGGAACATACACATACACCTAACTGTTTATTGTGCTCACCCCCCTTTCTCCTCTCTTGCTTTCGATGGCCGCTGAGACGCCACAGGGTCCCCTCTCCCCCCCCCCCCCCCCCACACACACACACACACACACACACACACACACACACACACACACACATACACACCTGATATGTGTTACCAATGGCCGCTGAGACGCCACAGGGTCCCCCCTCCCCCCCACCCCCCACCCCCCCCACACACACACATACACACCTGATATGTGTTACCAATGGCCGCTGAGAAGCCACAGGGTAATTGTGCTCACCCCCTGTCTCCTCTCTTGCAACATCTTCAGGTGGAAGTTCTGCTGATCGCCCTTTGGCTCCCATATGGATGGCACTACTACAAGTACAGGTATCAGACCACCAGGTGGCTGGTAACCAGCCCCTAGTGTGTTTGGCTGGATAGCAAGCCAGGGGAGCTGCCTAGAAGCTACTGCACGCCAATCAACCGAGGCCTTCGTCCCACGCCACCTGCGCATGAACCTGGGCCAGTCTGGTGGATGACACTACTACAAATACAGTTATAAGATCACCAGGTGACTGCTTACCTGCCCCAGTGTGTTTGGCTGGATAGCAAGCCAGGGAAGCTGCCTAGAAGCTACTGCACACCGATCGACCCACGCCACCTTCGTCCCACGCCACCTGCATATGAACCTGGGCTGGTCAGGTGGATGGCACTACTACAAATACAGTTATAAGACCGCCAGGTGACTGCTTACCGGCCCCCAATGACCTGAGCTCTATGCAGGAGGTGGAGTAAGCCGGTAGCTTGGTAGTTGGCCTCAGTGCAAGCAAACGGGCTGGCCCCCTCGACCTCACGCCTCGTAATAAGGCGCACTATTTGTATAAGACCACAAGGTGACTGGTAACCAGCCCCCCATGAATGAGGGCTTAACCTCAGTACGACACCCGTACTACTGGCGGTGCTGATTTAGACCTAAGGGTTCGACGTCGACGAAGGCCTTTGTTCCACGCCACCCGCGCATGAACCCGTGACATGCAACCACAGTCCTGACGCCCCCAAAGCCCATGAATCCGTAACTTAGGCGTGACCTCCCCCCCTCCCCCCTCCAGCCCCCTCCCCCCCTCCCCCGAAGAGGGTCAGTCACTTCTAGACAGGCCTGCACCTCGTAATCAGCCTCAGCTGACCACCTGCGCATGAACCCGTGACATGCAACCACAGTCCTGATGCATCCCAAGCCCAAGAATCCGCAACTCAGGCGTTACCTCCCCCCCCCCCCCCCCCCCCCAAATCCGAGGCCTTCGTCCCACGCCACCTGCGCATGAACCTAGGCCGGGCACCTCTGATTTCATTCAATGCTCTCAACCTTCAGCCTGCTCACCGTCTGCCACTGCTTTTTTTTTTTGCTACTAGCAGCAGCTTCTAGGCAGCTCCCTGAGCCATTCAACCTTCAGCCTACTTATCTGTGGGTCCCCAGCCTCTCCTGTGCTTTCTCACACGGCTCTGGTCCAGGTTACTACTTCTTGCCAAATTGGTAAGCGCACAAACGTCAAATTCGTCAGCGCTTTCTAGTGCAAAAAGCGCAAAAATGCGCGCTGCGCCCACAGGGGGTTGAAAAAACTGCGCGAAACGCGCAGAGGGGCTCAAAAAGGCAGTGCGGCACCGCGCTGCCGCACGCGCTTAGTAGTACCCTCCTCTGGTTCTATCTGGAAGAATGCCATGCAACTGGATTCACCCCATCTCACTTCCTCATCCGCCCAGAAACCCCAGACCACTCCTCCTTAATAACGTTTTACAGTTATGTTGGCCTCTTTTCTCGGTCGGGTTTCTCCAAAAAGGTAGTGAATCTAAGGACTGGGTAATCCCTTAGACCCAAATCAACCCGTATATACACCCGCCCAGACCTTCAATTCGCTACCTTTTAGGAAAAAATCGAGCGTGAAAAGAGGCCAACATGACTGTAAAACGCTATAAGGAGGCACCATACAGCACTTCAAGCTTTATCCACAGGATCCACAAGCACCTTGGGAGATACTGGGCTCGGCCACAGAGAGACCAGCCACAGCTTCAGCCCACGCCACCTGCACATGTACCCGCTGCATGGGTCCGCGCCACCTGCGCATGAACCCGCCGCATGGGCCCACGCCACCTGTTCATGAACCCGCTGCATGGGCCCACGCCACCTGCGCATGAACCCGCCGCATGGGCCCACGCCACCTGTGCATGAACCCACTGCATGGGCCCATGCCACCTGCGCATGAACCCGCTGCATGGGCCCACGCCACCTGCGCATGAACCCGCTGCATGGGCCGACGCCACCTGTGCATGGACCGGCTGCATGGGCCCACGCCACCTGTGCATGAACCCACTGCATGGGCCCACGCCACCTGTGCATGAACCTGCTGCATGGGCCCACGCCACCTGTGCATGAACCTGCTGCATGGGCCCACGCTACCTGTGCATGGACCGGCTGCATGGGCCCACGCCACCTGTGCATGGACCGGCTGCATGGGCCCACGCCACCTGTGCATGGACCGGCTGCATGGGCCCACACCACCTGTGCATGAACCCGCTGCATGGGTCCGCGCCACCTGCGCATGAACCCGCTGCATGGGCCCACGCCACCTGCGCATGAACCCGCTGCATGGGCCCACGCCACCTGCGCATGAACCCGCTGCATGGGCCCACGCCACCTGTGCATGAACCCGCTGCATGGGACCACGTGGCTCTTGGGGCTGTCGCCTTCAGAAGAGGGGGCTCCACTAAAAACTTTGTGCTGGACTCAATCGCTGGCTTATGGAGCTGGCTGGAAGCTGTCATGTGTAGCCCAAGATAGAAACAGCGTCCACTGAGCTGACACAGAGGATTATACCCAGAAACAACTAGAATCCAATGACTGGATGTAAAGCACAATGTGCATATTTATTATTATTATTATTATTACATACAGATATATATTATTTTTATTACTGCCCTCAATTTAGCTTAGACCCCACTGTTTCACCGGTTACACCGGATGAGGTCCCACTTATACCTAAGGTTCGGTTCGGCATCGACCGAGGCCTTCGGCCCACACCATCTGCGCATGAACCCGCGACATGGGTCGACAAAGGCGGTCAGGCTGTTTTGTTTTGTTACGATGCATGTACGATATACATATATTTATTTACATAAATATTCATCAATACATGGTACGCCTTACGTTTGCTTGCTCTGGGGCCAACCACCAAATGTGGGATATGTATTTGCATACAAAGTACATTTAAAGCAAGCAGCATAGGGGTTTATGCTGATTTAAGTGTTCATAAGCATTTATATTGTTTGCTGATATTAGCATTTATAAGCAATGATAAGCAGTATGAGGGTTTATGCTGATATAAGCATGTACAAGCATTTACATTTTTTGCTGATATATCTCATAAGCATTTATAAGCACGTATAAGCAATTATAAGCAGTATAAGGGTTTATTCTGATAGATGCATTCACAAGGATTTATATGTTTTTCTGATATATCTCATAAGCATGTATAAGCACGTATAAGCAATTATAAGCAGTATAAGGGTTTATGCTTATATAAGCATTTACAAGCATTTATATGTTTTGCTGATATAAGCATTTATAATGTATAGAAGCAAGCATAAGCCGTATAAGGGTTTGTTCTGATACTGCTTGTGTAGTGCCATGCACTTCTACCCATAGCTTTTATTGTCAGCTACGAGCAGCAGCTTCTAGGCAGCTCCCTGCGCCAGCCACTGGGCCAAGCCCCAAGATGTCAACAGTTCAGGTAATCTGGTTGTGTCAGCTTCAAGGTGCTCTAGGCTGCATTAGGTTTGTCTTACTAGACATTCAGGGGAGCTGACTAGAACCTGCTGCTCGTAGCTGAAAAGAAAAACTATGCTCCTACCATGGCCACACGGGCATTGGCAATACATCTGGATAGGCAGGACAAACTCGGTGAGCAGTGCGTGTGAGCCTTATAAAACACAGTCAGTCAGTCACTCTGCCAGGCAGGCACTCAGGCAGTCATTCACTCAGTCACCCTGAGTTGCTCGTGTTGGTAAGACCTTGCCTACATTTTCTGCTGCACAAGGGGTACTACCTCTCGCAGCAGGCCACAGTCGTCTGAACAAGAGTGCCCCATGTGTCCTCTTGTTTACTTCGGATTGTATTGGATGTTCAACTATAATAAATAAGTAAATAGCAGGTAAATAGTATGCCTTATTACGAGGCGTGAGGTTGAGGGGCCAGCCCGTTTGCTTGCTCTGGGGCCAACCACCAATTTGGATTGTTGCATGGTTCTTCAGCCAACTCTGGACTGCTCGCCGTCAGCCAATCTCAAGTCCCCCCGTGCGATACCCACGGAAACCAGGAGCACATTAAGCAGATTGGAATAGCTCAGAGCTGTTAAATTTTATTTCAATTGATTGCATGATCTATGAACGAGCTCAAGCTGGTTGGTTTAGTAGAAAACACCAACCTTACAGGTCTGCAGTTAGAGCACTTGCCAGGTTCCCATATTTCAGACCTGCCGCCTTAGAAGAGGTAGAGAACTTGCCTCCGATCTGTCGCGCGGTAGTCCAAGCTCAGGCGCAGTAGCAGTCTGCGAAACCCAAACCCATCATAGGAACCATTCCCCAGAGCAAGTAAACGGGAAGGTTCCTTCAATCTCACGCCCCGTGGCAAGGCGTATGAATTTCCCAATTACATGATCTACTGGCCTCCAGGCTGCTCACACCATCTGCAGGCAAAGTAAACATTGGTAGGGAACGGCAACTAATATTAGTGTTTGGAATAAATTCGAGATTCTGGCGAGATGGCTCGTCCGACTAATATTATATAATATTATTTATTCACTAATATTATATAACATAGCCGACCCATAAACATTGGTAGTATAAACACTACACCACACTCCTGAGCACAGACTGTTTTTGGAACCTGTGAAGGGGTTGATTACCGCCCTCAATGTAGCAGAGAACCCACTGTTACCCTGGTTACACTGGGGGAGCAGGGTTGTTCAGGACGCGTACAGACTGCTTTTGGAACCAGACCACAGTGGGGTGGGGTGGGGCAGGACGAGTACAGACTGCTTTTGAAACCAGACCACAGAACCTTAGTGAGGCCAGGTTGTATGCAAGGTACTTCAGGAGGACCCCCAGCTCTGCTGCCTGAGACGCAACCAATTGTATAGCCTGCGTCCTGCGACACAACAGACCCTTCCTTATGGTCAACGGACCCCCCCCCCCACCCCACCCCACCCCACCCCACGTTGCGTCGCAACGGACCCTTCGACGTTGCGTCTGCGACGGAGGACGCAGCGTCCTGAACAACCCAGGTTGTATGGATGACAAAAGTGTGACTCTGTACAGGTGGGCTCCCCAGCGGTCCCACCATAGCCACAGTGAAGGGGGTCCCACCCTCAATGTAGCTGAGACCCCACTGTTACACTGGTTACACCGAGGGAGGTGCCGCGATACCTTGAGGTTTGGCATCGACCGAGGCCATGGGCCCACGCCCAATGCGTATCTCTCTATTCAGGAGTGGGGGCGAAGGGGTGTGGAGGGGGTTCAGGAGTGGAGGGGTCTGGGTGCTGTGGTGTTCAGGAGTGGAGGGGTGTGGAGGGGTCTGGGTGCTGTGGGGGTCAGGAGTGGAGGGGTCTGGGTGCTTCATGGGCTGGTTTCCTCAGGTTGATAAGGGCGGTCAGGCTGTTTTTGCAAGTCAAAACAAGATTTCCATGGGCGTACTGCTACTGCTATCTGTCCTCCTGTGCCCCGAATAAATCAGTGCAGTAGATCAGAAGGTGGAATTTGAATTTGAATTGTTACATGTTTTTTCCAGCCAACTCTGGGATGCTCACTATCTTCCCATTCCAAGTTCCTCCGTGCAATACCCACAGTAACCAGAGTGCACACTAATCGGATAAGACAGTTTAAAGACTTGTAGATCATCAGGTTTATTGTGTTCTACAAGTATCACTGTAGCACGCAGTCAGGGCCCCCGTCGGTAAAACGATTGTTTGGGTTTCAGTTCATCAATGTTTTGTCTTTTTAGACCTTCCTGTCACGGTTGGGCAAGTCCCTTTAGCCTATTTGGCATACCCCTGGATTGTAAGATACATACCGTACATGCATGCATACATACAGTAGATCAGCAGGTCGACGGGGGGGTCGCTGGAGGGCCGAGTGAATGTCGCATCGTCCCAGCACCATGAACTATTTTGAATTTGAATTTGAATTTGTTACGGGTTTTTTCAGCCAACTCTAACCCTCCCTGCATGCATGTGTACATACTGGAGAATGGCTACCATGTTGGATTGATTTCGCAGGCCCTCTTCGCCTGAGCTTGCACTATAGGGCGACAGCACAGAGAGAAGTTCTCTACCTCTTCCAAGGCGGCAGATCTAAGATTTTTTCAACCTGGCCAGGGCTCGAACCTCAGACCCGTCTGATCATCGACTGGGTAGCACTATATCATACAGCCCAGAGCTCGAAACTTGATAGCCTCCGGCATATATGTCCCTAGAGGTTCTGATGTTGCTCCCACACGTGACAGGTAGCAAATGACAGGTGACTTAGTATGTGTTGCAGTCTAGGGGTAGAAAAAAAGAGACTTAAGGGTCTTGCCCAAACATGACAGGAGGGGCTGTAACGAAAAAGCCCTGATGAACTGATGAACCCCAAACAATTGTTTTACCGATGGGGGCTCTGAGCTCATGCTTCAAACAAATTGGCAATGGCAGGTATGTATTTGTACAGTCCAGGGGTAGCCAAATATGCTTAAGGAACTTTTTGGTCTATCAAGGAGGACTTGCGGACATTTTTTGGTACTTCTTGGTCATATAAGAGGAAAGTCTGGGAGGGAGCTCTAGCTGCACCCTAGCATGCTCCTCCTGGGTGGGGGGGGCTCCTTTTGGGAGGTCTGGGGAGCGGTGGAGATTATGGCGAGAGTGGCGGTTATATCTAGGGTTCGACCACCGGGTTCGACCGGGTTCGACCACCGTGGGGTTCGACCACCGTGGGGGGTAGGGTTCGACCACCGGGTTCGACGTCGACTTCGAGGCCTTCATTCCACGCCACCCATCCCCAGTGATCCCACGCCAATCGACCAAGGCCTTTGTCCCACGCCACCTGCGCACGAACATGGACCGATCACCTCTAATTACAGCACTCCCATCATCTAATACGTGAACGGTGACAGTAGAACCTCGCATCTGGAATTTATTATGGTTGCGACAAATTCGCCTACATCCGATTCTAGACCACGCCCCCACGTCTTCCTGTTCTCAAGCATCGCTAGCGGACTGCATCGCATGGGTCGAGGAGCAATAGGTCAGGATACCGCGAGATCTTGTGCATCACGCATGTGCTTCTATGTACCGTAGGAACAAGCGCAATTGGGGGTTGTGACGGGATTTGGGCGGATGTAGTGGGGTGGGCAGGTGTGGGTGGGTGGGTCAGTGTCAGTGTGTGTGGTGGTGGTGGTAGGGTGAGGGATAGGGTGGTGGTGGTGGGGGGGGGGGGGGGGGAGGGGCTCTTTGTGTGTGACACATGTGACCTAAACTGCAGGACCAAGGGCTGTTGATGTTGCTATTGGTTTTGTTTTTTGGGTTTTGGGTGGATGGAGAGGGGTGGGGGATGGGGGGTGGAGATGAGGGTGGTGTGGTATGGGGGCGGCGATCAATGGGGGCTAAGGGAAGTGACCAATGATGATGTGTTTGTGTATGTGGTGGTGGTGGTCGCGGTGGAGGGAGGGGGGGAGGGGGGTAGAAGGGGTAAGAGGGTTTGGGGTGGTGGGGGGGGGAGGGAGGCTAGGATGGCTGGTTGTAGTGAGAGGTGGTGATGGTAGGGGGTTGGGTAGTAAGTGAGTGGTCAGGGGTTGGGGTCAGGGGTAGGGGTAGGGACCGTAAGGCGGTTGTGGTGGAGGTTCGGGGGTGGTTGGGGGGTCTGGGCCTTATCCAAGAATTCATGCTCCAGGATTCATGGCATATTACTTGGGAACGGCAAATATGAAATCATTTGATATCATATGACGCTGGCAGTCTGACTAGGCTACAGTTACCATTTTATGTACAAAATCATATGATGCAGTTTGTATGATACCATACTCGCCTTTGGTCTACAACATATGATGGGATGTAGAGACCATTCGTACAATAAAATAATAATTGATATTATAATACAAATACATAATAAGCGGATTTGAATCCATTAATTGGATGTGGAGACCATTTATATAGCCAAGGACAAATACAAACATACATATGTACAAACATGCATGTATGCAAACATGGTCCGTCCGTACATCTTCCGTACACAGTGGCAAGATGGGAGGACCAATGAGGATCTATACCAAACACAAAAACTCTACACCACACCAACCCCACACACCCCCCACCCCCAACCCCCCCCCCCCCCCCCCCCCCCCCCACCCCCCCCCCCACCCCCCCCCACCCCCCCCCCCCCCCCCCCCCCCCCCCCCCCCCCTCCCCTACCCCTGCAGGTATTGTTGTAGTTCTCACCAGAGCCGCCGTTCAAAGTGTCCGCAAGTTTACAATTATAATCCCTACCACACACCAACGCTCTCCACACATCCCTCCACCCCCAAACTTTGAGCCAACAATCCCTTCCCCGTCACCCCGCTGATGACCTCACCCGCCAACCACCCCCCCCCCCCACCCCCCAGCACCACAAGCACACAGAACGCCCACCCCACAACAAAAAAGCCCCCCCACCCAACCCGCGCCCCCCCACACCCACACCCCCACCCATACCCCAACCCAGCTAAACCAAAAAAAACAACACCCCCAAAAAACCAAACACCTCACAAAAAAAACCCAAATACCACACAAAACAAACCACAAACCGCCTCCCCACCCCCCCCCCCCCCCCCCCCCCCCCCCCCCCCCCCCCCCTTCCCCTGCAGGTTGTTGTTGGCGTCCCCAACAGTGGTCGCCAGCACAATGGGTTGTTTGTCCGCAAAATTACAATTATGACCAATACCACCCCCAAACGCTGTCCATCTGAAACGCTGAGCTCAAAATCCCTTCCCTGCACCCGCCTGGACCCCCCCCCTGCAGGTTTGTTGTGGTTCCATGAGCTGCCGCCAAGTGCCGCAATATTACAGTTAAGACTCCCCCCCTGCCACCCGCTGGTGACACCCCCCCCCTCCCCCTACCTGAGGTGCTTGTTGTTGTGGTCCCCACCAGGGCCGCCGCACAAGGTGTCCGCAAGGTGGGGGGTGGAGTGATCCATACTTCAGCTGCTTTCTTTGGAGCTAGAGAATCAACGCTCGCAACCATTGTATGTTTCTGGGGTGGATAGAGAGGGGTGGGTGTGGAGATGAGTGCATTGGTGTGTGTGTGTGTGTGTGGTGATGTTGGTGGTGGTGTGTTACACACATTATCTGCTTTCATTGGAGCTCCTTCCTATGTGTAGCGGCATACCATATGATGTTGATCAAGGGCGAGTATGATATTGTATAATATCATACAAACTGCATCGTATGATATTGTATATCAAAGGTAACTGTAGTCTAGTCAGAATACCGGCATATGATATCATATTGCCGGTCCCTGCCTATGTGGCTCTTAGTGGCAAGCGCTGGACTAGAGGATCAACGCCCACAGACACTCAATGTTCTTTGTAGCCCTTCCTCTCATGGTTGGGCAAGTTCTTTTAGCCTATTTGGCCTACCCCTGGATTGAAACAGACAGACAGACAGACAGACAGACAGACAGACAGCCAGACAGGGACAGCCAGACCGGACAGATAGACAGGCCAGAAGACAGACAAACAAGACAGACAGACAGATAGACAGACAGGACAGACGGACAGACAGCACAGCAAGACAGACAGACAAAACAGACAGGGGGGGGGGGGGGGGGGACAGAAAAGACAGACAGAAGCTAGACTGACTGACTGACTGACAGAAGACCGGACAGCAGCAGGCAGGCGGCCCGCGACGATAGACAGAGCAGGCAGCTAGGACGAACAGACAGACCGATCGACCAGACAGGCCCCAGCCCGACAGACAGCCGACCGACAGATAGCAGCCAGACAGACCGACAGCACTGCTGACTGACGGCCAGCCAGCCCCCGACAGACAGGCCGATAGGCACGCGCACAGAGCCAGACAGCAGACCGACCGACGACCGACAGACAGAAGACAGGACATCCAGACTGTCCAGGCACGACAGGGCAGCGATGGCCGACCGACAGCCAGACGGATCCTGCCTGACAGACGGATCAGGACGACTGACGACAGATAACAGCCCGACAGACAGGCCCAGACGCCAGGCAGACAGACAGCCAGACAGAAGACAGACCAGACAGACAAGCTGCCCGCCAGACCGACTGACGACTGACAGCCCATTGCCCGACAGAAAGCCAGGCCGCGACCGACCGCCCGGACTAGACCGACCGCCAGATCGACAGCCGATATAGGCCGACAGCCCGCCAGACAGCCGGACGACAGGGACAGACAAGACCAGGGCAGCTAGGCAGACAGACAGACAGACGACAGACGACAGACAGACAGACAGACAGACAGGCAGGCCGACAGACCAGATAGGGCAGACCGACAGGCAGATGGCGACAGACAGACGACAGACAGAAGCAGGGCAGGAGAGAGACAGACAGACGACCGAAGGCAAGCAGCCCAGACAGCCAGACAGGACAGGACAGACCCGGCAGCTAGGCAGACAGACAGCCAGCCCGACAGACCCCCAGACAGACAGACAGACAGACAACAGGCAGGAGAGAGAGAGACGAAGACGGATGGATGGACAGCTAGCAGACGACCGACAGCAGACAGACCGACAGCCAGACAGACAGAAGACAGCCTGACAGGGGGGGGCAGGCAGGGCAGGCAGACAGGGACAGGCATATTTAGGCTCACTCTGATCGCCCTATTAAAATAGTAATTTAAGCCCAGGGGAGTATCAATTAGGGCTTAATGGACTTGCACAACCTCAAATATTCAAGATCATTATAGATTTACCACCCCACCCCACCCCCCTCACAAACACACAAAAGGTGGAAGACACAACTTTTCATGTTCAAGTTGGGTCGTCAAATGTACAATAGAAAAGGTAAAAAAATTAAAACTAGACCCACACCGGGGGGCGATGAACCGGAAAACCAACCCACCCACCCACCCACACACACAACTACCCACCCCCCACACACACACCCTCTACCACCACCAGGCATGTGCCTCCCTGGCGAACGCTCATCGCGGTTTGAGTAAGGCCGCCTCCATCTCTCTTTCCTCAGTCTTGGCCGATGCATCCTCCGCCTATGTCTCCAGTGCCAGGCTTCATCTCTGAGACCCACACCAACCACCCTCTCGAAGCTATCACCAAAAAAGATCGTAAGCTCGCGACAGATTCTTCATGCCCCTTTAAGTCTTTGGTGCGGTCCCCAGGCTTGTCACTGGACCCCACACCACCACCCTCTCGAAGCATCACAAAAATTAGGTAAGCTCAGTCAAACGATTCTAAGCTATTCTAAGCTAGGTAAAGCTAGTCTGAAAGTTTTCCTGCCACCCTTCCGTCATTTGCCTACGGTCCCAAGGTTATCTCTGGACTCCCACCCCACACCCTCGAAGCATACCCAAAGACGTTAGGGGTAGGCGTGAATAGATTTCAGCATCATTCGTTATTCTTTGTCAAGGCAAACACAGTGCTCTTGGTCTTTGCAAACCCTGGATTTGCTTTTATTGGCTTTAGGCCCTTCAGCCTGTTTGCTCTATTAATATTATCATAATCCTTACCTCATCTTACCCAGACCACCCCCCCAACCAACTCCAACCAACCCCCAAAACACCAACCACCGGACCTTCCCCAAAACCAACCGCCAACCCCAAACAACAACCACCACCCCAACCCCCAAACAACCTCCACATACCCCCCCCCCCCCGCCCCCCCCCCCCCCCAGAGCAGTGAAACGGAAGAGAGTCCATGTGCTGTCATCAGGATTCTAGGCGTTGGCGCATCACTCTGGATTTGCTTTCATTGGCTTTGGGCCCTTCATCCTTTTTGCTCTATTAATAATTATCATAAACCTTATCTCTTCTTACCAGACCACCCCCCCAACCAACCTCCAACCAACCCCCAAACCACACCCCCGACCCCCCAACCAACCGCAACCCCCAACCCAACCCCAAAACCACACCCCCAAACCCCAAACCACCCCCAAAACTACCCCCCCCCCCCCCCCCTGAGCGGTGATTGATGATGTGAACAGAAGGCTCTCGTGCTGTCATCAGGTTCTAGGCTCGGTGGCGAATGAACCTCTGGTTTGCTTTCATGGGCTTTGGGACCTTATCCTTTTGCTCTAGTATCATTATCCATCAACACTATGTCGTCGGACCACCCCCCAGCCAACGCTAACCAACCACCAAACCACACCTCCAAACCCCCAAAACCATACCCCCAAACCAACCCCCGACCCCCCCCCCGAGCAGTGAAAGGGACGCGCAACCTGGTTGCTGTCTGAGAATTCTGGCGCCGCTTAACCTTGGATTTGCTTTTCTTGGGTTTGGGCCCTTCCGCACAACCCTTTTGCTCGAGGACGGAGGGGGCAGAACCGGAGGCGGGGACCAAGACCACCCCCAGCCAGAACCACAAGCCCAAAGCCCCAAAACCAAAACCGCAAACCAAACCACAAACCCCCAAACCAACCCCCAAACCCAAACCCACCCCAAACCTCAAACCCATGGCCCCCGCCCCCTACCCCCACCCAAAACCCGCGAGCAGGTGAAAACGGAAGAGCGACATCCGGTTGTCTTCAGGTTATGGCGTTCACTCATCACGTGGATTGCGGTGACTGGCAAGGGGCCTATCCTGTTAGGGGACAAGGAGTACAAGCAACCGGAGCTGCTGCGGGACCCAGACCACACCCCCAAACCAAGAGCCAACCAACCCCCAAACAAAACTACAACAAAAGGAAAAAAAAAAAAGGACAACGAAAGGAAAAACCCAACACTCCACAACCACAACCCCAAATTCCCACATCCAAGTCCGCACCACAACTTACATCACCAACACTTAAACCAACGGTTGGGCCCGATCGGAACCTAACCCCGACAATCAAAACCACCCACCCACACCACCACTCCACCCAGAGCAGGTGAAAGGGAAGACAAGCAGACTTGACAGAGTGCTTGTTCTTTCAGGATTCTTAGGTTCATCATCCAACTCTGGATTGATGTGAGTGGCTCTTTGGGGCCTTGACATTTGCGAGAGGAGAGCAGGGGAATGGAACAGGAAACGCGGAAGGACCCAACCAACAGCCACCCAGCAACCGTGCAAACCAACCCCCAAACACACACCCAAACCAAACCAACCCCCGGAAGGCACAAACCCAACCCCCAAAACCAACCCCAAACCAACACCCAAACCCCGCCCCCAAATCCCCCCCCCCCCCCCCCCCCCCCCCCACTCCCCCCCCCTTGAGCAGTGTCTTGAAACGGGAAGAGCGACATCGTCGGCATCAGGATTCTTGGCGTTTGCTCAACACTCTGGATTCTTGAAAGCTGTTGAGGAGGTAAACACAAATACATAAATAAATACATAAATATATAAATATATATCTCATATGTATCTCATATTTATCTCACATATGATATACATAAATAAATATATGAATACATAAATAAATATATGAATACATAAATAAATATATGAATACATAAATGAATATATGAATACATAAATAAATATATGAATACATAAATAAAGCTAGGATTCCATAACAAAGAAATATAGGCATACATAAGAATAGAGGACTACAAAATAAATAAGATGATAAGAAAAAAATAAAAATAATAACACACTAACGAAACGAAGAACGAAAACGAACGAAACGAACTGTTCTAACTACTAATACCTAGTTAACTAATAAATAATATAAAACACTAAATAACTAAAAAATATGTCAATAAATAAATACATAATTGGTATGCCTTATTACGAGGCGTGAGGTTGAGTGGGCCAGCTCGTTTGCTTGCGCTGGGGACAACCACCAAATGGTGTCAAGCATACATAAATAAATATTTAAATAAATAGTATGCCTATGTCTGCGCGTGAGGTTGATGGGGGGCCCGCCGTTGGTTAGAACTCTTAACCACCAATGATGTCAAAAAAAAAATAAAACAGTCCGCCTCATACGAGGGGGTGAGGTGAGGTTGAGGGGGCCAGCCCGTTGGCTTTCACTAGGCAACCCCCCACGGTTGTCCGCAAAATATACGTAAGATTCTGCCTTCTTCGAGGCTTGGGGTTAGGTAGAGGGGGCCAGCTCGTTTGCTTATATATGTTGATACAACCATGGTGTCAAGCAGTTATGTTTTTTTTTAATCTGAGAGTGGGTTTTTCCCAGCTTTATGGTCTTAAGCCTCCTCCAGGGACAGCGTTGTAGTGCTTTCTGTGGCTTTTTACAGCTTTTTAGGGCCATTAGGGCACACAAAAAACTTTTTCGTCCCTTTTTCGTGCAATTTTTATTAAACTTTCCACCTGAAACGGGGTTGGTCAAAACTAGCGATCGTATATATTAGCGGGAAAAGAAAAAAAAAATCCACGGTTTGTCAAGCCTGGGCACGATCGCATGCATCCAACCATACACACGACTAAGATATTGAACATGTTGATGCAGGCCGGCCCATTCCAAAGTGGGCGGGGGGGTGGGCGGTGGGGTGGTTATGGGTACCAGCGCCGGCGGCATGGCGGCAGCTTGTAAATGTGCCGGATACTCCCCCCATTGAGGTGAGTGGGGGATGGGGGGTGGTTAGGGGCGTGGATGGTGGTCGGTGGGGCGAGGGGGTGGGTGGTCGGTGGTGGTGGGGGGTGCCCTGGAGTACCAGCGATAGGGGCACTTGCCCGGCCGCCTCTAATGAGCAGGCTTATCTCCACTGGGTGTGGGTTGTGGGGGGGGGGGGGGGGGGAGGGTGGGGGGCAGTATGAGGGTGGGGGAAGGAAAGGGGGGGGGTGATGAGTACCATGCGCTGGGGCACTGACCGGCAGCAGGCCTCTACTGAGCAGGAGGATACTCTCACTTGAGGTAGTGGGGAGTGGGGGTGGTATGGGGGTGGAGGTGGTTGTGGGGGAGGGGGTGGGGCGGGTGAGGTGGGGATGCGTACCAGCCTAGGGAATTGACCGGCATCCTTACTGAGCAGGAACTATCCGCATGAGGGTGGATGTGTTGTGTGGTGCGGGGGGGGGGGGGGGGCGAGGGGGGCGGGGGGGGAGCAGATGAAGGGGTGGGGGAGGACAAGGGGGGTGGGGTGGGTGAGGTGAGGGTTATCCAGCGCTGGGGCACATGAGCGGCAAGGGCAGCTTGCACGTGCGGAACTTCTACATGAGGTGTGTGTGTGGTTTGGTGTGGGGGGGCGGCGGTATGGGGATGTGTTAAAGGGGAGGGCGGGGAAGATTAGGGGTTGTGGAGGTGTGGGGGTGATGTCGGTACCAGTGCCAATGGGAATGAGCGGAGCCTGTAATGTGTAGGCACTCTCACATGAGGTGAAGTGGGGGGTGGAGTGGGGGGTGAGTGTGTGGGTGGTGGTGGGTGGGTGGGTGGTGGTTGTTTGGGGTGGGGTGGGGTGGGTGGGGGGGGGGATAGGTACCCAGCGCTGGGCTTTGGACCGCAGCTGTACATCGGGCAGGCTACTCCCCACATGATGTGGAGTGGGGGGTGGTGTGGTGTGTGTGAGGTTGGTGTATGGTGATGTGGGGGGGGGGAAGGGGGGGGGGGGGGGGGGGGGGGGGGGGGGGGGGGGGGTACCAGCGCTTGAGGGCTTGCCGGCACGTCTGTACTTAAGGCTACCCCACATGAGGTGTGTGAGTGTGTGTGTGTGTTTTTTTGTTGGGGGATTTTGTTTGAGGGGGGGGGGGGGGGGGGGGGGGGGGGGGGGGGGGGGGGGGGTCGGGCGTTCCAGGGAGTGGGAGATGGGAGCAGATGAGGGCGGGGGGGGGAGGGGGTGATGGGTACCAGACGATTTATGGCATGCCGCAGCTGTGCTGTGCCTTATCTACACCCTGAGGCGAGTGTGGGCGGAGATAATGGGGGCAATGCTATACACACGAGATTGCAAACGGGCGTGCTTTGTGTGGGGCGGGTACAATGAGTGGGGGAAGGGGGGGCAGATGATGTGAGGTGGGGGGTGACGGGCGCCAGTTGTGCTGGGGCATGACCGGCAGCTTGTTACGGTGGCAGGGCTACACCCCACGAGGGGAGTGGGGGGTGGAGTTTGTGTGCTTGTGTGTGGTTTGTGCTGGGGGGGCGGGGGGGGAGACAGGGGAGGGGGGGGGAGCAGCTTAGGGCGGTGAGGGTGATCGTTGGCGGGGGGGTTACCCAGCACTGGGGCCGTGCGCGGCCCCGCTGGTAAGGTGAATGCAACAACCCACGTTGAAGGTGAATGGGGGGGAGAGGTCCATGGGGGGGGGCGGGGGACGTCCAACAAACACGCTTTTTAACAGGCTTGCCTTTGTGGGGCGGTGCAATGATTGGGGTGGATGGGGGGTGAGGGGGGGCAGGGGCCGAGGGGGCAGATGGGGTAAGGGGGGCGGGGGGGGGTGGGGGGGGGGGGGGGGTCACCAATATGGGGGGGTTGGGTGGAAGCAGCCGATTGTGCGTGCAGGCAAAACAAAATATTGGACATTTATTTAACATTCCAAGAATGTGTCACAGTGACATGTCACGGAAATGACCCTGTAGTACAATGACCTGGTAACATCCAAGGAATTGTCACAGTGACCGTAAGTACCATGATCTGTAAATCCAAGAATGGCTTCACAGGACTGTAATGCTACAGACGGTAAATCCAAGAATTGTCAAGTGACCGTAAGCTACAATGCTGTACATCCAAGAATTGTCACCGTGGACCTGGGGACAATGCCAATAAGTACACCTGACCTAACCCCAATGAATTGTCACAGTGACCTGTAAGTACAATGACCTGTAAAATTCAAGAATTGTCACAGTGACCTGTAAGTACAGTGACCTGTAACATCCAAGAATTGTCACAGTGACCTGTAAGGACTTGTAAGGCCCAGTGGGATTAAGGGAACCGGATCGTAAGCATGCGCTGCTCGAGCCAACATGGCACTTAGATACCAGTTTCCGTGCCGGTCGACGACCTTCCGGACGGGCCCAAGCGCACTCAAGGGGGCAGGCAACAACCCACATGAGGTGCGTGGGGGGGGAGGTCCATGGGGGCAACGTCCATACAAACACGATTTTTCAAACAGGCTTGCCATTTGTGGGGCAAGTTTAATGATCTGGGGGGGGGGGGGGGCAGGGGAGGCTGAGGGTGAGGTGGTGGGTACCAGTGCTGGGGCATTGAGAGGCTGCTTTAACTGTGCAGGCTACTCCCCACATGAGGGGAGTGGGGAGTGTGTGGGTGTGGGTGTGGGTGGGGGTGGGGGGAGCAGGTGAGGGTGAGGTGGTGGGTACCAGCACCCGGGCATTGAGCGGAAGGGCTCCATCATCCCTTGGCTTGGCGGCTTTCCCAACACTTGACATGTGTTTTGTTATCATCGCACCGCATCAAAATATACTTCACTGAAAATCACTCCTTCATGCCATCAGGTGGCTGCTGAACTGTCGCGTGTTGCCCCCATCAAGTTGCTGAGATTGGGCTCCATCATTCCGTGGCGTGGCGGCTTCCTCTCCCTGCAAGGCGTTGTGGAGAGACTGAGGGAGGTGCTCCCACCCACTTTCGAGGATCTGGACAAGGAGTTTGCTTTGGGTGTGGTGGGCCGTGATGGAGTGCATCGCGTCATTGACTCTGGGGCCCTCCCTGAGGCGGTGGCTGCCTCTGCTGCTATTCCTTTTCTGTTTGAGAGGGTTCACATCCCTGGTGGGTGAGGGGCAGGCACATGGGGGGGGGGGGGGGGGGTAGAGGGGGGGGGGGGGGCAAGTGATAGGAAGACGGGAAGGGGGGGGGGTGGGGGGGGAGTAAAAGGAGAAGGGGGGGGTGGGGGGGGGGAGAGAGAGGTTCATAGCAACGACGGGTATGGGGAACAGGTGTGGGGGGGAGAGGTTGAGGGCATGAGAACGCGGTAGGGGGATGGTTGTGTTGGGGTAGGAGTGTTAGTAGAGATGCTATTTGGTATGAGAGGCATAGAGGGGGTGGGAGTTGTTGGCGTGTAGCATGGAATCTCCTGCTATTCCTATTCTATTTGATAGGTTCACATTCCTGGTGGGTGATGGTCAGAGGCCATGGGGGGTAGTGGGTATTATGAGGGAGGAGTTGTGTGTGGGTGTGGTGTGTTGGGGGGGGAGCGGGGGGGTGGGGGTGGGCACAGGGAATCTGCTGCTATTCCTATGCTGTTTTGCGAGGGTTTCACATCGGTGGGTGAGTGGGGCCGATCCGTGAGGGGAAGAGGGGTGGGGGGTGAGAGGGAGAGGGGCAGGTCAAGTGGATATTGGGTATCATAGGGAGAGGTTGTGTGTGTGTGTGGTGGTGCTGGGCACAGGGAATCTGCTGCTTTTCCTATTTTGTTTGAGAGGGTTCATACCCACCCACCAACCCCTTCATTCAACAGGTTCGGTATGTGCAGGGAACGGGCTTCATCACCGTTGTTCTATTACTCCATATGACCACCAGGCGCCACATAACCCCCTCCACACCACCCACCGCACCCACTCCTCAAACAACGCCCCCACACACCTACCCACACACCAACCCCTTCATTTGACAGGTTGGGTTTGTGTGGGGCATGGGCTTCATCGCCGTTGTCCTTCTTCTCCATATGACCACCAGGCGCCACATAACCAAATCCACCTTCCTTTCTACACTCACCATCTACTAAAAACAATTATTTAACTAACAACAATTATTTAACTAACACCAATTATTTAACTCAGGGGACTGAACTGTAATATACATTTGCATAGGCAGAATAGTACATGGGCACAGTCCCCCCCAGCCCCCCCACTCAAACCGCCCCCCACCCACCACCACCCTCCCGCAAGGCAAATAGTACCTGTTCAAGGCAGATGCGAATATACCTGCACAGCAGAGGCGAATAGTACATTGTCCCCGTCAGAGCAGAATAGTACATGGGCACAGGCAGAGGCAGAATAGTACATGGGCACGGCATACAGTTGCAACGTAAAAGTTAATAACGATACACTGGGCCTGAGGTGAAACAACAAGGGCCCGTTGGGCTTGGCACAGAGAACACGGTGCGCAGGAAACGTAAAGTTAATAAAGATAACAATGGTTATGAGGTGAAAAACATGGGCAGTGGATTGGCACCAGAGGAACAACGGTGAGCAGTGACAACGTAAAGTTAATAAAGATAAACTGCGTTTCCTGAGGTGAAAACAAGGGAAGTGGGCTTGGCACCAGAGAAAACGAGTTGAGCCGTGCAAGTTTAAGTAATAAAGATAAAACTGGTCCTTAGGTAAAAAACAAGGGCAGTTGGCTTGCACAGAGAAAACGGTGAGCAGTGCCAACCGTAAAGTTAATAAAGATAAACGGGTTCCTGAGGTGAAAAAACCAGGGCAGTTGGTGGCACCAGAGAAAACGGTGAGCAGATTGCAACGTAAAGTTAATAAAGATAACTGGTTCCTGAGGTGAAAAACAAGGGCAGTTGGCTTGGCACCAGAGAACACGGTGAGCAGTGCAACGTAAAGTTAATAAAGATAACTGGTTCCTGAGGTGAAAAACAAGGGCAGTTGGCTTGGCACCAGAGAACACGGTGAGCAGTGCAACGTAAAGTTAATAAAGATAACTGGTTCCTGAGGTGAAAAACAAGGGCAGTTGGCTTGGCACCAGAGAACACGGTGGTGAGCCGTTGCACGTAAAGTTAATAAAGATAACTGTTCCTGAGGTTGACAAAACAAGCGGCGGCAGTTGGTTGGACCACCAGAGAACACGGTGAGCAGTGCAACCGTAAAGTTAATAAAGATTTAATGGTTCTGAGCGTGAAAAAACAGGGCAGTTGACTTGACCAGAGCAAGGCTTAGCAGTGCAACGTAAAGTTAATAAAGATAACTGGTTCCTGAGGTGAAAAACAAGGGCAGTTGGATGGCACCAGCTAACACGGTGTGAGCCGTGTGCAAGTAAAGTAATAAGATAACTCGTGTTCCGAGGTGTGGTTGAAAAACAAGGCAGTTGGCTTTGACCCAGAGCACACGGTGAGCAGTTGCAACGTAAAGTTAATAAAGAGAACTGGTTCCTGAGGTTTGAAAAACAGGGAGTTTGGCTTGGAACACAGATAAACGGTGAGCAGGGCAACGTAAGTTAATAAAGGATAACTGGTTCCTGATGAAAAACAAGCGGCCCGTTGGTTGGCACAGCGAAAACGGTGCGCAGTTGCAAACGTAAAGTAATAAAGATAACTGGTCCCGGGTGAAAAAAAAAGGGGCAGTAAGTTGGTTTGGCACCACGAAACGGTGAGCGTGCAACGTAAGTTATCCAGATAACTGGTTCCTGCGTGTGAACAAAAGGGCCCAGCTGGATGGCACCAGAGAACCGGTGAGAGTGTGCAACGAAAGTTAATAAGATAACTTGTCCTGAGGTGTGAAAAAAAAAGGGCAGTTGTCTTGGCCACCGAGAACACTGTGAGCAGTGCCAAGTAAAGTCAATAAAGATAACTGGTACGCGGTGAAAAACAGGGCAGTGGCTTGGCACCAGAGAACGGGAGCAGTGCTTGCAAGTAAAGTCATAAAGATAACTGGTTCCTGCTGTGAAAAACAAGGGCCAGTGGATGGCAAACGGAGAACACGGTGTGGAAGTGCAACGAAAGTTCTACATAAAGATAACTGTTATGAGTGAAAAACAAGGGCAGTTGGCTTGGCACCAGAGAACACGGTGAGCAGTGCAACATGAACTTAACCAAAAAGAGTGGTTCCTGAGGTGCTCTTGTCGATAAGACCTTTAGTTTGCCTCCCCTGTACTGTAACATACATACTTACTTACACCCAAGCCAGTCACCTGGCCTTTTCTACGATGGGGATGAGTTTGATCGTATTTGCTTAAAAGCCTGAAGGAACCCTTTGACAATCAACACACACGCACACACACCCGCACACACACAGGTCAGCCAGCTGGCCCCTTCTACGATGGGGGTAGATGATCCGCATTGGCTTAAAACACCATGGACCCTTTGCACAATCACACACACCTTACCCCAACCAACTCACCCACGCACACCCATACACAACCGCACACACACACACACACACACACACATGCACACACACACATGCACACAGGTCAGCCAGCTGGCCCCTTCTACGATGGGGGTAAGATTGATCGCATTGGCTTAACACCATGGAGGAACCCTTTGACAATCAACACACACGCTTACACACGCACACGAACACACGCACACACACGCACACACACACACACACACATGCACACACACACGCATGCACGCAGGTCAGCCAGCTGGCCCCTTCTACGATGGGGGTAAGATTGATCGCATTGGCTTAACACCGTGGAGGAATCGGCGACGTGCACAGCTAGGCATTCCAAAACTTATGCCAACTGCCCCTGACAGCAACGATGGAGACAAGGTGAAGGAGGACGAAAGCCAGCTAGGGTTACCTCGGTGTATCTTGCATGTCATCTCAAGGTGAGTGTGTGAAGGAGGACGAAAGCCAGCTAGGGTTACCTCGGTGTATCTTGCATGTCATCTCAAGGTGAGTGTGTGAAGGAGGACGAAAGCCAGCTAGGGTTACCTCGGTGTATCTTGTATGTCATCTCAAGGTGATTGTGTGAAGGAGGACGAAAGCCAGCTAGGGTTACCTCGGTGTATCTTGCACGTCATCTCAAGGTGAGTGTAGGATAATAATAATAATTAGTACGCCATGCCACAGGCGTGAGATTAAGGGAACCCTCCCGTTTGCATGCATGTGCACATACTGGATAATAGCTACCATGTTGGGCTCATTTGATTTCGCAGACCCTCTGCGCCTGAGCTTGGACTACCGCGCTACAGCACGGAGGGAAGTTCTCTACCTCTTCCAAGGCTGCAAATCTGAGATTTTATGAACCTGGCCAGGGCTCAAACCTCAGACCTGTCTGATTGGTGTATGATGCTATCATAGCTTTTAATTTTGGCAGAGCCCCCCCTTCTGGGGGGCGGGAGCCCCCAGAGTCGACCCGTTGTCCGGTTGTCTGCCTGTCGTATTGTGGGCACGTAACCCTGGCCCTAACTGTCCCCTGGCCCTGTAGTAAAACCTGGCTTCGGTCTGTTGCACTCGATTCCAGTGCCACCTGTTGCTCAGATTGCCGACACTCTCAGCCTATTTTCCGCGTCGCTTGCGACGCACCTATGACTTGTTCTCGGCTACCATAAGCAGCTTCTAGGCAGCTCCCCTGTCTGGCTATTCAGCCAAAGCTGACACAGCCCAGTTCAGCTTGAAGCTAGCACAATCGGCTGTACAGAACTGCTGAAATATTTGGGTGAAGCACAGTGGCTGGCTCAGGGAGCTGCCTATAAGCTGCTGAGACAAGTTTTATGCAGCGTCGCAAGTGACGCTAAAAATTGGCAGAGTGTGTTGGCACCGGAACGAAAGGTGGCAACGATGGAGCTGATAGAAGTCAGTTAGTTATGAGGCAGTTGGCTGACGTGTCAGGCTTCAATTTTTCGGTCGATCGGATGCACAATCGGACAAATGGGCAACCCTGGGAGCTCCCGCATCCCAGGAGGGGGGGTCCGCCAAAAAAACGAAAAGATAAGCCCTAGATGCTATGGTCCTTGTTTTTGCTCTTGCTTAGGATTGGTGCCCAGGGTTGCAGGTTTACTGTTTTAGCTGCGCAGAGCAAAATAATCAAACAAAACCAATCCAAAGCAATCCAAAGCAATCCAAACAGGGATTTTTATTTCCGCTACATAGAGCGATCGCTAGTTTTGACCCGTATCAGCGAAATTATCGCTATAAAAAAGTAAAAAAAACAAAAGTTTATTTGTTTACCTAGATGGCCCTAAAAAGCTACAAAAAGCTATAGAAAGCCCTGAAACGCATACACATACCCCCCCCCCCCCCCCCCACACACCCACACACACACACACACACACACACACACCAACCCAACCCAACCCATATCATATCATCATATAGAAAGCCCTGAAACGCAATACCTGGAGGAGGCCAAAAACCATAAAGCTAGGAAAAAACCACTTTCAGATTTGAAAAAACAAACTGAATCCAAACCAATCCAAACCAATCCAAACCAATCCAAACCAAACCAATCCAAATCAAACCAATCCAGACCAATTCAAACCAAACCAATCCAATCAAAATCAAACCAATCCAAGCAAAATCAAACCAATCCAAGCCAATCCACATCAAACCAATCCAAACCAACAAAACAAACCATATTGCCGATGCTCCCCCTCCAGTGGCACTGGCAGCGTTGAGAAGACTGGGGAGCCAAACATCACAGTGGTCCAGATGAACAAGAGTGGATTCAGCTTGGTCCACTTAGGTGACTTAGATCCAAACCAAACCAAACCAAACCCCTTAATTGTTGCCGACAGTGTTGACAAGACTGGGGAGCTAAACATCAAAGTGGTGAAGTCGACCAAGAGTAGAATCAGCTTGTTCCACTTGGGTGATCCAATCTAAACCAAACCAATCGAACCAATAAAAAAATCTCATTGCAGGAACTCCCCCTTAAGTGGCGCTGACAGCGTGAAGAAGACTGGGGAGCCAAAGATTACAGTGATGAAGTTGACCAAGAGAGAATTCGGCTTGTTCCACTTGGGTGACTTAGATCCAATCCAAACCAAACCAATCAAATCCAGTACAAACCAAACCAAATCACATTTCAGGAGCTCTCCCTTTCAGTGGTGCTGACAGTGTTGACAAGACTGGGGAGCCAAACATCAAAGTGTTGAAGTCGACCAAAAGTGGAATTAGCTTGTTCCACTTGGGTGGGTTTGATCTAATCTAAACCAATCCAATCGAACCAATCCAAACCAAACCAAATCACATTGCAGGAGCTCCCCCTTAAGTGGCGCTGACAGCGTGGAGAAGACTGGGGAGCCAAAGATTACAGTGATGAAGTTGACCAAGAGAGGATTCGGCTTGTTCCACTTGGGTGACTTGGATCCAATCCAAACTAAACCAATCAAATCCAGTATAAGCCAAACCGAACCAAATCACATTGCAGGAGCTCTCCTTTCAGTGGTGCTGACAGTGTTGAGAAGACTGGGGAGCCAAACATTACAGTGGTCAGGTCGGCAAAGAGTGGAGTCAGCCTGTTCCACTTGGGTGAATTTGAGGAGGCTTTTCAGGAGAACCTTGCTCGTGCCCTCCCCATCTTGAAGGAGGCGGCTGGAAAGAAGAACTAAGCTTAGCATACCTTGTCGTATTGTTTCAGCTGCGATGGGTGAAAGGAGCTGTCTAGAAGCTGCAACGTGTAGCTTAAAAAAGAAACTGTGAAGAGAAGGCAAGAAGGAAAGCCCCGAAGCTTAGCAGGGCAACGGGCTGATGGCTGCCCCCCCCCCCCCCACACACACACACACACACACACACACACACACACACACACACACACACACACCACACCACCACACCACCACACACACTAACTCACCCACACTCACCCTCACACCCTCACACACCGCCACAGACACACACACAATCACCCCTCCCCTCCCCATCCCCTTGAGTGTCGCCATAAGAACATAGGGGAGAAGGTGAGGCAGATGCCAACTAAGAATCTGAGGCAGTAGTAGTACAACGCGGCAAAGTGATAGGCTGTGATAGGATGACTTCGTACCTTTAGGTGTGATATCACAATAGTGTGATATAGGGTCTGATCCTACATGAGGGTGTAATAGGATGTGATGCGTTTTTATTTATATATTTAACAATGAACCATGCACAACATGATTAACATTGCGTGTTTTGCCTTGTGATTAACAACGCGAAAGGTACACTATTTGTTAATACATTACATTACATTGGCATAGGCATCGGCTATAGCTGACCCAAGACCTCTGTTATTTATTTTCGGCAACCAACACCAGCTTCTAGGCAGCTCCCTGAGACTGCCACTGGGCCAAACCCAAACATCCCATGAGCACTAGAAAGCTGGCGATATCAGCTTCCAGGTGCCTAGGTTGCTTAGGGTTTCGATGAACAGAGAGCCCAGGGCCCTACCTAGAAGCTGCTGCTCGTAGCTGAAAAAGAAAAGCCAAGACAGGCCCCCTCGATATCATCTGGTGGGGGGCTTAGGGCCAACGCACAGCCCTACCCGCAAGCCACAAACCTGATACCAAATTAAATAAACAACATCAACACACTAAGCACAGCTGGACTACAGAGACAAGCCATATGCAGCGTCGCAAGCGACGCGGAAAATTGGCTGAGTGTGATGGCAACGGAACGAAAGGTAGCAACGATGGAGCTGACCGAAGCAATTTAGTTACGCGACCGTTGCCTGACATGTCAGGCTTCAAGTTTTTTTCCCCCGGTCAAACGGACAAATGGGTAAACATGGGGGCTCCCGCCCATGAAGAGGGGGCTCCGCCAAAAAGGGTACACAAAACGGTATGAAGCGCCATCTTATAAACAACACGGGGATCAAATGACTCAAGATAAAGGGTGCCCCCTAATTATCAGATACACGGCAGAGGTAGGGAGTGTGAACCCAAAATCCAGTCTAGGAGGCCAGGCCCGAATTATCCAGCATACCCAATAGGCAAATAGGTCCGGCGCATGAAGGGCATGCTAAGCACTAGAGGACACCCAGGCCCTAACCTAGAGAACAACTACCTCGAAGGGTTAACCAAGGCCAGGGCACGTAGTCTGCATGGCACGCACGTAGACTACATGCCCAATCAGGGTCAAAGAGGTGCTAATCCCCAACAAGGCAAACAGACTTCAGAAGGGGGCCACATTAACTAGCAAACAAATCAAGACGAGGAGGGGAGTACGAAGATAACGAGCCAGGGGGGGGCATAAAGAGCAAGAATCCGAAGAGGAGACAAACTAGCCAGAGGAAACGAAGTCCACAGCTGGCCACGTGCAAAGCTCCAATCAGGGCGAACAGGGTCATCGGGATGCTCCACAGTGACGAAGGCAGGTGTTCACAGGCGATGATCGAGGGCAAAGCCATGCTGGCCTCAAACCAGGAGGGGAATCGGGAGCGAGGCACGACCTCACCGGCCGGAGGGCGGCTTCTGAACAGAGGCACATTGGCGTAGCTCTAGGCGTAAATGAAAGCAGTAGCAGGGATACCAGAAGAAGATTACAAGAGGCTCATGTCCTAGCAGTGAAACAACACCGCCGTTAAGTCGGACTCGAGAAACCACCCGCTATCTTCGGGCAGCGGGGCTTGAACTCCCGTTGCCGAAGAATTAACAAGCCTGCCAAGGAGAGTTTTCGTTACAGAAACTCAGCAAAACACTGCCGAGACAGGACAGCAGCTCATCCTGCCGACTGTGGTCGCATCCAACTTCACTGGAAGCACGCCAACTAGGGCTTACATAGGGTTTCCGACAGGTATAAGGTCCTATAGATTCGTCATTAGTCATCAGCCCGTCTAGCTCAGTTGGCAGAGCGCAAGACTCTTACCTGACTGACATCTTGTGGTCGAGGCTTCAGGCCCCTCGATGGGCGCATTTTGATCCTTAGCTTAGCTGATAGAGCACTGGGCTGTAACAGTTCAAACCTGACGGAAGCGTCGATAGCCAGGTGTCCCCAGTTCGATCCTGGGAGGAGGGACTTTTTCCTTCACTATCTGCTTTTTTAATGATGCCTCAGGGAATTTCGTATAAAGATAATCAAGCTAATTCCTTGAATTGTAAGTTGACGTCGTTCGTTCACTCGTTTTCACCAACCATATATAATGCAGCGGTGGAAACCTGTGTGGCCGGATACAGAAGTCAGTAATATTCAGTATGTGTGCGGGGTCCTTCTTCTGGTAGGTGAAATCAAAGAAAGACCACCAGGCTAGTTCAAAGCCCTCTGAGATTTTACTTGACAATCGCAAAGCTCCTCAAAAAAAGGTTGTCAAAACGTATGCTAACAGTATTTGCTAAAACGTGAAGTGCTTTCATTCGGCGGTATGTCTACCGTATGCGCCTTAAGTATTGGCAAACGGTTTGGCAAACGTCCCTTTGCCAAACCGTGTTAGGGGTCCAGCTTGAGACCAGGGTACTTCAAATGGCAAAATTGGCCAGCGCTTAAGCGCAGTTGAAAACAAAAAAACTGCCCTTTGTAGTGCAAAAAGCGCACAAATTGCTTGCTGCGCCCACAGGGGGTTGCAAAAAACTGCGCTTAAAGCGCAGAGGGTGTCAAAAAATCAGCGCTCAAAAGCGCAAAAGCGCGCGCTTTGAATTACCCTGCTTGAGACCACTCCAGGTAGTTGGCCTTTGCCAAGTTACGGCTACCATGGTACTATGTCTACTAAGCCCTAGCAAGTTAAATGTTCCTGATTTGAATTCCTACATGGTTTTATTTTCAGCAAGCTTGGGCAGACTACTTTGTAAACATGTACTTATCCTTGAACTTGGTTACATGGCTCCAGCCAGCAATTTGGCTGGCTGGATCCATATACCGGTCTGGCTACTAAGCCCTAGCAAGTTTAATGCTCCTGCTTTGAATTGTTACATAGTTTTACAGCAAGCTTGGGAAGACTACTTGGTGAACATGTGACAAGGAAATGTAACAATAACATACATAAGACCCTTTGCCAACTGGATTTCAAGTCTGAACGTGAGACAGTCAAAGCCATAGACCCCTTTGCCAAGTTAGTATTGCCATGCTTTTCTGAGACCCACTTTTAGGGGGGAAATGACATTTGCCAATACTTAATCTTGCCAACACTTAAGGCGCATACGGGGTAGCAGTAAAAGCTATGGCTTTCGTAAGTTGTCTACAGATATAAAAAAATCCAGTACACACACACATCAAGTAACAAACCGGTACGTTCTGGTACATAGTTATTTATTGCTGTACATGTCACGAGGAAGTTCGTATAATTAAATGATCGCTGTAGCACGAAGTTAGCCCCCCTGTCGGTAAACGATTGTTTGGGGGTTCAGTTCATGAGTGTTTTTTCGTTTTACCCACTCCTGTCACTGTTGGGCAAGGCCCTTAGAACGTTTAGCCTATTTGACCTACCCCTGGACTGTTACCACCAGGGTACTAGTGTACTACATTTTGTCAAATTGGTCAGCGCTTAAAGCGCACAAATGTCAAATTGGTCAGCGCTTTGTTGTGCAAAAGCGCAAAAACTGTGCGCTGCGCCCACAGGGAGTTGAAAAACTGCGCGAAACACGCGGGGGTCTCAAAAAGCGTATGTGAAGTCGCGCTGCTGCGCGTCCTTTCACTGCTTTGCAGTACCCGGGTTCAGCATGGCATGCGATTGGTCGGTGATCTCCCAGCAGAATTGTAAACTCAGATGTAGTGCCTTACTATGCATGCAGGATGGTACTTCAGAAGCTCTCAGGCCTTCAGGTAATGGCTGAAGCTATGTTAACAAGTTCAAGTTCAAGTCGTAGTTGTGCTAGGGCTATTTTGGTCAGACCTTCCTCCCTCCACCTAATAAAATGATGGTGTTTCCCCTAAGGAAATGGTCCACAGTGTCTTTACGGAGGGGGCAAGGAGACATGAATATTAAAATGGAAGGTAACGTAGTGAGGAAGTAGAAACTTGCAAGAACAATCGTGACTCTTATGAGGAGCTCTCCCCTGGATCTGGATTCTTGCCTCGTGCGACTTTTTCTGATTTGGATAAATAATTGAATTCAATTTTCACTGTAGCACGAACTCAGGGCCCCCGTCGGTAACAACATTGTTTGGGGTTCATTTCATAAGTGTTTTTTCGTTACCGGTATAGCCCCCCTCCTGTCATGGTTGGGCAACTGCCTTTAGCCTATTTGGCCCACCCCTGGACTGTATCAATTAGCTATCTAATCGTTCATATAATCTTATATCCACAGTTTCTGGAAATCTCGAGATACCGGGTTTAAAATAAAGTCAAATTACGTGCCAGAACACACACAAAATCAGGGTACTTCAAATGGCCAAATTGGCCAGCGCTTTAGCGCACTTGAAAATTAAAAAACTGCGCTTTGTAGTGCAAAAAGCGCAAAATTGCTTGTTGCGCCCACAGGGGGTTGCAAAAAACTGCGCTTAAAGCACAGAGGGGGTCAAAAAGTCAGCGCTCAAAAGCGCGCGCTTTGAATTACCCTGCACAAAATCTGCGTGGGTGGGTGGGAGCTGCCTGGGAGCCTGGACTCTTGGCCTCTGGCCCTGGACAATTTGTTACTGATTAAACAGTGTTTGATTGTCTGGGACAAGTCTTAAGACAAGCTAATCCACGCAGCATGCTCCTTTTTTAGTTATGAAAGGTATTTCACCCTAGGAGGTGGGTCTCCCTACACAAACCAGCGGCACCGAGGATTCATTTCGAATGGTGTTGCCACCCCTACAAGAGAGTAGGCGCAATTAAGGGATACCGACCCTGGACCAAACGATCGCCCCCCTGATTTCCCTGGGTACAGCAGGGAGGGACTTTTAATTGGAAAACGATGAGCAGCCCAGACTCCCCAGAGTTGGCTGAAAAACATGTAACAACTTACGAGTAACCCAAATCAACTCTAGGCCCTGCAGTGTTAGTTCCAGTCAGCATTGTCGACAGGGTTGTTCAGGAGGACCCCCACCTCTGCGTCCCGAGGCGCAACCAATTTTACAGCCTGCGTCCTGAGAAGCAACCGACCCATAGCGACGCGACGGACCCTCAAACGATGCGTCTGCGACGCAGGCCGCAGCGTCCTGAACAACCCTGGTTGTCGTGTGATTACATTATTCTTTACTCAGGAGTGTGGCGCAGTAGTCTTAACACTACCCATGTTCATCAGTGCTTTTTCTTTTTAAGCCATTCCTACACAGTTGGGCAAGTCCCATTAGCCTATTTGGCCTGCCCCTGGACTGTAACATACATACATTACTCCGCCCGCAGAACGTGGGCAGTCTGCAGCCTGAAATACCATGTACCGGTAACCAAAACCCACTAAACTATGGCCACCATATTTGCCCCTTCTTTGATGGCAACATCGGAAATAACAGAAGGCTGCTTGATGCTTAAGGCAAGTGGCTACACCTGGACTGTAACATCCATCCATACACTAATTTAGGTGGCAGGTTGCAAGCAAGCTAAGACAGTGCAACACGCAGAATGAACAAAGCATGTATGCGCCCGAGGAGCTCGTATCAAAAGGCCTTGTATTGTTGCATGCAGACGCCGAGTACCGGTTCACCAGCAGACAACAGCCTTAAGGATAATACCCCACGCATCCTCGGGTTGATGCCCGAGCATCACGATTATGATCATCATCCATCCATCCAAGTCCGTTAAGCCTATTTAGCCTGCCCCTGGACTTTTATTTTCCCCTTTGTCACATATCTAGTTGTTGCTGGCCTACTCTAGTAGCGGAGGTTGATATTCCAGAGAAACTGTAGAATGTGCCTTGTGGAAATGGAAAGGACTCCGAAGCCAATAGCTTCATGCTCAATGACATACATTCACAAGGTGATTGATCATCAGCGCATCCTGACAAGGCCCCGTACAGTCGCCACGACAGCGCAAAATTCATTACGAAAATTCCATCGTGTTTGTCGGCTTAGGTCCATGTGTGCCCCAGCTGGTGGAAGGACCGATCCCAGAGCCGTGACCGCACGAATGGACGCAGATGAGTCTTTGATGGAAGAGGCGACGGCAGTTGTCATGGCTTGGTAGGTGGCGGGGTCAGAGAGGATGAGTGCAAGGAGGGCATCTGCAGCAAGCTCAACCAGTTCTGTCGGGGTATCCTCAAACAGTAGTCGCCTGCAGGGTATTATTGTTTTGTCACATTTATTATATATTCAATATGTTTGGTATACTTCTTTTTACCTTTCATTGTTTCTTACTTATTCAATATGTTTGGTATACTTCTTTTTACCTTTCATTGTTTCTTACTTATTCAATATGTTTGGTATACTTCTTTTTACCTTTCATTGTTTCTTACTTATTCAATATGTTTGGTATACTTCTTTTTACCTTTCATTGTTTCTTACTTATTCAATATGTTTGGTATACTTCTTTTACCTTTCATTGTTTCTTACTTATTCAATATGTTTGGTATACTTCTTTTTACCTTTCATTGTTTCTTACTTATTCAATATGTTTGGTATACTTCTTTTTACCTTTCATTGTTTCTTACTTATTCAATATGTTTGGTATACTTCTTTTTACCTTTCATTGTTTCTTACTTATTCAATATGTTTGGTATACTTCTTTTTACCTTTCATTGTTTCTTACTTATTCATATGTTTGGTATACTTCTTTTTACCTTTCATTGTTTCTTACTTATTCAATATGTTTGGTATACTTCTTTTTACCTTTCATTGTTTCTTATTTATTCAACATGTTTGGTATACTTCTTTTTACCTTTCATTGTTTCTTATTTATTCAATATGTTCAGTATGTTTCTATTGCTTTGTTTAACTTTGGTATGTTTGTTAGGCTTCTGTGCCCGACAGCTTGGCTTATAATGTGCACTTCGTTTCATGCCGACACGGGGAAGATGAGCCACGTGCAATCATCCACATCCCATAGACCACGTCCACCACAACAAGCAGCACATCAAGCAGCACATCAAGCAGCACATCCCATAAACCATCATTCCCTCTTCCTCCCCCGCCCCCCCCCCGAAACAGGTCGGTACGTTTTGTCATATTTGTTTGTCATCACAGTTTTTCTTTTCGGCAACAAGATGCAGCTTCTAGGCAGCTCCCCAAGCCATGCACTGGGCTACACCCCCATATTTCAGCATGATGGTAGCTTCAAGGTGCACAAGGTTGCGTACGGTTTGGCAAGGTAGCCAGGCAGGGGAGTACCTAGACGCTGCAGCTCGTAGGTGAAAAGAAAAACAATGTGTGTTTGTCATGTTCCTTTGATAAGCAACTATGGTTGTTTGATATGCTTGTTTTTATTTATTGGTTGCTTGCTGTCTTCTTTTAGTCCCCCCCCCCCCCCCCCCCCCCACACACACACACCACACCGCAACATCTCCCTTCCCCCTTCCAGCTTTCCCGAGCAACAGCTAAATTAAGTGATTAACCAAACCCTTGCCCCCCCCCCCCCCCCCCCCCCCCCTCTTCACACACACACCATCTCTCCCTCCAAGCTCTCCAAGCAACAGCTACATGAAGTTCGTGCCCCCCCCCCCCCCCCCTCTCCCCCTCCCTCTCTTTACCCCCCCCCCCCCCCCCCCCCCCCCCCACACACACACTCTTCACGCACCAATCCCTCCCTTCCCCCTGCAAGCTCACCTGAGCAAGAGCTCCATGAAGTGAGTGCCCCCCCCCTCTCCCACTCCCTACCCCAGCCCCCTCTCCCCCCCCCCCCCCCCACACACACACACACACACAATTTCTCCCTTCAATCTCACCTGAGCAAGAGCTCCATGAAGTGAGTGGCCACGCCCTTGCCAGCACTAACTTGATGACCTCCGAAACCAGGGCATCCAGCCTGCTGTGACTGGTAGTGGTAGCGCCCAATGCCAGCTAGGCCCTCGAGTGCTGACTGTGCCACCACCGTGTCGTTGCTCATGATTCCAAAGTCTAGGGATTGCATGATCATGGAGAAGGGAGCTGCGTGCAAGCCAGCCACCTGCAATGGGGTGGTTGAAAAGGTTTTTGAGCTCTTTACGCCCCCGCCCCCATTCTATGTATGTCTCTATGTCTCTATGTCTCTATGTCTCTCTCTCTCTCTCTCTCTCTCTCTCTCTCTCTCTCTCTCTCTCTCTCTCTCTCTCTCTCTCTCTCTCTCTCTCTCTCTGGTTAACGGTGTTACACAATTATTTTGCGGTCCAGCCGCACAGTAAAAACTAAAACATCTTAATTTATATCCAAATAATTAGCACCAGCCACCAGAACCAACTCAATTAATCAATACAGTAAGTCATCTAGTTAGGGACTTGCCCTCACATCACATAACATTTGCTATACTAGGTGTGTCATTACGCTGATCACTCTATCTATAACCCTTTGGGCTATAGCCAAGTTGCTTGCCAGCGGGGGATGGGGGGAATAAAGAAATGAGAGGGAGGGGGGGGAGTGGGGAGCAAAGGTTGGATGAATGTTTTGAGAAGGTGGGTCTAGTTGGCCCTAGGTGGAGGCATGGGAGCAAGGGGGTGTGGAGGTGAGGAGAATAGGGAGAGGAGGAGGTGGGACATACTACCGTGTTTCGACAGTCTTGGGCTATCCAATCTGATCCATTTTGGGATCTAATTTATGGGCTAGAGGTGAGGGAGGGACCCCTCTCTCTCTCGTCCTCTCCTCTTCTCTCTCTCACTCTCTCCGTCCTCTCTCTCCTCTCTCTCTATCCTCTCCTCTCCTCTCTCTCTCTCTCTCTCTCTGGTTAACGGTGTTACACAATTATTTTGCGGTCCAGCCGCACAGTAAAAACTAAAACATCTTAATTTATATCCAAAAAATAATTAGCCAGCCAGCCAGAAAACAACTTCAATATATCAAATACAGTAAGGTCATCTAGTTAGGGACTTGCCCTCGCTTCACATAACAGTTGCTATACTATGGGTGTCATTAAGCTGATCAATTCTATCTATACCCTTTGGGCTAGTAGCCAAGTTGCTGCCAGAGGGGGATGGGGGGAAATAAAGGAGGAGAGAGGGGGGGGGGGGGAGCAAGGGGGTGGATGAAGGGTTTGAGATAGGTGGCTCTAGTTGGCCTAGGTGGAGGCGGTGGGAGCAAGGGGGTGGTGGAGGGGAGGAGATAGGGAGAGGAGGAGGTGGGACATACTACCGTTGTTTCGAAGTCTTGGGCTATCCAAGGCTATCCAAGCTGATCCATTTTGGGATTCTAATTTATGTGCTAGAGGTGAGGGAGGGGAACCCCTCTCTCTCTCTCTCTCTCTCTCTCTCTCTCCTCTCTCGTCTCTCTCTCTCTCTCTCTCTCTCTCTCTGGTTAACGGTGTTACACAATTATTTTGCGGTCCAGCCGCACAGTAAAAACTAAAACATCTTAATTTATATCCAAAAAATAATTAGCCAGCCAGCCAGAAAACAACTTCAATATATCAAATACAGTAAGTCATCTAGTTAGGGACTTGCCCTCGCTTCACATAACAGTTGCTATACTATGGTGTGTCATTAAGCTGATCACTTCTATCTATACCCTTTGGGCTAGTAGCCAAGTTGCTGCCAGAGGGGGATGGGGGGAAATAAAGGAGGAGAGAGGGGGGGGGGGGGGGAGCAAGGGGTGGATGAAGGGTTTGAGATAGGTGGCTCTAGTTGGCCCTAGGTGGAGGCGGTGGGAGCAAGGGGGTGGTGGAGGGGAGGAGATAGGGAGAGGAGGAGGTGGGGACATACTACCGTGGGTTTCGAAGTCTTGGGCTATCCAAGCTGATCCATTTTGGGATTCTAATTTATGTGCTAGAGGTGAGGGAGGGGAACCCCTCTCTCTCTCTCTCTCTCTCTCTCTCTCTCTCTCTCTCTCTCTCTCTCTCTCTCTCTCTCTGGTTAACGGTGTTACACAATTATTTTGCGGTCCAGCCGCACAGTAAAAACTAAAACATCTTAATTTATATCCAAAAAATAATTAGCCAGCCAGCCAGAAAACAACTTCAATATATCAAATACAGTAAGTCATCTAGTTAGGGACTTGCCCTCGCTTCACATAACAGTTGCTATACTATGGTGTGTCATTAAGCTGATCACTTCTATCTATACCCTTTGGGCTAGTAGCCAAGTTGCTGCCAGAGGGGATGGGGGGAAATAAAGGAGGAGAGAGGGGGGGGGGGGGGGAGCAAGGGGTGGATGAAGGGTTTGAGATAGGTGGCTCTAGTTGGCCCTAGGTGAGGCGGTGGGAGCAAGGGGTGGTGGAGGGGAGGAGATAGGGAGAGAGGAGGTTGGGGACATACTACCGTGGGTTTCGAAGTCTTGGGCTATCCAAGCTGATCCATTTTGGGATTCTAATTTATGTGCTAGAGGTGAGGGAGGGGAACCCCTCTCTCTCTCTCTCTCTCTCTCCTCTCTCTCTCTTCTCTCTCTCTCTCTCTCTCTCTCTCTCTGGTTAACGGTGTTACACAATTATTTTGCGGTCCAGCCGCACAGTAAAAACTAAAACATCTTAATTTATATCCAAAAAATAATTAGCCAGCCAGCCAGAGAAACAACTTCAATATATCAAATACAGTAAGTCATCTAGTTAGGGACTTGCCCTCGCTTCACATAACAGTTGCTATACTATGGTGTGTCATTAAGCTGATCACTTCTATCTATACCCTTTGGGCTAGTAGCCAAGTTGCTGCCAGAGGGGGATGGGGGGAAATAAAGGAGGAGAGAGGGGGGGGGGGGGGATCAAGGGGTGGATGAAGGGTTTGAGATAGGTGGCTCTAGTTGGCCCTAGGTGGAGGCGGTGGAGCAAGGGGGTGGTGGAGGGGAGGAGATAGGGAGAGGAGGAGGTGGGGACATACTACCGTGGGTTTCGAAGTCTTGGGCTATCCAAGCTGATCCATTTTGGGATTTTAATTTATGTGCTAGAGGTGAGGGAGGGGGAACCCCTCTCTCTCTCTCTCTCTCTCTCTCCTCTCTCTCTCTCTCTCTCTCTCTCTCTCTCTCTCTGGTTAACGGTGTTACACAATTATTTTGGCGGTCCAGCCGCACAGTAAAAACTAAAACATCTTAATTTATATCCAAAAAATAATTAGCCAGCCAGCCAGAAAACAACTTCAATATATCAAATACAGTAAGTCATCTAGTTAGGGACTTGCCCTCGCTTCACATAACAGTTGCTATACTAGGTGTGTCATAAGCTGATCACTTCTATCTATACCCTTTGGGCTAGTAGCCAAGTTGCTGCCAGAGGGGGGATGGGGGGAAATAAGGAGGAGAGAGGGGGGGGGGGGGGAGCAAGGGTGGATGAAGGGTTTGAGATAGTTGGCTCTAGTTTGGCCCTAGGTGAGGCGGTGGGAGCAAGGGGGTGGTGGAGGGGAGGAGATAGGGAGAGGAGGAGGTGGGGACTACGACCGTGGGTTTCGAAGTCTTGGCTATCCAAGCTGATCCATTTTGGGATTCTAATTTATGTGCTAGAGGTGAGGGAGGGGAACCCCTCTCTCTCTCTCTCCTCTCTCTCTCTCTCACTCTCTCTCTCTCTCTCTCTCTCTCTCTCTGGTTAACGGTGTTACACAATTATTTTGCGGTCCAGCCGCACAGTAAAAACTAAAACATCTTAATTATATCCAAAAAATAATTAGCCAGCCAGCCAGAAAACAACTTCAATATATCAAATACAGTAAGTCATCTAGTTAGGGACTTGCCCTCGCTTCACATAACAGTTGCTATACTATGTGTGTCATTAAGCTCGATCACTTCATCGATACCCTTTGGCTAGTAGACAAGTTGCTGCCAGAGGGGGATGGGGGGGAAATAAAGGAGTAGAGAAGGGGGGGGGGGGGGGGGGGGGGGGGGGAGCAAGGGGGTGGATGAAGGGTTTGAGATAGGTGGCTCTAGTTGGCCCTAGTGGGGCGGTGGGAGCAAGGGGGTGGTGGAGGGGAGGAGATAGGGAGAGGAGGGAGGGGGGGGGACATACTACCGTGGGTTCGAAGTCTTGAGCTATCCAAGCTGATCCATTTTGGGATTCTAAGTTATGTGCTAGAGGTGAGGAGAGGGGAACCCCTCTCTCTCTCTCTCTCTCTCTCTCTCTCTCATCCTCTCTTCGTCTCTCCTCTCTCTCTCTCTCTCTCTCTCCCTCTCCCCTCTCTGTGTTGAGTCTGGGTGAAGTGAAAAGAGTGGATGAGCACGGACAAGGGAGCTGCGTGTAAGTGTCTAAGTGTGTGTAAGCCTGCTGTCTGCAGTGTGGTGGTTGCCAAGGTGGTTGCTGTTACTTGTGGTCGTGGTCTTGGTACTTGGTTATGGGTGTGGATATCGTGAATATGGTAATGGTTATGTGTGTGGCTATGTAGGTGTCTGTGTTGTTATGTGTGTGTCTGCGTGGTATGAGTGTGTGCGGTTATTTGTGTTGTTATGTGCTATTTATAAATAAATATTTACATTTTTATTTTTATATTTATAAATAAATAAATAAATTTATTACATTTTATTATTACATTATTATTACATTATTATTACATTTTATTATAAAAATAAATTTATTTATTACATTTTTATTTTTATATTTATAAATAAATATTTACATTTTTATTTACATTCTTTATTATAAATAAATAAATACATAAATTGTTCCCCTTATTATGAGGCGTGAGGTTGAGGGGGCCAGCCTGATTGCTGTCACTGGGGCCAGCCTGATTGCTGTCACTGGGGCCAGCCTGATTGCTGTCACTGGGGCCAGCCTGATTGCTGTCACTGGGGCCAGCCTGATTGCTGTCACAGGGGCCAGCCTGATTGCTGTCACTGGGGCCAGCCTGATTGCTGTCACTGGGGCCAGCCTGATTGCTGTCACTGGGGCCAGCCTGATTGCTGTCACAGGGGCCAGCCTGATTGCTGTCACTGGGGCCAGCCTGATGGCTGTCACTGGGGCCAACCACCAACTTCAACTCAAGGGGGCCAACCATGTGTGTTTGTGTGTTTGTGTGGTTATGTGGGTGTGCACGTGCGTGTGTTGTTATGTGTGTTTGCGTGTGTGGTTATGTGTGTGTGCGTGGTTATGCGTGTTGTTATGTGTGTGTGTGTGCATGGGTGCGTGTTGTTATGTGTGTGTGCATGTGTATGTGTATGTGGGTGTGCGTGTGTATGTGTGGTTATGTGTGTGTGGCATTGTTTCTTTTTTGGGCTACTTGTAGTAGCTTCCAACCAGCTCCATTAGCTGCCACTTGTCATGTAGGAGTGACTCAGCCGATCACATCGACAAAATCCTTGAGACTAGGGCTAGCGCACTGAGACCCACACTTTGAGGCGAAAATCCTCCTTGTAAACAAATCAAAACTCATAAAAACCACGGCTCACCTGCTCTGTGTGCATCTCCAGTACGCATGCAAGGAGGGACACCCACACTTTGAGGCGAAAATCCTCCTTGTAAACAAATCAAAACTCATAAAAACCACGGCTCACCTGCTCTGTGTGCATCTCCAGTACGCATGCAAGGAGGGAGACCCACACTTTGAGGCAAACATCTTCCTCGTAAACAAGGCTCACAAAAACAACGATTCACTGCTGCTCTGTGTGCACCTCCAATCCTTGAGTCTAAGACTAGCGCACAGACACCCACCCATTGAGGCAAAAATCCTCCTTGTAAAGAAAAAAACGACTCACCTGCTCTGTGTGCATCTCCAGTACGTATGCGAGGAGGGAGAAGTACGAGCGGCACAGTTTAGGGAACTGCAGAAGCGATGCTGACATCAGCGGCACTACAACGTTCAGCCCCAGGAGTACCACCTGCAGTAGTGCGGTACGGTATGTTACTTGTTCAGGTGTCTGCGGTGAATATGAAAAGGGTGTACTGTACAACAGTGGGCACAGTGGGCACAGAGCAGGCAGTGTGAGTTGTACAGCTCTCTGTGCCCAGTACACCCAGCAGTGTGAGTTTAACCTAACATCAATACATAGAGTGACCCTGAGGTAACAAGGCTTAAAAGACATGTAACAAACCCATCCTATCTACCAGTGTGTGTGTGTCAGTGATCGCCTCACCTCATCTCAGCTACCTCAGCCAGGTGTGTGTGGTGAATGCCAAAGGGCTGATCAGTGAGCACAGTGAGCTGGCAGTGTGAGTGCAACCAAACATAAATGTAGAGTGACCCTGAAGTAACAAGGCTGAAAAGACTGACTGTAACAAATCCATCCTATCTACCGGTGTGTGTCAGTGATCAGCTCAGCTACCTCAGCCAGGTGTGTGTGGTGAATATCAAAGGGCTGGACAGTGAGCAGTCAGAGAGAGTGTAACTTAACATCAATATTGAGTGATCCTGAGGTTACAAAGATGAAAAGACTGACTGTAACAATCCTATCCTATCTACCGGTGTGTTTATCAGTGAGCACCTCAACTCACCTCAGCTACCCCAGCCAGGTGTGTGTGGTGAATGCCAAAGGGCTGGTCAGTGAGCACAGTTAGCAGGCAGTGTGAGTGTTACCAAACATCCATTAGAGTTAACCTGGAGTAACAAGGCTGAAAATACTATAATGCAACATGCCCATCCTATCTACCGGTGTGTGTGTGTCAGTGATCACCCCAGCTACCTCAGCCTTGTGCTGTGCCTGAGTTGTTGCGGTTCAGTTTGTCAGTTGTTTTCAAATGCCTTTCCTGTGTTTAAGGTTGGGCAAGCCCCTTCAGCCTATTTGTCTACCCCTGGACCGTACAAATGCACACACATATATATATCAACACACACATGTTTGTATATATATAGATATAAGGTACAAAACCAGCCAGGCCAGGCCAGACCAAGCCAGCAAACACAAAAGTGTAATAATTCGACTCAAACTTGTTTACATTTTGCGTGTTTACGTGTGTGTGTGGTTATGTGTTTGCCTGTGTGATGATGTGTTTTGTAATGTGTGTTTTATGTTCGTTGGTGTGTATATAATCACGTACCTCAGCTACCTCGGCCTTGTGCTGCGCCTGTGTCTGCGGAGTAGAGGATGTACTGTCCAGATCAGCAACGTCCCGTTGGGTCACATGGGTTAGCAGCTTCAGCAGGGCCCTCAGCTCTCTCACGCGATCAGCCTAAACAGTTTTTTTGTTTTTTTTTGTTGCTGTTGTTGTTGTTGTTGCTGTTGTTGTTGTTGCTGTTGTTGTGTTGTTGTTGTTGTTGTTGTTGTTGTTGTTGTTGTTGTTGCTGTTGTTGTTGTTGTTGTTGTTGTTGTTGTTGTTGTTGTTGCTGTTGTTGTTGTTGTTGGTGGTGGTGGTGGTGCGTGGGAGGGGAGGGAGGGTAAAGGAGGGGTGCTGTGGTGTTGGTTGTGGTGTGTGGGGGGGGAGGAGGTGAGGTTGAGGTGTAAGGTGAGTCACATGGCTTAGTAGCTTCAGCAGTGCCCTCAGCTCTCTCACACGGTCAGCCTTAACAGGTTGTGGATAAGTTGTTTTGATTCTGATTTTGTTGGTGTTGCGGGTGGTGTATGGGAGGGGAGGGAAGGTAAGGGAGGGGTGTTGTGGTGGTGTGTGTGTTGGGGGGGGTGGGGGTGGGGGGGGGAGGAGGTGAGGTTGAGGTGTAAGGTGAGTAACATGGCTTAGTAGCTTCAGCAGTGCCATCAGCTCTCTCATGCGGTCAGCCTAAAGAGGTTGTGGAGAAGTTGTTTTTGGACTCTTTTTGTAGTTGGTGTGTGTGTGTGTGTGTGTGTGTGTGGTGTGTTGTGGGGGGGGGGGGGGGGGGTAAAAGGAGGGGTGCGTGGTGTGGTGGTGGTGGTGTGTGTGTATGTGTGTATGTGTGTATGTGTGTATGTGTGTGTGTGTGTGTGTGTTGGGGAGGTGAGGTTGAGGTGTAAGGTAAGTAGAATGGGTTAGTATTTACGAGCTTCAGCAGTGCTACCAGCTCTCTCACGCGGGTAGCCTAAAGAGGTTGTGGATCAGTTTGTTTATTTTTATTTTTTTGTTGCTGGTGTGGTGTGGTGTGTGTGTGTGTGTGTGTGTGGGGCGGGGGGGGGGGTAAAGGAGGGGTGCGTGGTGGTGGTGGTGGTGTGTGTGTGTGTGTGTTTGTGTGTGTGCGATGGTCGTGGTAGGAGGGAGGGGGGGGGGGGGGGGGGGGGGGGGGTGAAAGCTGAGGGAAGGTGAAGGAAAGAGCGAGGGCTGGTGTTGGAGTGATACCGCTTTTATATTAATAAATAAATACATAAATAGTTCCCCTTATTATGAGGCGTGAGGTTGAGGGGGCAAGCCTGATTGCTGTCACTGGGGCCAACCACCAACTTCAACTCAAGGGGGCCAGCCTGATTGCTGTCACTGGGGCCAACCACCAACTTCAACTCAAGGGGGCCAACCAAATGCTTTCCTACACCCCTACGTCAGGTTCCTTAGACAGCCAAACTATGTCACTACCTATATCAGCAACAACCCTCTCACCAGAACCAGATATTTGTTTTCCCCAATTGACACTATTTTTTTGATTTGCCCTAAATGGCCCTAAAAAGCTTTAAATCACTGTCCCTGGAAGAGGCAAAACAACAGAAAGCTAGAAGAGACCCACTTTCAGATTTTAAAAACAAATGCCTTGAACCCTGAACAAGTGGAGTGTGGGTGGTGGCGGTGGAGGATGTAGTAGTTGTGGTGGTGGCAATGCCATTTGTGGCAAAATCATACTCAGCAACAGCACTCTCCAACACAAGTGGATGTGCTGGACATCACACAAAAGAACCCGCCCCCTCCCTCAATAATCCTCTCCTCACTCCCCTTCCCTCACTTCTCCCTCTCCTCCCCCCCTCCATACCCCTCTCCTCACTTCCCCCTCTCCTCCCCCCTCTATCTCCCCTACCCCCTCCGTACCCCCTCTCCTCCCCCTTTATCTCCCCCTACCCCTCCGTACCCCTCTCCCCCCCCCCGCTATCTCCCCCTACCCACCCTCCGTACCTCTCTCCTCACTTCCCCCTCTCCTCCCCCCGCTATCACCTCCCCCCCCCCCCCCCCCCCCCCCTCCGTACCCCGCTCCTCACTTCCTTGCCTCACTTTAACCCCATCCTCCCCTTTTGTATCATCTACCCCCCCCCCCCCCACCCCCCCCGCTATCTCCCCCTACCCCCCCTCCGGACCCTGCTCCTCACTCCCCGTTCCCGCCCCTACACACCTCCTCCCCCCTGTATTCTCCCCCTACCCCCCCCCCCCATGCCCCCTCCCTCACTTCTCTCCCCTCCCCCCTCTATCTCCCCCCACCCCCTCCATACCCCTTCCCTCACTTCTCCCCCTCCCCCCTCTATCTCCCCCCACCCCTCCATACCCCTTCCTTCACTTCTCCCCCTACCCCCTCTGTATCCCACTCCTCACTCCCTTTGCCGCCCCCACACACCTCATCCCCAGCCTGCAGTGTCTTGTTGTTCGCATTAGTCACATTCCACGGGTTGTTGGCAGCGTACTGCCTCAACAGCTGAAGTACCCAACTGAAGAGAAGTTCCACATCAGCCACCTGCACAAGTGTCAATGTGTCAATGTGCCAATATGTCAAAGTGGATGTCTGTGTATATGATTATGCCTGTCTGTGCTTGTATCTGTGTAGGTTTATGTATATGTGAAAGTGTTTAAACATGAGTGTGTATGTGCATTTGCATGTGTATGCGTTTGTGCCAGTTTATGTGAATGTGTTTGTGTATGTGCATTTGTATGTGCAAGTGTATGTGTATATGCATTTGTATGTGCAAGTGTATGTGTATATGCATTTGTATGTGCAAGTGTATGTGTATATGCATTTGTATGTGCAAGTGTATGTGTATATGCATTTGTATGTGCAAGTGTATGTGTATATGCATTTGTATGTGCAAGTGTATGTGTATATGCATTTGTATGTGCATTTGTATGTGTATATGCATTTGTATGTGCAAGTGTATGTTTATGCGCCAGTTTATGTGTTTGTGTTTGTGTATGTGTATGTGCAAGTGCAAGTGTATGTGCATTTGTATGTGCAAGTGTATGTGTATGTGCCAGTTTATGTGTACGTGCATCTGTATGTCCAAGTGTATGTGTATGCGCATGTCTATGGAATGTGGAATTCTGCGATTCCACATTCAGAACCTTTATGAATGGAAATGGCACTAAGTCTTTTTGGAGCAACCTAGCCGACTATCTTTCTACTTGTAGAAGAGCAAGACAGGAAGCCCTGGACTGCTTAGTGGCACCGTAATTTATTATCCCTTTTTTTTCTTCTTGAGACTTCTCATTTGTTAGCTTCTTACCTCCGCCACTGTAAGTGGTTGAGATCTGGGTCCTGCTCTAAGGGGTTTAATACCTACGCCACCAAAACGGTGGTTGGGAGTTTGGTTTGTTTGTCCTCGACACACCCCTGATGTAATGGGGTTTTTTGCTTTGTGGGTGCTTTTTCTTTTTGTTTAAAGCACAGAGTCTCATACACCCTCGCGGTGTCAAGTAGACTTTAACATGTAATGTATGTATGTAATGTATGTATGTATGTGTATGTGCATGTGTATGTGCAAGTGTATGTGTATGCGTGCGTGCATTTGCATGTGTTTGTGCAAGTGTATTTGTATGTGCCAGTTTATGTGAATGTGCATTTGCATGTGCAGGTGTATGTGTATGTGCGAGTTTTTGTGTATGTGTATGTGTATGTGCAAGTGTATGTGCCAGTTTATGTGTATGCGCATGTGTATGTGCAAGTGTATGTGTATGCGCCAGTTTATGTGTATGCGCATGTGTATGTGCATGTGTATGTGTATGCGTGCGTGCATTTGCATGTGTTTGTGCAAGTGTATTTGTATGTGCCAGTTTACGTGTATGTGCATCAGTATGTGCAAGTGTATGTGTATGTGCCAGTTTATGTGTATACGCATGTGTATGTGCATTTGTACGTGCAAGTGTATGTGTATGTGTGTACGTGCATTTGCATGTGTTTGTGCAAGTGTATTTGTATGTGCCAGTTTATGTGTATGTGCAGGTGTATTTGTATGTGCAAGAGTAGCAGCATGTGTACGTACATATGCATGTGAATGTGAATATGGATGTGTGCGTGGATATCTGTGGATGTGAGTATGTCTGTGCATGCGCCTCTGCATGTTTATTTCTGTATATGTTTGTGCATGTGTTCATGTCTGTGTATATGTACGTGTATGTATGTGTTTATGTGTGCGCATGCGTTTATCTCTGTATCTATGCATGCGTATGTGTGTGTGTGTATGTGTTTATGTCTTTGCATGCGTATTTGAATGTGTGTGCATGTGTTTATTTCTGTATCTGCGCATATGTATGTGTATGTATGTGTTTATGTCTGTGCATGTGTATTTGAATGTGTGAGCATGTGTTTATCTCTGTGTCTGTGCATGTGTTTGTGTGTGCATGTGTTTATGTGTGTGCATGTGTATTTGAATGTGTGAGCATGTGTTTATATCTGTGTCTGTGCATGTGAATGTCTGTTTATATATTGATGTCAGCGTCTGTGTATTTGTATGCGTGTGCATGTGTTTATGTCTGTGTATGTGCATGTATGTGTACACATCTGTGTACGTGCATGTGCTTGGGCAAGTGGATGTCTGTGTATAAGTATATGCATGTACATGTGAATGCCCGTGTATGAGTTTATGTCTGTATGTGTGCATGTGTCTCTGTATGCGTATGTGTTTGCGTCTGTATGTTTATATGTATGTGCATATGCGTGCCTGTGGTTGTGATTATGTCTGTGTCTGCGTATGTGTCTGTGCTTGTGAATGTCTGCACATTTGCTTATGTATGTGAATGTTCATGTCTGTGGATGTGATTATGTATGTATGCGTGCACTGACCTGAAGGATTGTGGTCTTGTGTCTGTGTGCGTACATGTGGTATCTTGTATGTGTTTGTGTATGTGTGTGGCCCTGACCTGGAGGAGTGGGTATTGTGTGTATGTTTGTGTGTGGTATTTTGTTTGTGTGTGTGTTTGTGTGTGCTTGTGTGTGGGATTGCTTGTGTGTGAGTTTGTGTCTGAGTTTGTGTGTGTGTTGGAGTGTGTTTATGTGTGTGTTTGTGTGCGTGCTTGTGTGGCATTTTATTTGTGTGTGTGTGTGTGTGTGTGTGTGTGTGTGTGTGTGTGTGTGTGTGTGTGTGTGTGTGTATGTGTGTGTGTGCTTGTGTGTGTGTGTTTGTGTGTGTTTGTGCCTGCGCTTGTGTGCGTGTTATTTTGTATGTGCTTGTGTGTGTTTGTGTGCGTGGTATTTTGTATGTGTGCTTGTGTGTGTGTGTGTGTGTGTGCTTGTGCGTGTTTGTTTGTGTGGTCTCTTGTGAGCATGTATGTGAGCTTGTGTCTGTGCTTGTGCGTGTTAGTTTGCGTGCGTGGTCATTTGTGTGTGCTTGTGTGTGTGCTCGTGATTGTATGGGGGAGATTTTATGTGCCATTTTGTTTGTGTGCGTGGTCTTTTGTGTGTGCTAGTGTGTGTCTGGCGGGCTGCTCAAACCGGACTTTCAAGGGGCTCTATATCAAGAGACATGACCCCGCAGTGAGACTCATTCACAAAGCCATCTGCACGGGAGGCCTGGGCTCCCACAGAATAATTATGGACGTTGGCACAGAAGAGGACCTCCCCAGTGGGGTCCTAGGCAAACGTCTCCCCGCCTGGCTACGCCCTTCCTCTATTACTGAACAGGACAGGAAGAGAATGAGACCTAACCTTGCCATCCTACCTGACATGGACTCTCCTACCTACCTAGCTGATAAAGAAATTTGGCTCCTTGAGCTTGGTTACTGCTCTGATACCAACCATGCTACCAAGTTTATCACTAGACATGCCCAGCATGTTAGCCTAGTGAATGGCCTCCAATCGGTTGGATATCTTGTTCACTACGTAGTTATCACCATTGGAACAACGGGTACTATCCCAACCTCTTTTTTGATTTCTATGACTACGCTTGGACTTGACAGATTGTGTGCCCTCAAACTGGCGGACAAAGCCCACTCCCACTCTATTTCTAGCTTTCAAAGTATTTTACAGTGCAGATGTTTTGTGGAAGCACACCCCGGGTCGATACCCGGGGACTAGCACACAGACCGTGCCCCCCCCCCCCCCCCCCCCCCCCATTTTTAAGTCTTGCCAGTTACTTTGTGTTGGTGCTCCCATGGGATCGGGTGAAAAACCTCGTAGTACGGTGCATTGGCACAATGTGGCCACGGTGCTTGCACCGGCGGTGATTCTTCTCTATGTGGTGGTCCTACGGTGACTATAGCTAGCTCCGGCTTACGCTGTGGTGTCCTTAACATCACGTCCCATGAGTAACTGTATTACATGGATGTAACAATTTCAATTTCAACTTGTGTGTGTGCTTGTGATAGTGTGTGTGAATTTGTGTGGCATTTTGATTGTGTGTGCGTGTGTGTGTGGCATGTTTCGTGTGTGTCTGTGGTCCTTACATGGATGAAGGAGACGTGGGCCTCCACCACATCCGCCGCCAACTTGAGCAGTACTGCTGACACTGCCGCTTGTCTCTTGAACGCGTTGGAGAGGGTGAGGAGGTGAGGCAGCAGAGGCTTCACTACACTAAACATGGGACCCTGGCTAACACTTAAACTGGCTCGGGTGGCGCCACGGAACGTTTCAAGGAGGCATACTACCTGGGGTGTGTGGGTGAGGTGTTTGGGTTAAGAGGGTGTGTGGGTGAGGTGTGTGGGTTAAGAGGTGAGGCAGTAGAGGCTTTACTACAATGAACAAAGGTAAGACAACAACTGGCTAACACTCAAACTGGAAACTGGCTGGTTTGGGTGAGGGTGTGTGTTTGGGTGAGGGTGTGGAGATGTGGCAGCAGAGACTTGACTACATTGAGCATGGGTAAGAAAAAAAACTGGCTGACACTCAAACGACTCGTGGGACCCTAGTGCGGCGCATGGCCTCAGAACACCGCGGAGCACGAAGCGCGGATCCAGGGGGGGGTTTGGGGAGAATTTATGACTAGTTTAGCCAGACCCGAGAGTCACCATGCAGCGACCCGTCGCACAAAAAATACTACACACACACACACACACACACACACACACATACACACACACACACACACACACACACACACACACACACACACACACACAAATAAAATATTGTGTACACACACACACACACCTCCACACATAAAAGTACTGTGTACACACACACGCACACAATAATACTGTGTACACACACACGCACACAATAATACTGTGTACACACACACGCACACAATAATACTTGTGTACACACACACGCACACAATAATACTGTGTACACACACACGCACACAATAATACTGTGTACACACACACGCACACAATAATACTGTGTACACACACACGCACACAATAATACTGTGTACACACACACGCACACAATAATACTGTGTACACACACACGCACACAATAATACTGTGTACACACACACGCACACAATAATACTGTGTACACACACACGCACACAATAATACTGTGTACACACACACGCACACAATAATACTGTGTACACACACACGCACATAATAATACTGTGTACACACACACGCACACAATAATACTGTGTACACACACACGTACACAATAATACTGTGTACACACACACGCACACAATAATACTGTGTACACACACACGCACACAATAATACTGTGTACACAAACACGGGTATATAAACCGGTACCAACCCTTACCTGAACCCCAATGGGAGCCAAGCCAGAGATGGATGCGAGGTCCGGTCAAGACGCTGGGGGGTGAGGTCAGGGATTATTTTCCCGCTACATAGCAATCACTAGTTTTTACCCCGTTTTGGCGAAATTATCGCTATACAAATGTCCATATATACGTTTTGGCGAAATTATCGCCATACAAATGTCTAAAGGTAATGATAACGCCTGGTGGGGCGTGGTGTTAAGGGAGCCCGTCGTACGCGGGTGGGGAGCGGTCTCCTACCTCAACTGGACAAGCTACCATCGCGGTTGACGACAACCTGCAACGCCAAGAGCGACCGAAGGGGGAGTCGAACCCCCGACTCTTCATTCTTTAGCGATCTGGTCTACCACAAGACCATTGTAAATCGCTAAAGAGGCTACAAATGTCTATATATACGGGAATCAACCCTTACCTGAACCCCGATGGGAGCCAAGCCAGAGATGGATGAGAGGTCTGGTCTAGACGCCAGGCTGGACACCTCATTAGCAGCTGGACCCAACAGGTTGTTGACGTAAGCTTCACTGGCGGAGGGCCCGTCGTGTGGTGGCAGGCCCGCAGCTGCCAGGCAGATGCTCTTGGGGGTGAGGGTGCAAACAGAGGGGGTGGGTGGGTGGGTGGGGTGGGGATGATGTGTGTGTGGGGGGGGTGGGGGGGGGTGAGGTGGGGTGAGAAGGGGTGGGGTGGGGTTGGGGGGGGGGCGTGGCTGGTGTTTGTGTGGTTGGTGGCTGTGATTGGGAATTTAGCAATTGGATGGTAGAGTAGTGTGGCAGGCAGATGCTCTTGGGGGTGAGGGTACAGACAGACGGGGTGGGGGAGTTGGGAGTTGGGAGTTGGGATGTGTGTGTGTGTGTGTGGGGGGGGGGGGGGGGGGGGGGGGGGGGGGGGGGGGGGGGGGGGGGGGGCTTGGTGCGTGTTTGTGTGGTTGGTGGGTGTGAATGGGAGTTGGGTAGGGGCCGTTTACTTGCAAACACATGCAAACACACACACACACACACACCTGTGCCAGCGCTCTCTGCAGTTTGGGGCGTAGCTGTTAGTGAGGAGAGGCTGCCTAGTTCAAAACATATGCACACACATATGCACACACACATGCACACACACACACACCTGTGCCAGGGCTCTCTGCAGTTTGGGGCGTAGCTGTTAGTGAGGAGAGGCTTCTTAGTTCAAAACACATGCACACACATATGCACACACACACACCTGTGCCAGGGCTCTCTGCAGTTTGGGGCGTAGCTGTTAGTGAGGAGAGGCTGCCTAGTTCAAAACACATGCATACACATATGCACACACACACACACATGCACACACACACCTGTGCCAGCGCTCTCTGCAGTTTGGGGCGTAGCTGTTAGTGAGGAGAGGCTGCCTAGCTCAAAACACATGCACACACATATGCAAACACACACACATGCACACACACACACACACACCTGTGCCAGCGCTCTCTGCAGTTTGGGGCGTAGCTGTTAGTGAGGAGAGGCTGCCTAGTTCAAAACACATGCATACACAATATGCACACACACACACACATGCACACACACACCTGTGCCAGCGCTCTCTGCAGTTTGGGGCGTAGCTGTTAGTGAGGAGAGGCTGCCTAGTTCAAAACAAATGCATACACATATGCACACACACACACACATGCACACACACACCTGTGCCAGCGCTCTCTGCAGTTTGGGGCGTAGCTGTTAGTGAGGAGAGGCTGCCTAGTTCAAAACACATGCACACACATATGCAAACACACACACATGCACACACACACACCTGTGCCAGCGCTCTCTGCAGTTTGGGGTTGAGCTGTGTGGTGAGGAGGGGCTGTCGAGTTGCAAAGGCACCCACCAGCTGCTGCCAGTGCGGGAGGGGCAACAGGTTCTCACACAAACTCCTGCGACGCACGATGACGGGAAGGAGGACGCTGCAGACCTGTGTGTGGTGGTTAGTTGTTGGTGGTGGTGTGATGGTGGTGGTGGTGGTGCATGTTGGTGGTTATGTGTGCTCAGGTGGTAGTAGGGGTGTTGGTGGTTTGGTTGCAGTACAGGAGGGGCAACAAGTTGAGCCACAAACTCTTTTGACCCACAATGAAGGGAAGGAGGAAGCTGCAGACCTGTGTGCGGTGGTGGTGGTGGTGGTGATGGTGGTGGTGGTGGTGGTGGTGGTGGTGGTGCATGGTGGTGTTTTTGTGTGTTGAGGGGGTAGTAGGGGTGGTGGTGATGTTGGTGTTGGTGGTGCTGCGGGAGGGGCAACAAGTTGAGCCACAAACTCTTTCGACCCACAATGAAGGGAAGGAGGAAGCTGCAGACCTGTGTGTGGTGGTGGTGGTAGTGGTGGTGGTGGTGGTGGTGGTGGTGCATGGTGGTGTTTTTGTGTGTTGAGGGGGTAGTAGGGGTGGTGGTGATGTTGGTGTTGGTGGTACTGCGGGAGGGGCAACAAGTTGTGCCACAAACTCTTTCGACCCACAATGAAGGGAAGGAGGACGCTGCAGACCTGTTGTGTGGTGGTGGTGGTGGTGGTGCATGGTGGTGTTTTTGTGTGTTGAGGGGGTAGTAGGGGTGGTGGTGATGTTGGTGTTGGTGGTACTGCGGGAGGGGCAACAAGTTGTGCCACAAACTCTTTCGACCCACAATGAAGGGAAGGAGGACGCTGCAGACCTGTGTGTGGTGGTGGTGGTGGTGGTGCATGGTGGTGTTTTTGTGTGTTGAGGGGGTAGTAGGGGTGGTGGTGATGTTGGTGTTAATGGTACTGCGGGAGGGGCAACAAGTTGTGCCACAAACTCTTTCGACCCACAATAAAGGGAAGGAGGACGCTGCAGACCTGATTGGTGGTTTGGTGGTGGTGGTGCATGGTGGTGGCTTTGTGTGTGGCGTTGTTGTTGGTCTTGTGTGTTGATGGGGTAGTAGGGGTGGTGGTGGGAGTGAGGGAGTGGCAACAAGTGGTCACGCAAAATCTTCAGAAAAAATAAAAGAAAAGGAAAAGAAACACTTAATCCAGGAAGGAGGACGGTGCCCCTAGGTAGTGGTGGTGGTGGTGGTGGTGGCTAAGGGGACTAGCACAACCATGATAACAGGAGGGACTAAAACGAAACAAGTCCTCGCGGCGTTGCAAGAGACCCGGAAAATTGGCGGAGAGTGTTGGTGGAGCGACAGCTGCCACAGAATAGAGTGCAGCGAACCAAAGCCAGGGTTTACGAGACAATTAGGGCCAGGGTATCTTGTTTCTTGTGGACAAACGGACAACGGGACGACCCTGGGGACTACAGAAGGTGGGGCTCTGCCAAAAAACACTAATGAACTGAAACACAATATATCGTTTTATATATACGACGGAGACCCTGAGTTGGTGCTACTGTAATAATTTAATTTTGTGTTCACATACATGTGGGTGGAGCTTAGCTTTTCCAGGAAACTTGATCACCTGCCGCCCCCCCCCCCCCCCCACCACCACCACCACCACCCCCCACCACCCCACACACCCACCCCCCCCACACACACACAAACCCAGCACCACCCCTACAACCCCCACAACATAGGACCAAACCAACCGTACCGATGGCAACACCACACTCTCACTAACACATACTCTCACTCACACACCATTAACCATACACATTACACACTCACATAATCACACTCAATTAACACAAACTCACAATCCACACCCCATTGACAACCCACGCCATCACCACACTCACTACACACTCAAACATTACATACTCACAATCACAACCATTACACCCCCCATCACCACACTTCACATTACACACCACCCACAGTACACACTACAATCACCACACCAGGACACCCCACCCAGCACCCGTCTGCACACTCACATTAGGTTACAGCCTCACAGTACATACTCACCATCACGACACCAGAACCCAACCCACACCACACTTACATACACAACACTCACAATCACACACCAGGACACCCACCCAGCACCACACTCACATTACACACTCACAATCACACACCAGGACACCCACCCAGCACCATGCGTGTCTCGACATACACACCCACATTACACACTCCCAAGGGGGGGGGTGGCGACGGAGCGGGAGGACCAGGACACACCCACCCAGCACCACACTCACATTACACACCCACAGTACACACTCCATCCGCACAGGACCCCAACCCAGAACCACACTCACATTATTACACACCCACAGTACCACCACATCACACCCAGGAGGGAACCCCCACCCAGCACCACACTGACATTACACTCTCACAGTACACACTCACAATCACACACCAGGACACCCACCCATGCACCACACATCTCACATTAACACCTACACAGTACACCTCCAATACACACCAAGGACACCCAACACAGCCCCCACACTCACAATACACAACACCCACATATCACCTTCACAATTCTCACACCCGTACACCCACCCGCAGCACCACACTCACATTACCAACTCACAATCACAAACACCAGAGGACACCCACCCAGCACCACCTCATTAAACCTCACAATCAATCACACACCAGGACACCCACCCAGCACCACACTGACATTACCACGCCACATTACACACTCACAATCACCACCCAGGACACCCCACCCAGCACCATCACTGACATACCTCTCACAGTACACACTCACAGATCACACACTCCCATGACATCCCAGCCCCTCCCCACACTCACATAACACACTCACAGTACACACTCACAATCACACACCAGGACACCCACACAGCACCACACTCACAGTACACACCCACAGTACACACTCACAATCTCACACCAGGACACCCACCCAGCACCACACTCACATTACACACTCACAATCACACACCAGGACACCACCCGCACCACACTTCACATTACACACCCACAGTACCCCTGCACAATCACACACAGGACATCCCACCCACACACACTGACATTCACACCCACAGTACCACACTCACAATCCCACCCATGACACCCACCCAGCACCACCCTACATACAACCTACTCACAATCACACACCATGACACCCCCCCAGCACCACACTCACATTACACACCCACAGTACACACTCACAATCACACACCAGGACACCCACCCAGCACCACACTGACATTACACTCTCACAGTACACACTCACAATCACACACCAGGACACCCACCCAGCACCACACCCACATTACACACCCACAGTACACACTCACAATCACACACCAGGACACCCACCCAGCACCACACTCACATTACACACTCACAATCACACACCAGGACACCCACCCAGCACCACACTCACATTACACACCCACAGTACACACTCACAATCACACACCAGGACACCCACCCAGCACCACACTGACATTACACACCCACAGTACACACTCACAATCACACACCAGGACACCCACCCAGCACCACACCCACATTACACACTCACAGTACACACTCACAATCACACACCAGGACACCCACACAGCACCACACTCACAGTACACACTCACAATCACACACCAGGACACCCACCCAGCATCAACTCACCGCCACCTGCCCCACAACACCAGCACCAAACTAACCCTACTAAATACACATACACAACACACACCCACAATCACACACAGGGAGCTTACACACATCTGTGAGTGGAGCTCAGCTTTCCCACGAAACTTGATAAAACACATGTTTGCCCCCCCCCCCCCCCCCCCCCCCCCCCCCCCCCCCCCCCAACACACACACACGCCAACCCACCCACCCTGCACCACACTCACTACTAATGGCCCTACAACCCCCATAACACCAGCACCAAACTAACCCTACCAAATGCATATACACAACACACTCTCACTCACACACCAGGAGTCTACACAACACACAATCACACACCAGGAGCCTACACACCTGCGAGTGGAGCTCTGCTTCTCCAGGAAACTGGGAAAAACTCGTGTTTGCCACCTGCCCCCCCCCCCCTCCCCACCACCACCACACTCACCCCCACCGCCCCTACAATCCCCACAACACCAGCACCACACTAACCCTACCAAATGCACATACGCAACACACTCACAATCACACACCAGGACCCTACACAACACACAACACACAATCACACACCAGGAGCCTTCACACCTGCGAGTGGAGCTCTGCTTCTCCAGGAAACTGGACCAAACACGTGTTGGCCACCTGTACAATCATGTCTAGCACAGACTGTCCTGCTTGTCCCGCATACATGGCTAGCAGTACGTCCGGGAGGGCCTCATCAGGATACAGGTACGTATCAGCCCATCTTGCCAATGACCACACACATGTCTCCATTAACCTGCATCAATGTCAAAGTGATTAGGGTTTAGGGTTTAAATCCACCTCGCCAATGACCACACACAGGTCTCCATTAACGTGCATCAATGTCAAAGTGATTAGGGTTTAGGGTTTAAAGCCACATTGTCAATGACCACACACAGGTCTCCATCAATTTGCATCAACATCAATGATTCAATGTCAATGTCAATGTCAATGTCAATGTCAATGTAATTTCAGGCATGTGTCAGCTCACATTGCCAATGACCACACACAGGTCTCCATCAACCTGTATCAATGTTGAAGTCATAAGGGTTTAGGTTTTAGGTTTTAGGGTCGAAAGCCACATTTTTAATGACCACACACAGATCTCCATAAACGTGCATCAATGACAATGTCAATGTCAATGTAATTAGGTTTTAGTGTTTGAGGCCACCTCGTCAATGAGCACACACAGGTCTCCATAAACCTGCATCATTGTCAATGTCAATGTAATAAGGCTTTAGTGTTTAGGTTATGTATTTAATAGGGTTAAGGGTTAAGGGTTTGGAGGTTTAAAGCCACCTTGCCAATGACCGCACATGTGTCCATTAAACTGAATCACTGTCAATGTCAACGTCAATGACAATGTAATTAAGGTTTCGTGATTGAGGCCACCCCGCCAATGACCACACACAGGCCTCCTTCAACCTGCATCAAAGTCAATGTCAAAGAGATTAGGGTTTAGGGTTTAAATCCACCTCGCCAATGACCACACACAGGTCTCCAGCAACCTGCATCAATGTCAATGTCGATGTCAAAGTGATTAGGGTTTAGGGTTTAAATCCACCTCGCCAATGACCACACACTGGTCTCCAGCAACCTGCATCTAAGTCAAAGTGATTAGGGTTTAGGGTTGAAAGCCACCTCGCCAATGACCACACACTTGTCTCCAGCAACCTGCATCTAAGTCAAAGTGATTAGGGTTTAGGGTTTAAAGCCACCTCGCCAATGACCACACACTGGTCTCCGGCAACCTGCATCTAAGTCAAAGTGATTAGGGTTTAGGGTTTAAAGCCACCTCGCCAATGACCACACACTGGTCTCCAGCAACCTGCATCTAAGTCAAAGTGATTAGGGTTTAGGGTTGAAAGCCACCTCGCCAATGACCACACACTGGTCTCCAGCAACCTGCATCTAAGTCAAAGTGATTAGGGTTTAGGGCTGAAAGCCACCTCGCCAATGACCACACACAGGTGTCCATCAACCCCCATCAATGTCAATGCCAAAGTCATTAAGGTTTAGCTTTTAGGTTCAGTATCAATAGGGTTAAGGGTTTAGGGATTGAATCCATCTTGCCAATAACCACACACAGGTCTCCATTAACCTGCATCAATGTCAAAGTCAATGTAATTACAGGTACGTATCAGCCTACCTGGCTAATGACCACACGCACGTCTCCAACAACATGCATCATTGCCAATGCCAAAGTCAATGCCATTAGGGTTTAGCGTTTAGGCTCTGTATTTAATAGGGTTAAGGGTATAGGGTTTAACGCCACCTCGCCAATGACCACACACTGGTGTCCAGAAACCTGCATCAAAGTCAAAGTGATTAGGGTTTAGGGTTTAAAGCCACCTCGCCAATGACCACACACAGGTCTCCATCAACCCCCATCAAAGTCAAAGTGATTAGGGTTTGGATTTGGTGTTGGTGCAGATGGGTCCTGACACTTGATAGGTCGGGTTTATAACAATTATAGACCAAGCATGAGCCCTAGGTGGGTACTGAACTATAATTGTTGTAACCCCATCAAAACAAGTGCCAGGACCCTTCTACATCAACACCAACCCACCCAAACCCACACACACCTACCCACCAAATCCGCACACACCAACCCACCCTACCCACCAAACCCACATACACCTACCCACCAAACCAACACACACCAACCCACCCTACCCACCAAACCCACACACACCAACCCACCAAACCAACACACACACACCAAACCCACACATATATGAGCAGTTCAGTACCCACCTAGGGCTCATGCAAGGTCTAGTCCAGGGATATGTTTTTCAAATAAAAAAGAGGAAATCTGACTCCTTTTTTTATTGTCTCCTTTTTCCCCTCCCAAAACAGGATCCTTATTCCGATTTTTGTCGATTAGGGTCATCTTTAGTCAATTTCAGTAAAAAAAACAAAATAATACTTTTTTGTTAGGTTTCTGATTCCAGCAATTTTGGCCAAAACGGGGTCTCGTATTATGATCGGAATATATCCTGGAAAAATATACCACTGGTCTAGCCGCATCCTGCAGCACAAGTGACAAAATCCCCAACAGCCTTACACAGAATTGCTACCGCAAATAGAACATAAATATTAAATACATTTCTTCTTCTTCTACAGCCACTTGTTGCGTCCTCTCTCTCTCTCTCTCTCTCTCTCTCTCTCTCTCTCGCGCGCGCGCGCGCGCATTTCCCATGAGAGACACCATCAGCATTGGTGTCTCCCATACCACACACCCCACACATATTGTAGTTCATTACCCACCTAGGGCTCATGCATGGTCTAGCCGCGTCCTGCAGCACAAGAGCTGGAAGTTCCAAGAGTGCTTTACACAGCGTCGCTATAGCAGCACCGCTTGTTGCGCCTTCTCTCTCGCATGCATCCATCAGCGCTACCGGCAGCATTGGTGTTTCTCCTACGCCACAGTCAGCCAGGCAGTGTGCAGACATTCGCACCAACCAACATAACTGCTCGAGGGGCTCGCTAGGGTCACCACCTGAGGGCAATGTTTGTTTTGGATTTGAATTTACTGTTTTGTTTTGGATTTGATGTATTCTAATTTTGATTTATTTTGGATTTGATTTGTTTTGGATTTAATTTGTTTTGGATTCGATTTGTTTTGGATTTGATTTGTTTTGGATTTGATTTGTTTTGGATTTTTTCCTTTCTTTCTGGATTTGATTCGTTTTGCAGTGTCTTCTCCCTCGCATGCAACCACGAGTGCGACCTGCAGCATTGGTGTTTCTCCCACGCCACAGTCAGTCAGGCAGTGTACAGAAATTCACACCAACCAACATAACTGCTCAAGGGGCTCGCTAGGGGCACCACATGTGGGGCTAGGGTCACCATACGAGGGTGACATCCGTTTTGAATTTGAATTTGAATTTGACTGTTTTGTTTGGGACTTGATGTCATATATATAATTTGTTTAGGGTTTGATTTTATTTGGTTTGTTTATGATTTTTTTGTTTTCTTGTTCTGGATCTAATTTGTTTTGCAGCGTTTTCTCCCTCGCATGCATCCACCAGTGTGACCTGCAGCATTGGTGTTTCGACCACCCCACAGTCAGCCAGGCAGTGTGCAGACATCGGCACCAACAAACATAACTGCTCAAGGGGCTCACCAGGTACTCCACCTGAGGATTAGATTCGTTTTGGAGTTGGATTTGACTGCTTTGTTCAGGATTGGTCATGTTTTCGATTTGTTTATCTGTTTTGTTTTTCATTTGTTTTGTTCTGGATTTGATTTGTTTTTCATTTGAATTGATTTGTTTTTGATTTGATTTGATTTAATTTTTGATTTGTTTTGTTCTAGATTTGATTTGTTTTGTTCTGGATTAGATTGTCTTGCTTAGGATGATGTTTGGTAACATTTACTTCCAAAATCAAGGATCCGTGTGGTGCGCTTTGACTTTCCAAGGTTTAGGCACCTGGTTGCTTGTCCAGGTTCTCGGCAGGGATTTTCTTCAAATCAAAAAGAGGAAATCTTATTCCTTTTTATTTTATTCCTTTTTGTTTTATTCCTTTTTATTTTATTCCTTTTTATTTTATTCCTTTTTATTTTATTCCTTTTTATTTTATTCCTTTTTATTTTATTCCTTTTTATTTTATTCCTTTTTATTTTATTCCTTTTTATTTTATTCCTTTTTATTTTATTCCTTTTTATTTTATTCCTTTTTATTTTATTCCTTTTTATTTTATTCCTTTTTATTTTATTCCTTTTTATTTTATTCCTTTTTATTTTATTCCTCCTCCCTATTTCCCAAAACAGGATCCTTATTCGGATTTTGGTCGATTGGGGTCATTTTTAGTCAATTTCAGTAAAAAAAAAAAGTTTAATTTTTAGGTTTCTTACTCTGGCAATTTCGGCCAAAACGGGGTCTCGTATTCCGATCGGAATGTATGCCGGAAAATAATATCCCTGCTTCTTGGCAGAGTCGAGCCTGACACATGACAATTGTAGACTATCCGCAAGGGTACAGCTTTTGTTGGATCCCTTATAGTGTCTCCGAAAGAAATGCAAAACAGATGACTGGGTTGCGCCTTGCCATGTCGAGGTCATCCATGAAGTTGACCAGCTTCATGACTATCCGGACAGTCTAACAAGTTCTATAAGATCTGGTCCCCAGCAAATCGTAGTGATACGATAAGGGACCAGATCTTTTAGTACACAGATCTTATTAATCCCAGTGCCTTTGTTGCACCCCAGTAAATCGTAGTGAATTGAACAAGCAATTAGATCAAGTACTACACAATACACCCAGCTTAAGTTTTACCTTGGGAGTGGGGGTTGGCCCCTGTGCAAGCAAACAGGCTGGTCACATCAACCTCACGCCTCGTAATAAGGCGGATTATTTATTTATTTAATTTACCTTGAACTGCGCAATGGTACAGCTTTTGTTGGACCCCTTGTAGTGCCTCCGCAAGAAATGCAAAACTGATGACTGGGCTGCACCTTGCCAGGCTGGCACTTCTCGCCATCCAGTCCTCCAGGCTGGCAGCTTCTGCAGCCTCGTCAGCATCAACAGCATCCTGAAGGTATTGGACGATGGAGGGAGGGTAGGGGGGGAGAGGTGGAAGGGGGGAGGGGGGAGGGGGGGGGGGGAGGAAGGGCCGGCCGTGGGTGGTGGGAGTGGGGTGGAGGTGGAGGATGGGGGATGGGGGGGGAAGGGGGGATAGGTGGGAGGGGAGTGGGGGAGTGGGGGGGAGAGGGAGGGGGGGGAGAGGGAGGGAGAGGTGGAAGAGGGGGGAGGGGGGACAGGTGGAAGGGAGAGAGGGGGGGGGGGAGGTGGAAGGGGGGACTGGGGGGTGGAAGGGGGCGAGGGGGGATAATGGCTTGTGGAGGGGGGAGGAGGGCGAGGGGGGGCAAGGGGGGAGGGGGAAGTGTGGAAAGGGGGGGAGGGGGGGGAGGTGGAAGGGGGGGAGGGAGAGGGAGAGGGGTTTTTTGAAGGGGGAGGATGGGAGACGGGGGAAGGGGGGAGGGGTTGGAAGAGGGGAGGGGGGGGATCGGGGGAAGGGGGAGAGGGGGAGAGGGGAGGGGTTGAAGGGGGAGGGAGGGAGGGAGAGGGGGTTAAGGGGGGGAGGGGTGGAAGACGGGGAGGGGGGGAGAGGTGGAAGGAGGGAGGGGGGAGGGGTTTTTGAAGGGGGGAGGAGGGAGAAGAGGGGGCAGGGGGGGAGGGGGGAAGGGGGGGGAGGGGTAGAGGTGGAAGGAGGGAGGGGGGAGGGGGGGGTTGAAGGGGGGAGAGGGAGAGGGGGACAGGGGGAGGAGGTGTGGAAGGGGTGGGTGGGTGGGCAGGGGGGATACAGGGTGGCGGGGGGGAGTAGGGTGGAAAGGGGTGGAAGGTCGGTGGGGACATGGTGAAGGGGTGGGGGTGGAGGTGGGACCAGGGGGATACAGGTGTGGGGGAGAGGGGGAAGAGGTGGAAGGGGGGACATGTGATAGGGTTGGGGATGTGTGGGGACAGGGGGGGCGACAGGGGGGGAGGGGGGGAGAGGTGGAGAAGGGGGGAGAGGTGGAAGGGGGGGCATGTGAAAGGGATGGGGTGTGTGGGACAGGGGGGAGACAGGTGGGAGGTGGGAGGGGGAAGAGGTGGAAGGGTTTGGAGAGGCGGAAGGGGGGACATGTGAAAGGGTGTGGGGTGTGTGGGACAGGGGGGAGGACAGGTGGGAGGTGGGAGGGGGAAGAGGGGGAAGGGGTGAGAGGGCGGAAGGGGGGACATGTGAAAGGGGGTGGGGTGTGTGGGACAGGGGGGAGACAGGTGGGGGGGGGGGGGGGGGGGGGGGGTAAGAGGTGGAAGGGGGGGACATGTGAAAAGGGGTGGGGTGGGTGGGATTGGGTGGGGTGGGGTGGGGTGGGGGGGGAGACAAGTGTGTTTGTGTCTGTATGTGTCTGCTAGTGTCTGGGTCTATTTGCGAGAGTCAGTGTGTGTTAGTGCGTGCGTGCGTGCGTGCGTGTCAGTGTGTATAAGTGTGTGTGTCTGTGTGTGTGAGTGTTTGTGTTTGTGTGTGTGTGTGTGTGTGTGTGTGTGTGTGTGTGTGTGATGGGGGGGGGGGGGGGGGGGGCAGGGGGAAATGCCATTGAGTACCCTCACACCAGCACTAAATCATATCAAGTTGCACATTGCTGCATTGGTATGTTATCGTGATCCTGTTGTTACCAATGTCAGAATGTGTTACACTTCTCTCACTCACTTCATGCAACCCCGCCACCACATCCTGCAGGGCTGCTTGGGCCACACACAGGAAGACATGCGCACCACACGTGGATAGGGTGGAGTCGCTTTGAGATCGAATAGAACCAGTGAAGTACGTGGTATGTGATTGCTGCATTGGTATGTGATTGCGTGATCCTGTTGTTACCAATGTTGGAATGTGTTACACTGCTCACTCTCACCTCATGCACATCCGCCACCACATCCTGCAGGACTACTTGGGCCACACACAGGAAGACATGTGGATAGGGTGGAGTCAGTTGTATATTGAATAGAGCCAGTGAAGTAGGCGGTATGTGATTGCTGCATTGGAATGTGATTGCGTGATCCTGATGTTACCAATGTTGGAATGTGTTACACTGCTCACTCTCACCTCATGCACCCCCGCCACCACATCCTGCAGGGCTGCCTGTGCCACAAACAGGAAGACATGCGCACCACATGTGGATAGGGTGGAGTCGGTTTGAGATCGAATAGAGCCGGTAAAGTAGGCGCCAACGTTGAACTTGGTCAGTGAAGCCCATGCCTGGTTGGTAGTAGGGTTGGTAGTTGGGTTGGTAGTTGGGTTGGTAGTTGGGTTGGTTGTTGGGTTGGGTAGGGTTGCGTTGGGTTGGTTAAGGTTGTGAAGTAGGCGCCAACGTTGAACTTGGTCAGTGAAGCCCATGCCTGGTTGGTGGTTGGGTTGGGTTGGTTTGGGTTAGGTGAGGTTTGGTTGGGTTAGTTTTGGTATGGTTAGTTTTGGTTAGTTTTGATTAGGTTTGGTTGGGTTAGTTTAGGGTAGTTTAGGTTTGGTTAGGTTTGGTTACCTTTGGTTTGGTTTGGCAATGTTTGATTAGGATCTGTTTTGTTCGTCTTTTGTGACGAGAGAGGGCCTGGGTTGAAAATAATACAAATACAAACACACACCCTCTCACACACACCTTCTCACACCCAGGATCATGTCGTTACATTCACGAATCCATGCCTCACCTGCCTCACCAGCAGGTGCCTTAGTCATATTTTTCAACATTCAACAAGAAATGTAACCATTTTAGACAACTGAACTACAAACCCAGAAGCCATCATGTACCATACCCCACACCCGGGGCCGACCTTCAGGGGACCCGCCAGGGCTCCCTACTATAGTCTGCCAAGCTGTATCTCCATAAGTGCCTAAGTCTTGGTGAGCATGAATTGCATGGTTTTAGCCTATTGCCTCCAGTCCAAAGACAAATATTTGTTGGCATAAAGTTGTCCAACCACATCATTTCAATATATAAATACTAAACTTTGGGTTTGCTCAATTGGTGGAACCAGGTCAAGTGAAACATGCTAATTTCATTACTACGGGCATCCCTGAGTTGAATCACCTAATTCATAATGATGATTCAAGGTCTATCGCGCTCAAAACAAATTCCATTAAAATAAAAAGTAGGGAGTCCTATAGCTCACACCTTCCTTTACATGGCATGGTGATGGCAGGTTGTGGGATGTAGCGTACAGACGGTTCGGCAGTACACAATGCCAAAAATCACTGATAATTTGCATTTCGTGGGTGTCCTAACTCATGTACGTAGCTACGTAGACTCAGTTGCATCATTCTGAGATTCAGTTTTTGAGAGTATGTAGAATAACTGCAAACAAAAAAAGTTTCCAAGTTTCAAATTTCAAATCACACTTCACAAATAAATTCAAAAACAATGTGTTTAACTTTTCTTTAAACGCCCGCATCTGAAGTTAGATTTATATTTGGGAATGGGGGGTGAAATCTCAAGTTGGGAGGTGGAATTGGGACTAAGGGAGGTGAATTTGCGAGTTGTTCTGCTATTCCAGAAAATTCAGAGGCCGAGGCTGAAGCGTAGCCTCCGACCTTAAGGTAGGCGTTCGATACGCCTTTCATCCCGCAGAAACTTCAGTCGCTGTCTCACGCGATCCTGCACCGCAATCTCGTTGAAGTCGATTCTAGCTTTTTGTACATCTCGTGTACTGCCAGCCGGCCTCCCGTCCAGATGCGAATGGGAACAGAAATTAGCTGCGCGACTAGCTGACGCATTCACGGACAATATGATCTACTCAGAATTCAATTCCGAGCAGTTGGGGTCGTGTAGGACCTTGAATCACAATAGCGATTCAACTTGGGGCGTTTTAGGACTTCGGCAGTTATGTCAATCAATCAAACAATCAATCAATCAATCGATCGATCAATCAATCCATCAATCAATCGATCGATCCATCCATCCATCCATCCATCCATCCATCCATCCATCCATCAATCAATCAATCAATCAATCAATCAGTATCAAAGACTCGCATCCAGAACCATGTCGGTACAGTCTTGCATCCATGGCTCGTCATCACAATCGCCTACTCCGCCCCCCTGCAAATAAATACATAAATAAATAAATAAATACATAAATACATAAATATATAAATAAATAAATCTATAAATCTATATATATATATATATATATATATATCGATATAGAAATATGTAAATGAATAAATAAATAAATAAATAAATAAATAAATAAATACATTCAAAAATAAATAATACATCATACTTCAATATATAAATAAACAAGTTATACCAAAGACTCACATCCAGGACCATGTCGGTACAGTACTACAGGCATGCATCCAAGGCTCATCATCACAATTGCCGACACCGCCCCCCGGCAACCAAATAGATAAATAAACAAATAAATAAAGAATACATATATCATGCGTAAATATAAAAATATACAACTCATATCAAATACTCACGTCCAGGACCATGTCGGTACAGTCATGAATCCACGGTTTGTCATCGCAATTGCCTACATCGCCCAAGGAAACCAAATAAATAAATAAATAAATAAATGAATAAACAAATAAATAAATAATAACAATAATAATAACAATACATACAAATATAATACATACATAAATAAACAAGTTACATCAAATACTCACATCTAGGACCATGTCGGTGCAGTCATGAATCCATGGCTCGTCATCGCAATCGCCTACACCGCCCCCGGCCACCAAAGCTCGAGTGAGTGCATCCATCACAGACAGCAGTGTTGCACTGGGCCCCATGGCAGCTATGGCCCACTCCTGAGCCGCGGTTTGGAGGTCGGCTGCTGAGTGGGAGGCACAGAGTGCATGGAGGGACCCTACACAGCAGGGTGTGCGTGTGCGTGTGTGTGTGTGTGTGGGGGGGGGGGGGGGGGGGGGGGAAGAGAGAGAGAGAGGCGGAGAGGGCATGGAGGGACCTAAACAGCAGGGTGTGCGTTGTGTGTGTGTGTGTGTGTGTGAGTGTGTGTGTGTGTGTGTGGTGTGTGTGTGTGTGTGGGGGGGGGGGGGGGGGGGGGGGGGGGGGGGGGGGGGGGAGAGAGAGAGAGAGAGGCGGAAGAGGGCATGGAGGGACCTACGCAGCAGGGTGTGTGTGGTGTGTGTGGGGGGGGGGAGTGTGTGTGTGTGAGGGGGGGAGAGAGACAACAGCAGAGAGTGTATGGTGGGACCTATGCAGCAGGGGGGGGGGCGTGGGTGGGTGTATGGGTAGGTGGTGCGGGGGGGGGGGGGGGGGGGGGGGGGGGGGGGGAGGGATAGTTTTGAAGGTAGGGGGTGGATTTAACTCTTTCAAGCGGGATGATAAATTATTCCGTCAATTATTCCGCTGTGGGATTGGTGGTTGGCCTCAGTGCAAGCAAACGGGCTGGCCCCCTCAACCTCACGCCTCGTAATAATGCGTTTAATGTATTTATATATTTATTTCGTCATGGGCCGGTCCTTTTTTACCCATCTGGCCACCTCCCAACTTATGGAACGCTGTTTGTGTGCGTGTGTGTGGTGGGGGGTGGGGGGGAAGGGGGGAGTTGGTGGTGGTGGTGGTGGTGGGGGGGGGGGGGGTAGTGGGGGATCCATATAATGGGAAAGTTCTTATGCCCCATGGAAATGCGTAACAATTTCCAAATGTATATGTATATATATATATATATATATATATATATGTATATACCCTGCTCTACTACTACGCTGGGAGATCTTCACCCACCTGCATGCATCCACTAGCTGTCCCTCGTCCTTGATCCTCGCTTGATGCAGCACCGTGTCAATAGGACATATCCACATGAGGACACCACGCAACATGGTGTGTAAGAAGCTTTTGGCTTTGTCTACGGCTGGCACGCATGCGTGTTGGTGGTGTGGTGGTGGTGTTGGTGGCTGTGGTGGGGTGATGGGATATCCACCTAAGGCCGCAACCACAAATGGTGTGTAAGAGCGTGGCTTGCTACGGCTGTTGCAAGCCTGGTTTGGTGGTGTTGGTGTGTTTGGTGGGGTTGGTGGTTGATGGGATATCCACATAAGGACGCACACAACATGGTGTTTGTAAGAAGCTTTGTTGCCTGGCTGCGGAAGCCATGAGGGTGGTGGTGTTGGTGGTTGTTGGTGGTGTGGGGTGGCGATGGGATATCCAATACGACGCCCACACAAACATGTGTTGGTAAGAGTTTGGTTTGCCATGGGTTGCAAGGCCGAGTTGTGGTGGGTGTTGGTGAGGGTGTTGGTGGTGATGGTGGTGGTGATGGGTATCCAATAAGGACGCCACCACAACATGGTGTGTAAGAAGCTTTGGTTTGCCATGGTGCTGCGAAGCATGAGTGTGGTGGTGTGGTGGTGTTGGTGGTGTGGTGGTGGTGATGGGATATCCACAAGGACGCCACACAACATGGTGTGTAAGAAGCTTGGTTGCTACGGCTGTGCAAGATGAGTGTGTGGTGTTGGTGGTGTTGGTGGTGGTTGTGGTGATGGGATATCCACATAAGGACGCCACACAACATGGTGTGTAAGAAGCTTTGGCTTGCACGGCTGTGCAAGCATGAGTGTGGTGGTGTGTTGGTGGTGTTGGTGGTGTGGTGGTGGTGATGGGATATCCACATAAGGACGCCACACAACATGGTGCGTAAGAAGCTTTGGTTTGCCATGGCTGCGGAAGCATGAGTGTGGTGGTGTTGGTGGTGTTGGTGGTGATGGGATATCCACATAAGGACGCCACACAACATGGTGTGTAAGAAGCTTTGGTTTGCCATGGCTGCGGAAGCATGAGTGTGTACTTGGTGGTGTGTTGTTGGTGGTGGTGGGGTGGTAAGGGGGGTGGGAGCTGGGGGGAAGATGGGTGGGTGGGTGGGGGTAGATGGTGGTGGGTGTGTGTGCTGGTGGTGGGGGTGGAGCTTTGGGAGCATTTATACATATATATAACAAAGTAACGATGATGATGCAGGCATGGTGAACAGGAAGAGTGAGCTACACAGGCTGGATGCCCTCTGTGCACTGTGTGTACTACGTGGGCAACACTATACATAAACTTTCTTTCTCACACACACTCACACTCACACACTATCACACTCTCCGACAAACACACGCAGACTAACACACTCACACACTCTCATAAACTCTCTCCCCCACACACACACACTCACACACACCCACACACTCTCTTCTCCCCTCAAAAACACTCACACACACACTAAGGAATGATGATGATGCAGTCTGAATTGGAATCGGGGATGATGAATAATGATAATGCAGTTTGAATTTGAATTTTGAGAAATCAAACTTACCCTGTTCTCCTTTGGGAAACACATTTCCAGAGAGTGAACAGAAAGCAACCACCAGGTGGCGTGCCTGTACTGCCAGTGTACTGCTGTTGCAGCCCCCCAGGGCAGCACATAGATCAATGAGCCAGGAAGATGTGTCACGTGACAGGAGGAGGCCGCTCCATGTTTGGTCCGGGGTTAGTTGCTGATGCTCCGTGGGGCCCAGGATAGGCTTCTATCAGTTGGGGGGGTGAGGGGGTTGGGGCTGGTGGGTGGTGGGTGGTGGGTGGGTGGGGGTGGGGGTGTGTGGGTGTGTGGGTGGGGGGGGGGGGATGCTCCGTGGGGGCCCAGGATAGGCTTCTGTCAGTTGGGGTTAAGGGGGGTGGGGGTGGGGGGGGTGGGGGGGAGGTAGAGGGAAGTGTGGGGAAGGAGGAGAGGAGGAGGCCGCTCCATGTTTGGCCCGGGGTTAGTTGCTGATGCTCCGTGGGGCCCAGGATAGGCTTCTATCAGTTGGGGGGGAGAGGGGGTTGGGGCTGGGGGCTGGGGGGTGGTGTGTGGGGGGTGTGGGGGGGTGGGGGGGAATGCTCCGGGGGGGCCCAGGATAGGCTTTTGTCAGTTGGGGTAAAGGGGGGTGGTGGGGGGGGAGGTGGAGGTAAGTGTATGAAAGGAGGAGTGGAGGAGGCCGCTCCATGTTTGGCCCGGGGTTAGTTGCTGATGCTCCGTGGGGCCCAGGATAGGCTTCTGTAAGGTATGGTTGAGAAGGGTGGGGTGGGTGGGTGGGGTGGGTGGGGGGGGGGGGTGAGGGGGGTGAGGGGGTGAGGGAAGTGTGGGGAAGGAGGAGAGGAGGGAGGCCGCTTCATGATTGGGGGTTGGGGGGGGGTAGAGGGAAGTGGGGGTTGGGGGGGTCGGGGGGGTAGAGGGAAGTGGGGTTTGAGGGAAGTGGGGTTGAGGGGATGTTTTTTTTATAGGGGGTAGAGGGAAGTGGGGTTGAGGGGGTTGGGGGGGGTTTAGGGGGTAGAGGGAAGTGGCGGTTGGTGAGGGGGGTTGGGGTTGGGGGGGGTGGGGGGTAAAGGGAAGTGGGGGAATGGGGGTAGGGGGGGTTGAGGGGCTAGAGGGAAGTGGGGTGTTGAGGGGGGTGGTTTATTTTAGGGGGTAGAGGGAAGTGGGGTTGAGGGGGGTTAGGGGCTAGAGGGAAGTGGGGGTTGAGGGGGTTGGGTTGTTTTAGGGGTTAGAGGGGAAGTGGGGTTGAGGGGGTTAGGGGGGTAGAGGGAAGTGGGGGAAGTGGGGCTGGGGGGGGGTTAGGGGGGTAGAGGGAAGTAGGGGTTGAGGGGGTTGGGGGTTGAGGGGGTAGAGGGGAGTGGGGTTGAGGGGGTTAGGGGGTAGAGGGAAGTGTGGGAAGTGGGGGCTGGGGGGGGTTAGGGGGTAGAGGGAAGTAGGGGTTGAGGGGGTTGGGGGTTGAGGGGGTAGAGGCAAGTGTGGAGAAGGAGGAGAGGAGTAGGGTGTTCCATGTTTGAACCGGGTTAGCTGCTGATGCTCGATGGGGCCCAGGTTAAGCTTCTGCTATTGGAAGGGGATGTATGGGGAATGAAAGCAGGAGGGGTGGGGGGTGGGGGGTGGGGGTGGGGGTGAAGAAAGTGGGGGAAGGAGGAGAGGGGTGCAGGGAATTAGAAGGTAGGAGAGGGGTAGGGCGCAAGTGTGGGGAAGGAGGAGAGAAGTAGGGCGCTCCATGTTCGGCCTGGGGCTAGCTGCTGATTATCAGTGGGACCCAGGCTACGCTTCTGTAAGTGGGAGGGGGTTGAGGGTGTGTGATGGGGGTAGAGGGGGTTTAGGGGGTGTGAGGGCGCATGGCAAGCAGATATTCTCCTATGCCCCCTCCCTCCCCCCCCCCCTAGCCCCAGCCCCACCCTCAACCACCCACATCTCATCCCCACCCCCACCCTCACCCCTGTCACCACCATCACGACCAGCATCAGCACGTACCACAGCTGTTATGGATGCCATGCTCCCCGCTCGCCTGAACTCCCAGCCTAGTACTGATGTCATGAGGGACATACACGAACAGCACACTCCCGCATCCTCACCTGAGGCGGCAGTACCTACGGGTCGAGGGGGGATGCGGTCAACAGGGGGAGGGGTCACATGGAAAGGGGTCAACATGGGGAGGGGCTGAACAAGGGGGCGGGGGTTGAAGGTGATAACGGGTCAACAGGGGGAGGGGTTAACTAAGGAGGGGGGGGGGGGGGGGGGGGGGGGGGGGGGGGGTAACAGGTCAAGAGCTAGGGACATACAAAAGCAGTACACTATGGCATCTTCACATGAGGTGGCAGTAGGGGAAGGGGTCAACAGGGGGAGGGACAGCATAGCTTTGTTTTTTACAACACCAACACCAAGAACAAGAACGACACCAAGGGCGAACGTGTGCAACACAATCCGGCATCTATGGGGTGGCAGACAGGGTAATTCAAAGCGCGCGCTTTTGCGCTTTTGAGCGCTGACTTTTTGACCCCCTCTGCGCTTTAAGCGCAGTTTTTTGCACCCCCCTGTGGGCGCAGCAAGCAATTTTTGCGCTTTTTGCACTACAAAGCGCAGTTTTTTTGTTTTCAAGTGCGCTAAAGCGCTGGCCAATTTGGCCATTTGAAGTACCCTGGTGGCAGAACCTATGGATGCAGTTTGGCTAGCCACAGAAACGGGCGTGAGTAAATCAAGAAAAAGGCAGTTTTGTTTTAGGGTAATCACCTGAAGATGCAGTTTGGCGAGGGCACAGAAACGGTGTTGGTAAAAGAAGCAAGGGCAAACAAAAGTGGGTAATCACCCGAGCATGCAGTTTGGCGAGCCACATAAACGGCATAGGCAAAATAAAAAAAGAAGAAAAACGGCATGAGCAAACCAACGTGGGTTATCACCTTAGTATGTAATTTAGTGAGCCACAGAAAGGGCATGGGTGAAGAGAAAAAAAAGCAAGGGCAAACAAAAGAAGGTTATCACTGGAGCATGCAGGTTGGAGAGCAAACATGAAACGGCGTGAGTAAAAGAGTGAAAAAAAGCAAGGGGCAAAAAAGGTGGGTGAGTCACTTCGCCCCCCTTCCCCCCTCCCTTCTCTTCTTTTCCTTCTTTTTTTTCCCTACCTCCTTCCCTCTTCCCTGCTCTCTCCGTGTTGTCCGAGATGCAGTTTGGCGCCACATACACGGCATGGGGCCCAAATAAAAAAGAAGACAAACGCAGCCATGAGCAATACAAAAGTGGGTAATCACTAAGGAGGTAGTTAGTGAGCCACAGAAACGGCATGGGTGAAAAGAAAAGAAGAAAAACGGCATGGGCAAACAAAAGTGGGTAATCACATGAGGATGCAGTTTGGTGAGGCACAGAAGCAGCATGGGTGAAAAGAAACAAGTCCTACGCAGCGTCCCAAGCGACGCTACAAATTGGCGGAGTGTGTTGGCAACGGAACGAAAGGTGGCAACGGAAGCGAGTTAGTTACAAGAGCGTTGGCTGACGTGTCAGGCTTTGTCTTAGGGGGGCGGTCGGACGCACGCACGCACGAACAGACAACGGGGTAACCCTTTGGGCTCCCTCGCCCCCTTGAAGAGAGGGCTCCGCCATAAAGAGGTAAGGGCTAACAAAAGTGGGTACTCACCTGAGGATGCAGTTTGGCGAGCCACGGAAACAGCATGAGCAAAAAAGCCTTGCAGGTACTGCTCCTCTAGCTCCCTGCAGACATGCAAGGTGGGCTTGGGGTTAAGTCTGGGGTCTTGGGTCATGGTTGGTGCTGTGGCGGTTTTGTTTTGGTAATAATATATACATAAGTCTATGAGCTGTGTCTAATCCTCTCCGCCTCAGCTGTGTTGTGCTCCTCTAGCTCCCTGCAGACATGCAAGGCGGGCTTAGGGTTGAGTCTGGGGCCATGGTTGATGATGGGTGTTGAGGTCGACATTGTTGGCAATAATATAAACATTATAACATAACCATAAGTGTATGAGCTTTGGTTACTCTTCCTCCCCCCCTGTAATGTGCTGTGCTCCTCTAGCTCCCTGCAGACATGCAAGGTGGGCTTGGGGCTGGGTGTGGGTCCATGGTTGATGATGGGTGTTGAGGCGGACATTGTTGGCAATAATATAAACATTATAACATAAACATAAGTGTATGAGCTTTGGCTACTCTTCCTCCCCCCTCTGCTGTGCTGTGCTCCTCTAGCTCCCTGCAGACATGCAAGGTGGGCTTGGGGTTGGGTATGGGGCCATGGTTGATGATGGGTGTTGAGGCGGACATTGTTGGAAATAATATATACATCAATCTAAATGAGGTGTGGCCACTCTTCCTTCCCCATCTGCTGTGCTGTGCTCCTCTAGCTCCCCCCTCTGCACATATGATAAGGGGGGGGGTCTGTGCTGTGCTCCCTGCAGACATACAAGGTGGCTGGGGGTTGGCTCTGGTGTCATGGTTGATGATGGGTGCTGTGGTGGACATTGTTGTAAATCATATAAACATTAATATATTGGGTGTGGCTACTCTCCCTCCCCCTCTGCTGTGCTCCTCTAGCTCCTTGCATACATGCAAGGTGGTCCTGGGGTTGGGTCTTGGGTTCATGGTTGATGATGGGCGCTCTGGTGGACACATTTGGTAATAATGTAAATATTAATGTATGAGGTGTGGCTACTCTTCCTCCCCCCCTCTGCTGTGCTGTGCTCCTCTAGCTCCCTGCACGCACGCAAGGTGGGCTTGAGGTTGGGTCTGGGGTCTTGGGTCAGGATGGGTGCTGTGGTGTACATTGTTGGTTATAACATACATCAAGATATGAGGTGTGGCTACTCTTCCTTCCCTCTCTGCTGTGCTCCTCTAGCTCCCTGCACGCATGCAAGGTGGGCTTGAGGTTGGGTCTGGGGGTTTGGGTCATGATGGGTGCTGTGGTGTACATTGTTGGTTATAACATTCATCAAGATATGAGGTGTGGCTACTCTTCCTTCCCTCTCTGCTGTGCTCCTCTAGCTCCCTGCACGCATGCAAGGTGGGCTTGAGGTTGGGTATGATATCATGGTTGATGATGGGTTCTGTGGTTGACATTGTTGGCAATAGCATACATCAATATATGAGCTGTAGCTACTCTTCCTCTCCCCCTCCCCCTCTCCACAAAGACCCTTCAAATTAGCAGTAGTGAGCATGTTTCAGGGTTTTACCTTCTCTCCCTCTCCCCCTCCAACCCCCCTCCTCTTCCCCCCTCCCCCTTCCCCAAGGGGGATTTTTATATGTGTGTAGTTATTACTTGTATGCACTATTTATACCAAAAACTGACCCACCGAGCGCAAGTGTCATGGAAATCCCAAGCTAGTCCTACACAGCACAGCACACACACAGCACACTCAGCAGGGATTTTTATTTCCGCTATTTATATTGCGATCGCTAGTTTTGACCCCGTTTTAGCGAAAATATGGCGGTAAAAAAAGGAGGGGAAAAAAGTGTTTTTTGTTTGCCCTCAATGGCCCTAAAAAGCTACAAAAAGCTACAAAAAGCACAAAACGCTGTCCCTGGCGGAGGCCTATAACCATAAAGCTAGAAGAAACCCACTTTCGGACTTGACAAACAATTCACTGACACTCAGCATAACACACACAGCATAGCGCACACAGCACACTCACACAAAACAACTGACCCACCTTGCACAATTGTCATGGTAATCCCAAGCTAGTCCTACACAGCACAGCACACACACAGCACACTCAGCATAGCGCACACAGCACACACACACACACAAAACAACTGACCCACCGTGCACAATTGTCATGGTAATCCCAAGCCAGTCCTAGGGGGGAGGCGGTGGTCAACGAAAATTCAGTCACAATCGACTCCAGTAGTTCCATGCCTGTGCGCTGAGCTGGCGCTGTGCCGTTGGCGCTGATAGCCGCCTGCATATCCTGGTGACGGGAGAAGGGGAGGGGAGTTGGTGTTGGTGTTGGTGTTGGGTGGGTTACAGGGTGGGGGTGGGGGGGTTAAAGGGTGTGTGTGTGTGTGTGTGTGTGTGTGTGTGTGTGTGTTGGTGTGTGTGTGTGTGTGTCTGTGTGTGTGTTGGTTCTGTGCTGTTGGCGCTGACAGCTGCCTGCATATGATTGGGCGCTGTTGTTGTTTTGAGTTAGGTGGGGAGGGGTTGTTGTTGATGTCGTTGTTTTGTGTGTGTGTGTGAGTGTGTAGATGTGTGGATGTGTGTGTGTGTGTCCCCACCAGCCACCGCTTGGGTTTGAGAGCAATGGCGGCCATAACACACGAACCAAAGCACACGCAGCATAGCGCACACAGCACAGCACACACACAAACACATACACACACATCATACCTGAAAGAATGCCGCCCTTGCTGCCTCCTCCTCCCCCCTCCAGCCTCGCTTGAGTATGAAATTGACGGCGGCCATAAAACACACAGCATAGCCCACACACAGCACTCACACAGCACACACGCAAATACACAGCATAGCACACACACAAACACACACAGCATACCTGAAAAAACGCCGCCCTTACTGCCTCCTCCTCCCCCCTCCAGCCTCTCTTGAGCATGAGCGCGATGGCAGCCACAAGGGTGGAGCGCACGATGTTACTGCCAGCATCAGCAGCGTAGTACAGAGCGTACTGCAGCATGTAGCTGCGCAGGTTGCGAACCTGGAGGCACAGGGGGGGGGGGCGGTTAGTGGGGTCCAGGATTGAGGTCTAGGGAGGGCCTAGCCCACTCAAGCCAGGGGCTTGTTGCTGGTTGCGTAACTGAAGGCACAGGAGGGCGGTTAGAGGGGTCCTGGATTGAGGTCTAGGGAGGGCCTAGCCCACTCAAGCCAGGGGCTTTTTTAGGTAGCGTAACTGAAGGCACAGGGGGGGCGGTTAGAGGGGTCCTGGATTGAGGTCTAGGGAGGGCCTAGCCCACTCAAGCCAGGGGCTTTTTTAGGTAGCGTAACTGAAGGCACAGGGGGGCAGTTAGTGGGGTCCTGGATTGAGGTCTAGGGAGGGCCTAGCCCACTCAAGCCAGGGGCTTTTTTAGGTAGCGTAACTGAAGGCACAGGGGGGCAGTTAGTGGGGTCCTGGATTGAGGTCTAGGGAGGGCCTAGCCCACTCAAGCCAGGGGCTTTTTTAGGTTGCGTAACTGAAGGCACAGGGGGGCAGTTAGTGGGGTCCTGGATTGAGATCTAGGGTGGGCTTAGCCCAAGCCAGCGGCCTTTTGCATGTTGCGTACCTGAAGGCATATATAGGGAACGGCATCATTATATCATATGATATCATATGATATCATTTGATTCCGGCAATCTGATTAGGCCAGAGTTACCATTTAAATACTACATCAGGTGATGCAATTGGTATGATAATCATATGATATCATACTCACCTTTGGCCAACATCATATGATATGCCGATCCCAACATATATAGAGTAACTATCTCCCCCCCCCCCCACCCCACCCCTCCCCACCCTGCACATGCAACCCTCCCCCACACACACCCAACTCCCTACCCCAACCCGTCATTAACCCCCCTCACCTCCTTTGCCCCCGTTGTGGTCCATTCGCGAATGACTGCTCACACTCACCACCCTCCACATGTAACCCTCCCACACCTTCCCCCAACTCCCTACCCCAACACGTCATTAACCCCCCTCACCTTCTCCGCCCACATTGTGGTCCATTCGCAAATCACTGCCCACCTTCCCCACCCTGTACATGTAATCCTCCCACACACACACCCAACTCCCTACTCCAAACCCGTCATTAACCCTCCTCACCTCCTCTGCTCCCATTGAGGTTCATTCGCAAACGACTGCCCACCCTACCCTCCCTCCACTTCCAACCCTCCCACACCTGCCCACAGCACACCCTCCACCTCCCACCAATTCCCGACCCCAAACCCATCATTGCCCCACCCCTCACGACCTCCGCCCCCATTGTGGTCCATTCGCAACTAACTGCCTCCCTCACAGTGCAAGCTGTATATTACCTTGCCCCCCCCCCCCCCCCCCCCCCACGCACCTACCCAACCCCCACCCACCTAACCCACCCCACCCAACCCCCACCCCAAACACTACTCCGTCCCTTCTGTGTCTCACCTCCTCCGCCTCCATTGTGGTCAATTCGTGAATGACTGCCTCCCTAAACTTTGCATCCTCCCCCAACCCCCACCCCCACCCCCGCACCCAACCCCCCCAACCCACCCCAACCCCCAAACCCAACCCCGCACCCAACCCACCCCAACCCCCAAACCCAACCCCGCACCCAACCCACCCCCAACCCACCCAACCCACCCCAACCCCCAACCCCAACCCCGCACCCAATCCCCCCCAACCCACCCCAACCCTCACCCCAAACTCTACTCCGCCCTTTCTGTGTCTCACCTCCTCCGCCCCCATTGTGGTCCATTCGCGAATAACTGCTTCCCTCAGAGTGCAAGCCGCATAAAACTTTGCCCCCACCCCCAACCCAACCCAACCCAACCCCCAACCACCCCAACCGCCCAACACCCACCCACCCAACACCCAGTCACCAAAAACCCACTCCAAACTCTACTCCGCCCTTTCTCTGTCTCACCTCCTCCGCCCCCATTGTGGTCCATTCACGAATAACTGCCTCCCTCAGAGTGCAAGCCGCATAAAACTTTGCATCCACACTTCCATGCTCCAGGATGTGGCGACACGCTGCTATGGGAGAGAGAGAGGACCTGAACTGGAGTAACACAGCCTCTGCCTGCGCTTGCTTACTGGGGTCCTGCATGAGGGTGGGGGTTGGGTTGGATGTGGATTTGGGTTGGGTTGTGTGGGTGGTTGGGTTGGTTGGGTTGGGTTGGTGGGTGGGTTGGGTTGGTTGGGTTGGGATAGGATGGGATTGGGTTGGGTTGGGTTGGGTTGGGTTGGGTTGGGTGGGTTGGGTGAGGTTGGGTTGGGTGGGTTGGTGGGTTGGGTTGGGTTGGGTTGGTTGGGGGGGTTGGGATAGGATTGGGATTGGGTGGGTTGTGTTGGGTTGGTGGGTTGGGATTGGTTGGTTGGTGGGTGGGGAAGTGGGTTGGGTTGGGTGGGTTGCGTTGGTGGGTTGGGTTGGGTTGTTTTGGTTGGGTGGGTTGGGTGGGTTGTGGGGGGGTGGGTGGTTGGGTTGGGGTTGGGTGGGTGGGGGGGGGGGTGGGTGGGTAGGGTGAGATAGCGGTGGGGATAAGGGTTGGAATAGGGTTGGTTGGGTTGGGTGGGTTGGGGGGTGCGGTTGGGGAGGTGGTTGGGTGGGTTGGGTTGGGTTGGGTTGGGGAGGGTTGGTGGAGTTGGGTTTGGTGGGTTGGGTTGGGTTGGTTGGGTGGGTTGGGTTGAGTTGGGTTGGAGTGCGGTTGGGTGGGTTGGTTGGGTTGGTGGGTTGGCGTGGGTTGGGTTGTTGAGTTGGGTTGGGGTAGGGGGGCTGAGGTTAGGCTAGAGTGGGTAGGGTTGGCTAGGGTTGGCTAGGGTTGGGTTGGTTGGGTTGGGTTGGGTTGGTGTTGGGTGGCTGGTGGTTGGGTGGGTGGTTGGGTTGGGTTGGGTTGGGTTGGGTTGGGTTGGGTTGGGCTGGGTGGGGTTGGTTGGGGTGGGTTGGGTGGGTGGGTGGGTTGGGTTGGTTGGGTTGGGTTTGGGTTGGGTTGGTGGTTGGCGTGGGGTGGGTGGGTGGGTTGGGTTGGTTGGGTTGGGTGGGTTGGGTGGGTTGGGTTGGGTTGGGTTGGGTTGTGTTGGGTTGGGGTTGGGTGGGTGGGCTAGGTTTGGGCGAGGTGGCTTGGGTGGGCTAGGGTTGGGGCTAGGGTTGGGCTAGGGTTGGGCTAGGGTTGGGCTAGGGTTGGGCTAGGGTTGGTAGGGTGGGCCGGGGCTAGGGTTGGGCTAGGTTGGGCTGGGTAGGCGGGATGGGCTGGGTTGGGTTGGGGTGGTGGGTGGGTTGGGTTGGGTTTGGTTGGGATAGGGTTGGGCTAGGGTTGGGTAGGGGGCGGGTTGGGTCGGGTTGGTTGGGTGGTTGGGTGGGTGGGTTGGGTTTGGGGTTGGGTTGGGTTGGTTGGGTGGGTGTTGGGTTGGGGTGGTGGGTTGGGTTGGGTTGGTTGGGTGGAGTTGGGTTGGCTAGGGTGGGCTAGGGGGAGTAGGGTTGGGCAGTGGTGGCTAGGGTTGGGCTAGGTTGGGCTTAGGGGTTGGGCTTGGTTTGGGTGGTTGTTTGGTTGTTTGGTTAGAGTTTGGTTTGGTTTGGTTTGGTTTGGTTGGTTTGGTTTGGTTTGGTTTGGTTTGGTTTGGTTTGGTTTGGGCTGGGCTAGGGTTGGGCTAGGGTCAGGTTGGGTTGAGTTGGGTTGGGTTGATTTGGGTTAGGTTGCATTTCACCCACCCTTCTACTTATCTACCCATGCTCACACACGTAAGCACACATACAAGCAAACAAAAACAAACACCCAATACGCAACACACGCCCACATACATCCACACATTCCACCAACCATACACACATGCACACACACACATACAAACAAATACAAACACAATAACACCCACGCCACATCCACATACATCCACACATCCCACCACCCATCCACCCATGCACACACACATGCACACATACAAACACAAACCCCCACCCCCCACCCCATACATCCCACCACACACCCACCTATGCACACACACATACAAACACAAACACCCACCACCCACTCCACATCGACTCCCACCAAAAAAAAAAAAAAACCACCCAACACCACCAGCACCACCACACCAGCAAAAGGGAAAACACAGACGCACAAAGACCCCCCCAGCCAAACCCCCCACACCCACCAACACCCCAAACAATACACACAACACCACACAAACAAAGAAACTCTTAAAATAGCCACCAACAAAACAACACCCACCGCACCCACCGCACAACAACAAAAAAGCAAAATAACAAATAAAAAACAAAACACACAAAAATACCACCCCACCACCCACCCCCCCCAGACGCCTCACTACATCCACCACACATGCTCACCACACTAATGCACCTATAGGCACACACACATTACAACACAAACCACCCACCACCAACCCCACCGTCCACATACATCCACCCATTCCCACCACCCATCCACCATGCACACCCACACACGCACACGCAACACCATACTAACACAAACATCCACCCCCCACTCCACCCCCCCACACACATTCCATACTATCTCCCACCACACACCCAACTATGCACACCACACATACAAACACACACCAAACACCCACCACCCCACTCACGTTCACATAAATCCACCCATCCCACCACCCACCCACGCATGCACACACACACACATACACGCACACAAACAAACACAAATACCCACCACCCACTCCACCCCCCCCATGCATCCACACATCCCAACACCCATCCACCCACACACATACAAACAAACACAAACACCCACCACCCACTCCACCCCCCATACATCCACAAATCCCACCACCTATCTACCCATGCACAAACAGACACATACCCCCACCACCACCAGCACCCATGCCACCGCATGCATTCACCCATCCCACCACATATGCACACACACACACCCTCCACCACCCTCACCCACGCAATTGCATGCATTCACCCATCCCACCACCTATCCAGCCATGCACACACACACATACCCCCACTCCCACCACCACCCACGCCACTGCATGCATGCACCCATCCCACCACCCATCCAGCTATGCACACATATTCCCAACACAACTCTCACCACGCCACCGCATGCATTCACCCATCACACATCAAGCCGTACACACACACCCACATACTCCCACCACCACCACCACTCCTGCCGCACACCACCACCACCACCATCGCCATCCCACCCCCTCCTCCTGAGTGCATGAATTTCAATTGCCCTGGTCGTAGCCCCCCTCCTCCATAGCTGCCTAGATCGTATCGACCGCCCTAATCCACCCGCCAACAACAATTTACGACTCAGTAACTTACATTGAAGTCCCGACATGCGCTTTCCACAGTTTGCAGCACCTGTCCTAGGTCCATGGCGCGGAGGGGGGCAGACTAGGATACAGCTACAATTGTGGACTGTCTATGTTTAGGTGGGAGAGACTAGAACCACTACAGAGTTATGTTTGTTCCTTCGAAGGAGGTAGGAATGAGGGGGGGAGGGTGAGGAGATGAGCCCCGCGGAGCTATTGAGAGATGATCGACCGGAGTAGCATCGTCGATAATAAGGAGACCCGCATGTAACGAGTGCGGGGATAGGTAGGGGAGGTGTCACTCGCGCTCTATCACTGATCGGTGCGTCGATGTAGTAAGTGAAGGGGTACGGAGGTGGGGGGTGATGGCCTGGTGATGGCGCTGAGTAGTGCATGCGAGGAGGGAGGGGGGGGGAGGGAGGAGGGCTCGGCGGCAAGTCGTGGGGGTGCAGCTAGGGCGTGTATGTCGAATTCGAAGAGGAAAGGGAACATAGGCCATTGCTTTACTCTTCCGCTTCGTCATTGCAACAATCGTGAGGCCTCGGGCTTCGGTCCTCTGCCCTCTGTCTTTTCGTTTTCATATTTCGTATTTGTCGCACTGGGCAGAGTTTCACTCGATTCAGTCCCTGAATCTAAGCGCTCTGTTTTGCTTCCACGTTCATTATTAGCGTTGCCCGTTTCATTTGTTCTTGACTACGCCTCAATGTCTCTGGCGGTTGGGAGCTTAGTCCACAGGGGCGTGTGTGTAGGAGGATTCTGAACTTATGTTGTAAACGCATACGATCAGCAGTCCTCAGCAGGAGGGGCAGCAGCATAATCATCAGCAAAAATAGAAACAGAATCAGAAACAAGGAACACTGTAGCAGAACCAGCACCAGGTCACCAGCGGGAGCACCATCAGCAGCAGCACTACCAGCACCAGAACCAGCACCGACAAACTGCAACTGCAGCAGGAGAAGTAGAGCAGCACCATGGATGCCAGGGAACCTGGGGAGGAGGAGGGCCACCAACTGACTACTGACAACAACCAGCAAGCTGAAAACGTACAACAAATCACTGAGGCCAAAGATGCTGATGACCGACAAGCAAGAAAGCAAGAAACAGGCAGCCTACAACATTCGTTTATAGCTTGGAGGAAGTCAAAGCTTGAAAAGAAAAAACAAAAGGAGCTGGATCCCATCCTAAGCCTACCTCGGGATGACCCCATCCGGATGGCATACTTGCGACAACGGTTCGTGGACTTGGCAAGGCAGTACGTTGGTGTGCCCTATGGTCGCAAGTTCCATGAGGCAGAAGGCTGTGAGTGTGAGGGCTGTGTGGAGAGTGGCAGGCAGCTCTTCCGGGATAAGTTTTCTCTAGATTGCTGTGGTCTGGTTAGAAAGGTTCTTCGAGATTTGGAGCAAGAGCTTGGCTTTCGAATAGGGCGAGGCAACCAAGCATACCAATACGACACCCTACCTTTGAGAGTTGACTCAGCACAAGAGCTCCAACCTGGCGATCTGGTCTTCTACAGCGGGGTTTACGTAAACCCCAAGAGCAAGCCACACCCTTCCAAAATGACCCATGTTGAAATTTTTGTTGGCGGGGACAGTGGGGAGGCTACTATAGGCTCCAGGGAGCGGCTACGCTGGGTGAAGGAGTACCCCTCTTACAACTTCAACGCCAAACGTTGGACGCTGCTAGAGATGTTCTACTGTCGGATAGACACATGGCTGCAAGGTGCATGTGTGCCAGAGCACCCGGACTTGTGGAAATCCAAGGCTGAGCGGTGGAAGGGCGAGGTGGCCAAGTACAGCATCTTCAGTGGGGAGGGGGATGAGGATGCAGATGCTGATGATGAGGGGGAAGATTGTTGAGAGGGAGGGGGGTGATCCCCCCCCACACACACACACACACACACACACACACACACACACACACACACACACACGCACACACCACCTTCATCACCACCACCAACACCACCGCCCTCGTCCTGTCTTCGCATCCAACTTACCTATATGAGCTTTTCTTTTTAGCTACGAGCAGCAGCTTCTAGGCCGCTCCCTAAGCCAATCACTGGGCTAAGCCCCCGATGCCAACAGTGCTGGAGAGCTGATTCTGTCAGCTTCCAGATGCGCTACGTTACTTTAGCTTTGGCTGGGTAGCAAGCCAGGGGAGCTGCCTAGTAGCTGCTGCTTGTAGCCCCCCCAAAAAGGTATGCTACCTATGTGGCTTGCGCTGGGGCCAACCACCCATCTGGACTTGAACTTGGTTTCATGGCTACAGCTTTAAGATGAAGAAGAGGAGTTGTTACCATTATCAAAGTGCTGGTCATAGCCCCTCCTAATAGACTAGAATTCTCATGATTAATTGAGTTTGGGACAGTGCTCTAGCCTCACTGGCTTCCCCCTGGACTGCGTCATGCATACATTCATGTAACATGGTGGTATAAGTATGTATGTGTCTAACCGTCTGCATAATAAACCTTGCCCCCCCCATGTGATTCCCAAGTAAAGCAGGCAGTATAGGCAACACTATTTCTACCATACCAGCATGTAAGTGTGCTTGCCGCCTATGGCTGTATCATCAACAATTAAAACTGGGGGGCACACGACTACGATAGGGGCACACACGCACACACACACAGATTATGTATGTATGTTACAGTCCAGGGGTAGGCCAAATAGGCTAAAGGAACTTGCCCAACCGTATAGGAAGGGCTTAAAAAGAAAAAGCACTGATGAACTGAACCCCATCATCCAATTCGCATACGTAATATTTAATACCGATTCCTTGGTCATCACCAAGATTCCTGGGGTTCAATGTACTTAGGGATTGCCAGTCAATGTCTGTTATTTTAGAGATGCCTTCATCAATTTTTCCTAAGTCAATCTTGCTCAGTGACGTCTGATTATCTTGAATACCGTAATATCAGAGAAATGTTCTATAACTCCTAATCTCTGAATGCATCTTAGTAGTCCATAAAACCAGCATTGTTTATTGCTTTCTCTGGTTGCCGTTAGAACATTCTCTAGCAAGGCTCCTTTCACAAAATCATCGTCCTTACGGTCGACGATTTTATTCCAAAAGCCAATACATTGTCTCAACCATTGAGCCCATGTAGGTGACCTATCGAGCAAGACAGGAAGCCCTGGACTGCTTAGTGGCACCGTAATTTATTATCCCTTTTTTTCTTTTCTTCTTGTGACTTCTCATTTGTTAGCTTCTTACCTCCGCCACTGTAAGTGGTTGAGATCTGGGTCCGGCTCTAGGGGGGTTAATACCTCCGCCACCAAAACGGTGGTTGGGAGCTTGGTTTGATTGTCCTCGAGACACCCCTGATGGTTTTTTTGCTTTGTGGGTGCTTTTTCTTTTTGTTTAAAGCACAGAGTCTCATACACCCTCGCGGTGTCAAGTAGAATTTAACATGTAATGTAATGTAATGTAATGTAATTGAGGACCAAGTCGGTATATGTGTTCTCTCTAACACCAAGAGCCCTTTTCATAAACTTACAACATACTCAGGTAGAGACATATAAATCGTCTACAACATAATCTGTAAGCCTGGCTGTGACTCGCTCATGATAGCTAGATCATCGGCATGCAAGCTTACTCTGCAAATGTTATCAGCAATTCTGATACCTTCCTCTTCACGAACTTTATTGTTAAAAAACTTCTCCAGTTGGTCAATAAAGAGACAAAATAAAAGCGGGGACAGATTAGATTTAATTAGATTGTAGGGAAGGGGGATGGGGGATGTCATAAAACGCGTGAGAGCACCGCAATTCATGCTGACAGAGACAAAATAAAAGCGGGGACAGATTAGATTTAATTAGATTGTAGGAAAGGGGGATGGGGGATGTCATAACACGCGTGAGAGCACCGCAATTCATGCTGACAGAGACAAAATAAAAGCGGGGACAGATATGATTGCAGCTGAACAGACGCGCCAATCTATACACGGAGACGAGAATAAGTTACAAGCACAGGAGACCCATTAAGGGGCACCAGTGGAGGAAGGAGCGGCAGCCTGTACCCTGATAAGGGTACAGGCTATACAGGTGACGCAGCCAACAGGAAGCTGTCACTAAGTCACTCAAGGATGACTCAGTCTACGGGAAGCTGTCACTACGGGAAGCTGGCACAGTACTGGCAGAGCCGATAGTTCTAAGGAAGTACATAAGTGGTCACCAAGTCATAAAACGCGTGAGAGCACCGCAATTCATGCTGACAGAGACAAAATAAAAGCGGGGACAGATGATCTCCTGGTTTAACGCCTGCCTGCCGCAGCTGAGAACGCAGAGCTAATACGAATGCCTACATACACGTACTCTCATACGGACTTGTTTATACATGTTTCCAAGGGTATTTAGGTATTTGCCTAATGAATACCCATCTGTTCAAGGCAGCCCCAAAAGATGTTTCTGTTGACACTGTCATAAGCCTCTCTGAAGTCAATGAAAGCACAAAATACCGTGTTTAAATATGGTCAAGCTCCACCGTGTGGCGCAATATAAAAGCTGCATCTACAGTGCTCCTATTTGGTCTAAAACCAAATTGGCCGACAGCACGTTTGTCAATGGTTTCGGCCCAATTGGTCCCCCTCGTATTCAAGAACATAGAGAAAAGTTTAGGTAGGACTGATCCAACCGCAATTCCTCTATGCTTATCATACTCAGTGAGGGATCCTTTGGATTTAGGAATAGGGGTATTGGGTGATAACCAAATAATCGGTATTAAAACTATTACCGGTACTTATGTAAATTGGATGATGTCAGCAGAGGATATAAACCATAGTTTTACGTACACTAACTTATTAAATAATAGGGTTGATATGAAATGCACATCAAGACTACGTCCTCGAGCTCACGACTTAAATGAATAAAAAAAGAGTACCTCTCGTTCTGGCAGATTTTTCAAGTGCTGTAATAGGATAGTGGACGGTAGATAGAACAGTGGTTGCGTCGCTCAAATTAGAATGTCCATTATACGCTGAGTATAGAAAACGTGTTTTCGAGAAAATGAAAATTGAACCTGAATTGGTGGACTACAGCATGAAGATGGTCACCAATCCTGATTCCTTTGGAGGATTTAAATAATTAATACAATTTATAAAAAAATGAGATAAAATTGCACTCAGATGAGATGATGATTTAATTAGATTGTAGGGAAGGGGGATGGGGGGTAGTTGGGGTGGGGTGGGGGGTGGGGGGTGGAGGGAGTGGAGGGGAGTATGAGGTATGGAGGGAAGAGGAGCAATGCATCAAAGCATTGACCACAGTCCTTCACATTCAGTCCACATGCACTAACCCTGACCGACCCATTGCCAGTCTGCCACACGCACTAACCTTTTTACACATCCAGACACGCACATTCAACTAGCACTGGTAGTGGTCGTGTCGAAGGCGGGGGCTCTGGTGTTCTATCTAGTTTTGGCAATGGCAGACTGTGTCTTCATACATATGAAGGGTAATGTGAGTAGTAGTCACTCAGTGAAGGAAGCTATCCGGAGGGGGTCCTCGGACAACATCAGCGGGGGGAGAAGGCTATGGGGGGGCGGGAGGACATGGTCGAGGAGGGCGGAAGTGGGCAATGAGGATGGTTGGAAGTTGTGGAGTGGGCTTGTCTGTCTGGGGTCAACACTGACCTGCGCATGACAATGTAATGTACTAAAATCTCGAATGCATGCAGCAGAGCGCCAGGGCGGGTCCGGAAGCAAGTGGGTCAACACCCACCCGCATGGGAGCGAAGGGAAGATGGCGTGGCGTCCAGGGGTTGCCAAGCTCAACAAGCCAGCGGTGACAAGCCAGGCTGGATCGGGCTGGATGTCGGTTGGCGTGGCGTGGGCTGAAGTCAACGGAAGCGGTGGCGGAAACGCCAATTTTCCGCGTTGCTTGCGACGCATTTATAATTTGCCTTTGAAGTAAACCTCCCTCTGCCTATGCCTAGGAACTTGCCCAACCGTATAGGAAGGGCTTAAAAAGAAAAAGCACTGATGAACTGAACCCCATCATCCAATTCGCATACGTAATATTTAATACCGATTCCTTGGTCATCACCAAGATTCCTGGGGTTCAATGTACTTAGGGATTGCCAGTCAATGTCTGTTATTTTAGAGATGCCTTCATCAATTTTTCCTAAGTCAATCTTGCTCAGTGACGTCTGATTATCTTGAATACCGTAATATCAGAGAAATGTTCTATAACTCCTAATCTCTGAATGCATCTTAGTAGTCCATAAAACCAGCATTGTTTATTGCTTTCTCTGGTTGCCGTTAGAACATTCTCTAGCAAGGCTCCTTTCACAAAATCATCGTCCTTACGGTCGACGATTTTATTCCAAAAGCCAATACATTGTCTCAACCATTGAGCCCATGTAGGTGACCTATCGAGCAAGACAGGAAGCCCTGGACTGCTTAGTGGCACCGTAATTTATTATCCCTTTTTTTCTTTTCTTCTTGTGACTTCTCATTTGTTAGCTTCTTACCTCCGCCACTGTAAGTGGTTGAGATCTGGGTCCGGCTCTAGGGGGGTTAATACCTCCGCCACCAAAACGGTGGTTGGGAGCTTGGTTTGATTGTCCTCGAGACACCCCTGATGGTTTTTTTGCTTTGTGGGTGCTTTTTCTTTTTGTTTAAAGCACAGAGTCTCATACACCCTCGCGGTGTCAAGTAGAATTTAACATGTAATGTAATGTAATGTAATGTAATTGAGTACCAAGTCGGTATATGTGTTCTCTCTAACACCAAGAGCCCTTTTCATAAACTTACAACATACTCAGGTAGAGACATATAAATCGTCTACAACATAATCTGTAAGCCTGGCTGTGACTCGCTCATGATAGCTAGATCATCGGCATGCAAGCTTACTCTGCAAATGTTATCAGCAATTCTGATACCTTCCTCTTCACGAACTTTATTGTTAAAAAACTTCTCCAGTTGGTCAATAAAGAGACAAAATAAAAGCGGGGACAGATTAGATTTAATTAGATTGTAGGGAAGGGGGATGGGGGATGTCATAAAACGCGTGAGAGCACCGCAATTCATGCTGACAGAGACAAAATAAAAGCGGGGACAGATTAGATTTAATTAGATTGTAGGAAAGGGGGATGGGGGATGTCATAACACGCGTGAGAGCACCGCAATTCATGCTGACAGAGACAAAATAAAAGCGGGGACAGATATGATTGCAGCTGAACAGACGCGCCAATCTATACACGGAGACGAGAATAAGTTACAAGCACAGGAGACCCATTAAGGGGCACCAGTGGAGGAAGGAGCGGCAGCCTGTACCCTGATAAGGGTACAGGCTATACAGGTGACGCAGCCAACAGGAAGCTGTCACTAAGTCACTCAAGGATGACTCAGTCTACGGGAAGCTGTCACTACGGGAAGCTGGCACAGTACTGGCAGAGCCGATAGTTCTAAGGAAGTACATAAGTGGTCACCAAGTCATAAAACGCGTGAGAGCACCGCAATTCATGCTGACAGAGACAAAATAAAAGCGGGGACAGATGATCTCCTGGTTTAACGCCTGCCTGCCGCAGCTGAGAACGCAGAGCTAATACGAATGCCTACATACACGTACTCTCATACGGACTTGTTTTATACATGTTTCCAAGGGTATTTAGGTATTTGCCTAATGAATACCCATCTGTTCAAGGCAGCCCCAAAAGATGTTTCTGTTGACACTGTCATAAGCCTCTCTGAAGTCAATGAAAGCACAAAATACCGTGTTTAAATATGGTCAAGCTCCACCGTGTGGCGCAATATAAAAGCTGCATCTACAGTGCTCCTATTTGGTCTAAAACCAAATTGGCCGACAGCACGTTTGTCAATGGTTTCGGCCCAATTGGTCCCCCTCGTATTCAAGAACATAGAGAAAAGTTTAGGTAGGACTGATCCAACCGCAATTCCTCTATGCTTATCATACTCAGTGAGGGATCCTTTGGATTTAGGAATAGGGGTATTGGGTGATAACCAAATAATCGGTATTAAAACTATTACCGGTACTTATGTAAATTGGATGATGTCAGCAGAGGATATAAACCATAGTTTTACGTACACTAACTTATTAAATAATAGGGTTGATATGAAATGCACATCAAGACTACGTCCTCGAGCTCACGACTTAAATGAATAAAAAAAGAGTACCTCTCGTTCTGGCAGATTTTTCAAGTGCTGTAATAGGATAGTGGACGGTAGATAGAACAGTGGTTGCGTCGCTCAAATTAGAATGTCCATTATACGCTGAGTATAGAAAACGTGTTTTCGAGAAAATGAAAATTGAACCTGAATTGGTGGACTACAGCATGAAGATGGTCACCAATCCTGATTCCTTTGGAGGATTTAAATAATTAATACAATTTATAAAAAAATGAGATAAAATTGCACTCAGATGAGATGATGATTTAATTAGATTGTAGGGAAGGGGGATGGGGGGTAGTTGGGGTGGGGTGGGGGGTGGGGGGTGGAGGGAGTGGAGGGGAGTATGAGGTATGGAGGGAAGAGGAGCAATGCATCAAAGCATTGACCACAGTCCTTCACATTCAGTCCACATGCACTAACCCTGACCGACCCATTGCCAGTCTGCCACACGCACTAACCTTTTTACACATCCAGACACGCACATTCAACTAGCACTGGTAGTGGTCGTGTCGAAGGCGGGGGCTCTGGTGTTCTATCTAGTTTTGGCAATGGCAGACTGTGTCTTCATACATATGAAGGGTAATGTGAGTAGTAGTCACTCAGTGAAGGAAGCTATCCGGAGGGGGTCCTCGGACAACATCAGCGGGGGGAGAAGGCTATGGGGGGGCGGGAGGACATGGTCGAGGAGGGCGGAAGTGGGCAATGAGGATGGTTGGAAGTTGTGGAGTGGGCTTGTCTGTCTGGGGTCAACACTGACCTGCGCATGACAATGTAATGTACTAAAATCTCGAATGCATGCAGCAGAGCGCCAGGGCGGGTCCGGAAGCAAGTGGGTCAACACCCACCCGCATGGGAGCGAAGGGAAGATGGCGTGGCGTCCAGGGGTTGCCAAGCTCAACAAGCCAGCGGTGACAAGCCAGGCTGGATCGGGCTGGATGTCGGTTGGCGTGGCGTGGGCTGAAGTCAACGGAAGCGGTGGCGGAAACGCCAATTTTCCGCGTTGCTTGCGACGCATTTATAATTTGCCTTTGAAGTAAACCTCCCTCTGCCTATGCCTAGGAACTTGCCCAACCGTATAGGAAGGGCTTAAAAAGAAAAAGCACTGATGAACTGAACCCCATCATCCAATTCGCATACGTAATATTTAATACCGATTCCTTGGTCATCACCAAGATTCCTGGGGTTCAATGTACTTAGGGATTGCCAGTCAATGTCTGTTATTTTAGAGATGCCTTCATCAATTTTTCCTAAGTCAATCTTGCTCAGTGACGTCTGATTATCTTGAATACCGTAATATCAGAGAAATGTTCTATAACTCCTAATCTCTGAATGCATCTTAGTAGTCCATAAAACCAGCATTGTTTATTGCTTTCTCTGGTTGCCGTTAGAACATTCTCTAGCAAGGCTCCTTTCACAAAATCATCGTCCTTACGGTCGACGATTTTATTCCAAAAGCCAATACATTGTCTCAACCATTGAGCCCATGTAGGTGACCTATCGAGCAAGACAGGAAGCCCTGGACTGCTTAGTGGCACCGTAATTTATTATCCCTTTTTTTCTTTTCTTCTTGTGACTTCTCATTTGTTAGCTTCTTACCTCCGCCACTGTAAGTGGTTGAGATCTGGGTCCGGCTCTAGGGGGGTTAATACCTCCGCCACCAAAACGGTGGTTGGGAGCTTGGTTTGATTGTCCTCGAGACACCCCTGATGGTTTTTTTGCTTTGTGGGTGCTTTTTCTTTTTGTTTAAAGCACAGAGTCTCATACACCCTCGCGGTGTCAAGTAGAATTTAACATGTAATGTAATGTAATGTAATGTAATTGAGTACCAAGTCGGTATATGTGTTCTCTCTAACACCAAGAGCCCTTTTCATAAACTTACAACATACTCAGGTAGAGACATATAAATCGTCTACAACATAATCTGTAAGCCTGGCTGTGACTCGCTCATGATAGCTAGATCATCGGCATGCAAGCTTACTCTGCAAATGTTATCAGCAATTCTGATACCTTCCTCTTCACGAACTTTATTGTTAAAAAACTTCTCCAGTTGGTCAATAAAGAGACAAAATAAAAGCGGGGACAGATTAGATTTAATTAGATTGTAGGGAAGGGGGATGGGGGATGTCATAAAACGCGTGAGAGCACCGCAATTCATGCTGACAGAGACAAAATAAAAGCGGGGACAGATTAGATTTAATTAGATTGTAGGAAAGGGGGATGGGGGATGTCATAACACGCGTGAGAGCACCGCAATTCATGCTGACAGAGACAAAATAAAAGCGGGGACAGATATGATTGCAGCTGAACAGACGCGCCAATCTATACACGGAGACGAGAATAAGTTACAAGCACAGGAGACCCATTAAGGGGCACCAGTGGAGGAAGGAGCGGCAGCCTGTACCCTGATAAGGGTACAGGCTATACAGGTGACGCAGCCAACAGGAAGCTGTCACTAAGTCACTCAAGGATGACTCAGTCTACGGGAAGCTGTCACTACGGGAAGCTGGCACAGTACTGGCAGAGCCGATAGTTCTAAGGAAGTACATAAGTGGTCACCAAGTCATAAAACGCGTGAGAGCACCGCAATTCATGCTGACAGAGACAAAATAAAAGCGGGGACAGATGATCTCCTGGTTTAACGCCTGCCTGCCGCAGCTGAGAACGCAGAGCTAATACGAATGCCTACATACACGTACTCTCATACGGACTTGTTTATACATGTTTCCAAGGGTATTTAGGTATTTGCCTAATGAATACCCATCTGTTCAAGGCAGCCCCAAAAGATGTTTCTGTTGACACTGTCATAAGCCTCTCTGAAGTCAATGAAAGCACAAAATACCGTGTTTAAATATGGTCAAGCTCCACCGTGTGGCGCAATATAAAAGCTGCATCTACAGTGCTCCTATTTGGTCTAAAACCAAATTGGCCGACAGCACGTTTGTCAATGGTTTCGGCCCAATTGGTCCCCCTCGTATTCAAGAACATAGAGAAAAGTTTAGGTAGGACTGATCCAACCGCAATTCCTCTATGCTTATCATACTCAGTGAGGGATCCTTTGGATTTAGGAATAGGGGTATTGGGTGATAACCAAATAATCGGTATTAAAACTATTACCGGTACTTATGTAAATTGGATGATGTCAGCAGAGGATATAAACCATAGTTTTACGTACACTAACTTATTAAATAATAGGGTTGATATGAAATGCACATCAAGACTACGTCCTCGAGCTCACGACTTAAATGAATAAAAAAAGAGTACCTCTCGTTCTGGCAGATTTTTCAAGTGCTGTAATAGGATAGTGGACGGTAGATAGAACAGTGGTTGCGTCGCTCAAATTAGAATGTCCATTATACGCTGAGTATAGAAAACGTGTTTTCGAGAAAATGAAAATTGAACCTGAATTGGTGGACTACAGCATGAAGATGGTCACCAATCCTGATTCCTTTGGAGGATTTAAATAATTAATACAATTTATAAAAAAATGAGATAAAATTGCACTCAGATGAGATGATGATTTAATTAGATTGTAGGGAAGGGGGATGGGGGGTAGTTGGGGTGGGGTGGGGGGTGGGGGGTGGAGGGAGTGGAGGGGAGTATGAGGTATGGAGGGAAGAGGAGCAATGCATCAAAGCATTGACCACAGTCCTTCACATTCAGTCCACATGCACTAACCCTGACCGACCCATTGCCAGTCTGCCACACGCACTAACCTTTTTACACATCCAGACACGCACATTCAACTAGCACTGGTAGTGGTCGTGTCGAAGGCGGGGGCTCTGGTGTTCTATCTAGTTTTGGCAATGGCAGACTGTGTCTTCATACATATGAAGGGTAATGTGAGTAGTAGTCACTCAGTGAAGGAAGCTATCCGGAGGGGGTCCTCGGACAACATCAGCGGGGGGAGAAGGCTATGGGGGGGCGGGAGGACATGGTCGAGGAGGGCGGAAGTGGGCAATGAGGATGGTTGGAAGTTGTGGAGTGGGCTTGTCTGTCTGGGGTCAACACTGACCTGCGCATGACAATGTAATGTACTAAAATCTCGAATGCATGCAGCAGAGCGCCAGGGCGGGTCCGGAAGCAAGTGGGTCAACACCCACCCGCATGGGAGCGAAGGGAAGATGGCGTGGCGTCCAGGGGTTGCCAAGCTCAACAAGCCAGCGGTGACAAGCCAGGCTGGATCGGGCTGGATGTCGGTTGGCGTGGCGTGGGCTGAAGTCAACGGAAGCGGTGGCGGAAACGCCAATTTTCCGCGTTGCTTGCGACGCATTTATAATTTGCCTTTGAAGTAAACCTCCCTCTGCCTATGCCGCAGCCCATGAGTAATTCGCAACTGATCTGAATCCAAGGCCGATGGTCAAAGCCCAGGAGTAGCAGTCTCGCTTTGAAAACCGACAACACAGCTCTCAATCAAGTTACCGAACTGGGTCAGCTAATTCGTTCTTTGCTCGACATCTGCGTGAGGACGGACGCATCTCGCAGTGGGCATCTTTCGGGTACTAGCAGCAGCTTCTAGGCAGCTCCCTGAGCCAGCCACTGGGCTAAGCCTCACAAATTTAGCAACGCTAAAAAATCTGATTATGTCAGCTTCAAGGTGCGCTAGGTTGCTTTAGGCTTGGCTGATGAGCCAACCAGGGGCTCTGCCTAGAAGCTGCTGCTCATAGCTTGAAAGACAAATAACGAGCCAAGCTTCTTTGGTTCTTCATTGTGTGATTCTATGGGGAGCCTCTTCACACCAGAGGAGAAGATCCAGATATAGCCAGGTATATGCCAGCCAACATACCCCCCCCTGAAGTTGTGGTCTGGGCTTGTCATGGATCATCACTGGCCTACCTATGACACATGTAGTGTAATGCAATGTAGTGTCATGCAATGAAGTGTGATGCAATGTGTCTTGAGATGATTCCCAAGCAGAACAATGTAGTGTACTGTACTGCAATGCAATGGAATTGATTCAGGGTTCTTGCTATCGAACCTAACATGTAAGTGGATTCTGATGATTGAATCATTTGTGTCTACTGCCTGTGGAGAACGGCTGTCATTGCAATGTCATCAAACAACTAAATAATTTAGAAGAAACAGCAAAACCGTACGGAACTGAATGACCTCCAAAACACCTACACAACTGTACGCGTATGCCCGCCTGTATGACACAACCCCACCTATCTTGCCCCATTTTGCAGGATCATGCGCTCCCTGCGTATATCCACCTCCTTCCTGGCACCACCTGATTCTGAGCTCATGCTATATTTTCATTATATATTATATATTCAATATATAACGGCTTACGATGTCTTGTCGACAAATAGATTTATTACTTAATATTTACCTTTTATTCCGTAATAATGGTGACTGGCCCCATTACAAGCTAAAGGCTGGCTCCCTTAACCTCCCGCCTTGTAAGAACGTGTAATCTTTATTTCCCCCTCTATTTATTCATGTATTTATTTATGTATTTATCTTTATTTATTCTTGTATTTATCTCTTATGTATTTATTTATTTATGAATTTAAATATGTATTGTATTTATTCATCCCTATTCAACTGGATCACAAGCTACCTGAGTATGTCCACTTTCCTCCTGGCCCTGCTGCTGATGTTTTTAATGTAGTAATGTATTCTATATTTTCTTCCCTTTAAGGAAGAACACATAAACATATCATGCTCCCGCAACATAGATGTTGAAGGAGCATGAGCTTTCTGACTGCATCCACGTTCCTCCTGGCCCTGATGCTGAAAGTATTTGTTTGTTTATTCATGTACTTAATTAATTAATGTATGTATTCTTCCATATTCAATCGTATTCTTCCATATTTAATTAATTGATTAATGTATGTATTCTACCATATTTAATTGTAATCTTCCATATTTAATTGATTAATTAATTTATGTATTCTTCCATATTCAATTGTATTCTTCCATATTTAATTAATTAATTAATGTATGTATTCTTCCATATTCACCTTTATTCTTCCATATTTAATCAATTAATTAATTTATGTATTCTTCCATATTCAATTGTATCCTTCCGTATTTAATTAATTCATTCGTTTATGTATTCTTCCATATTTAACTGTATTCTTCCATATTTAATTAATTGATTAATTTATGTATTCTTCCCTATTTAACTGTATTCTTCCATATTTAATTAATTAATTAATTTGTGTACTCTTCCATATGATGCATGCGCATGAGCTTGATGATTGTATCCACGTTCCTCCTGGCCCTGATGCCGACATTATGCATGTATTTTATTTATTTATGTTATGTATTATTCCATATGATGCATGCGCATGAGCTTGATGATTGTATCCACGTTCCTCCTGGCCCTGATGCCGACATTATGCATGTATTTTATTTATTTATGTTATGTATTATTCCCTATGTTGCAGTAGTAAGAGCTTTATAAGTGTATCCGCGTCCCTCCTGGCCGTGCTGCTGATATTATTTATCTATTTATTATTTTATATATTTATTTATTTCTATAACTTTATATAAGTTTATGAAATGGGCGCTTGGTGTCAGAGATAACACCTCTACCGACTTGGTCCTCAATGAACTTGATAGGTCACCTACATGGGCTCAATAGTTGATACAATGTATTGGCTCTTGGAATAAAATCGTTGACCGGAAAGACACTGTTTTTTGTGAAAATAGCCTTTCTAGATCATGTTTCAATGGCAACCAGAGATATCAACAATCAAAGCTGGTCTCATGGATTACTAAGATGCATTCAGAGATCAGGTGTTATAGAACATTTCTCTGATATTATTCAAGATAATCAGACTTCACTGAGCAAGATTGACTTGGGAAAAATTGATGAAGTCATCTCTAAAATAACGGACATTGACTGGCAATCCCTGAGTACTGTGAACCCCAGGAATCTTGGTGATGGCCAAGGAATCGGTATTAAAACAACTACGTATGAAAATTTGATGATGTCAGAGGATAGAAACCATAGTTCAACATACACTAACTGTTTAAACAATACGTTAGTTATTAAATGCATAGCAAGACTACGTCTTCGAGCCCACAACTTAAATGTCGAATCATAAAGGAGTACCTTTCGTTCTGGTAAAAAATGCAGGTGCTGTGATATGATTGTTGACGGTAAAAGAGGAGTCAAAGATGCATCAGTGCATTTCACATGATAATGTCTGTTATACGCTGAGGATGTGCACAATATGTTTGATAAATGAACATTGAACCTGAATTGGTGGAAAACAACTCCAGGATGAAGCTGGTCATGAATCCTGATTCCTTTGAACAGACACAGACGCACACTCAAACTAACACACACACACACTCTCTCACACGCGCACACACACTCTCACAAGCACACACACACAGGCACTAACAACCTCCACCTGTTCCCCACAGGTCCTTGGAAGCTACACCAACAAAATGTCAGCCTCCTCTTCAGATACCTCCCCCCCCCCCCCCCCCCCCCCTCCCCCCCCCCTCACCGCCCCCCCCCCACACACACCCGCCCCCCCAACCCCCCCCCACACACACACACACGAATTCCCCCCCCTCCCCCCCCCCCCCCCACCCCTACTTCACCCTACAGGTCCTTGGAAGCGACACCTACAAAATGTCAGCCTCCTCCCCAGACACCACACCCAAGCCTAAGAGTGAGTGAGCCATGTTTGTCAAGTTCCTATGCCCGTCCACGTCGACGTGATTATGGACGTGAAAGAGGGGTCCAATGTGTTTGCAGCCGGCTCAGGTGTAGAGGGGTATGGGGTTGGAGAATGAGTGGGGTGGGGGTGTGTGTGGGTGGGTGGGGGGAAGGTGTGTGTGGGTGGGGGAGGAAAGTGTGTTTGTGTTTGGGTGTGTGGGGTGTGTGTGTGGGGGGGCAGTGGGTATGGGTGTTAGTGTGTGTGTGTGTGGGTTGGGGTTGGGGATGGGGGTGGGTGGGGGTAGTGGGTGGAGGGGCAGTGTGGGTGAGTGGGTTGAGAACGGGAGGGAAGTGGGGGGGGAGTGTGTGTATGTGAAGGAACACTGGGAAGAAGTGTGTGTGTGGGATGTGGTAGGGCTAGGGGGGTGTGTGTGTGCTGAGCCCCCCCCCCCCCCTTCCCCCCCCCCCCCCCCCAGCCTAAGAATGTGTCAGCCATGTTTGTCAAGTTCCTATGCCCGTCTACCGACACAATCATGTGTGTGTGCATGTATTTGTGGGGGGGAAGTGTGTGGTGTGTGTGTGGGGGGGGGAGGTGTGGGGGGATGATGATGCCTCACCCAATGTGGTGGTGGTGGTGGGGGAGGGGTGTTGATGGCCCATCCAAGCCTAAGGGGGTGTCAGCCACTGTGTGTTGGGGGGGGGTCGGAGGTGTGGGTGGGTGGGTGGGTGGGTGGGGGGGGGTAACATGGGAGGAAGTAAGTGTTTGTGGGGTGCGTGTGTGTGTGTGTGGAGGGGGGTGGGGGTGAGGGAGGGTTGCTGGCCCCCCGGAGCCTAAGGGTGCTCCATGTTTCTCAAGTGTGTCCTGTGCCCGTTCACCGACGCGGTTATGGACGTGAAGGAGGGGTCCAAGGTGTTTTCAGCCGGCTCAGATACAGAGGGGTTGGGAAATAGTGGGTGGTGTGTGTGGTGGAGGGGTGGGGTTGTTTGAGGGGAAGTAAGGGGGAGTGTGTGTGTGTGTGTATGTGTGAAAGAAAGAAAGAGGGGCCAAGGTGTTTTCAGCCGGCTCAGGTACAGAGGGTTACAGGTTGGATTGTGAGTGGGGGGGAAGGTATGTGTGTGTGTGTGTGTGTGTGTGTGTGTGTGTGTGTGGGGGGGGGGGGGAGCTGGGGCGGAGTGGATGTGAAGGAGGGGTCCAAGGTGTTTCCAGCCGGCTCAGATGCAGAGGGGTAGTAAAGGGGTGGGTGGTGTGTTTGTGATTGTGCTTGTGGGTGTGTTGATGGTGAGTGGATGTGAAGGAGGGGTCCAAGGTGTTTTCAGCTCAGGTACATAGGGGTACGGGGTTGGAGTGTGAGTGGTGGTGGTAGTGGGGGGGGGCTGGAGGTTTTACCTAAACCCACCTAAACTCCCAAACACCCACCCCCACAACCCACAACCCAACCACCTCAACCACCTCAGCCACCCCAAACACCCACACCCACAACCCACAACCCAACCACCTCAACCACCTCAGCCACCCCAAACACCCACACCCACAACCCACAACCTAACCACCTCAGCCACCCCAAACACCCACCCACCTCATCTCCCATCAAGCAGCCCCCCTCAGGTGATGTCGAGGTCCTCAATGATGGTACACACAAACACACCCTACACACACACACACACTCCCTACACACACACACACACACACACACACACTCCCTACACACACACACACACACACACACACACACACTCCCTACACACACACTAGCTAGCTCCTTGCCGTCTTCCTTCTTTTCCAAGTCCACCGGAGCGAGACCCACGGGAACCAGGTACACAAAGTGGATTATACCGTTTAAAGACTTGTCTAGGTCAAGTCAGGATCGAAATTGGACTTGGGCTTTAAATTTGAATTGTTACATGGTTCTTCTACCAACGTTCTTCGGCCAACTCTGGAATTCTCACCGTCTTCCAAATCCAGGTCTTGACGAGGGAGACCCATTGTCAGTTTGGCACATACTACGCGGATTATATAGTTCAAATACTTGTCCAATTCAAGCCAGGAAATTATTCTTTAACTTGGACACTTCGTGAGATGTATGGCTCTAGCCTGTGAGGCTGCTCTCCATCTTTGGCAGTAGCATCAACATTACATACATAATTATAAAAAACTTGCTTAATTAAATCTCTTCATACAATTATTTATAAGCAGGGACAACATATCATTTGAACTTGGCTGCTTATGTACTTAAACCTGAACTTGGTTACAAAGCTCCTGCCAGCAATTTGGCTGCTATCCAGGGATACTGTATTCCTTGCCACGATTTATCAGGAATCGCCCGCTTGTCAATGTTTGGTCCATCGCGCCCCCAGGTGTGGAAACGTTTCTAAGTATCAGATATTTTAGTGGAGCATCAGGCTGCCACGATATTAAACTTTTCCGGATGGTAGATCCTCTGCCTGAGCACCGGGCTGCCATAATTATAAACGTTTCCGGATTGCAGGTGCTTGGCTTGGGCATCAAACAGTCCGATGATAAACGTTTCGATAGCGCAAAGGCATCGTGCGCTGGCCACCAGCAGTTATCACCGGCAGGCGAAGTTCAAGTTTTCACACACGAGCTCCCAGACTCCAGGCCAAGTCAAAGTTGTAGTTGGAAATAGCAGGGCTCTTGGTAACTGCGGTATTGGTACGGCGTCGAGTATTCAGTCTCCCACACGAACCAATGCTCTCAAGTTATCAAATGGCCCAGATGAATAGGTGAAAACTGCTCGTCTAGATCTGAGCAACGTCGAGAAGGGTGTGCAGTGTGCTACCGCCTGCAAGCAGCTGCCAGGCCGAAGCCGGCCGTAGCATACCTCACCATTATTGGCGCCCCTGTCAAGTGTGTCATTTTCGCCTAGGTTATCTGGGTTCGATTTTGTATGCTGAAGTACCAGAAAGGCCAACTTTATAACATAAAGGATAGTGCAGCCCGATACTAAAATCAACTCTGGCAAAAAAAGCAGCCCGCTTGTAAACGTTTTCAATGTCCAAATGTTACACATGATTTCAAACGTTTGTAATTTCCCCAATGTTACTCCCAGGCAACGTTTAAACGTTTATGGCAAAAGCCTTAGGAAGATCATTGCTGCTATTCTTCGGCAATAAGGCATTAAGTACCGTAAGCACATGAAATAATGACGAGCAAATTGGCAGGAGGGGTTTCGCCCAAAAGGATTATGCCCCAATAGGGAGCGCCGGTGGAAAGGGCTGTCCGCAATAAATATGACCAGGTACACTGCAATGCAGTGCACGTTTAAGGTTTCAAAATAAAACCCTCCAAAAGCGGTGGGCTACAAGTCCAAGGGTACCGGTAACCATTCAGTTTCGTTCTAGCCCTCAAGTTGATGAATCCTCAACTACTCTTTTTGAGCCACACTTGAATCTAATTTGAAAGGGGGGGAAATCGATTTAAATGAATTCCGCCGAATGTAACTTGGGCCAATTTATGGAGCGCCCGAAATCTGTAACATCTGCCAACCATATGGAAACATAAAGAGACGTTACAGCGCGTTACATCTTGACTTCAAGTGTGCCCCTAGTTTGACTAAGTAAACTACCGGTAGTCAAGGTGAAATTCTGATGATAACGCCTGGTGGGGAAGGGAACCCCGTCTATTGGCAGTAGAGAACGTGGCTGCTACCTCGGAAACACTATCGTGGCGGTTGATGGGGACTGCAAACAATTAAGCGCCCATGTAGGGATTCGAACCCTGCACCTTCTGATTTCAACGAGCTCTACAACTGAGCCATTCGTCGAAACGGGATCAAATGTTCAAGGAAAAGAACAACAAGCGGAGTGAGCAAGGAGGTCAATATAGGCTAGTCACACACTCGTGATGGACTTATCCTAATTGTCGAGTGGGATATGTTTGTTGCTATACTCCCCAGGAAACAAGGAACAACAAGACAAGCACTAAAGAGTGCACTTCCAAGCGACTGTTGTGAAATATACGTAGCGCTAATTCTTGCCAAACATCGATGCAGTGGTGCACACTCTGCTATGGCCGATCGAAGGATGCCCCTCACCTAAGCTTGCCTATTGATACGTTTCGCGCTCTGGGCTGGATGGTATAATATTACCCAGTCAACACTAAGACGGGTCTGAGTTTCGAGCCCCAGCCAGGTTCACCAAATCTCAGATTTACCGCCTTGGAAGAGGTAGAGAACTTCTCTCCGTGCTGTAGCACGGTAGTCTGCTATCCAGGGATACTGTATTCCTTGCCACGATTTATCAGGAATCGCCCGCTTGTCAATGTTTGGTCCATCGCGCCCCCAGGTGTGGAAACGTTTCTAAGTATCAGATATTTTTGTGGAGCATCAGGCTGCCACGATATTAAACTTTTCCGGATGGTAGATCCTCTGCCTGAGCACCGGGCTGCCATAATTATAAACGTTTCCGGATTGCAGGTGCTTGGCTTGGGCATCAAACAGTCCGATGATAAACGTTTCGATAGCGCAAAGGCATCGTGCGCTGGCCACCAGCAGTTATCACCGGCAGGCGAAGTTCAAGTTTTCACACACGAGCTCCCAGACTCCAGGCCAAGTCAAAGTTGTAGTTGGAAATAGCAGGGCTCTTGGTAACTGCGGTATTGGTACGGCGTCGAGTATTCAGTCTCCCACACGAACCAATGCTCTCAAGTTATCAAATGGCCCAGATGAATAGGTGAAAACTGCTCGTCTAGATCTGAGCAACGTCGAGAAGGGTGTGCAGTGTGCTACCGCCTGCAAGCAGCTGCCAGGCCGAAGCCGGCCGTAGCATACCTCACCATTATTGGCGCCCCTGTCAAGTGTGTCATTTTCGCCTAGGTTATCTGGGTTCGATTTTGTATGCTGAAGTACCAGAAAGGCCAACTTTATAACATAAAGGATAGTGCAGCCCGATACTAAAATCAACTCTGGCAAAAAAAGCAGCCCGCTTGTAAACGTTTTCAATGTCCAAATGTTACACATGATTTCAAACGTTTGTAATTTCCCCAATGTTACTCCCAGGCAACGTTTAAACGTTTATGGCAAAAGCCTTAGGAAGATCATTGCTGCTATTCTTCGGCAATAAGGCATTAAGTACCGTAAGCACATGAAATAATGACGAGCAAATTGGCAGGAGGGGTTTCGCCCAAAAGGATTATGCCCCAATAGGGAGCGCCGGTGGAAAGGGCTGTCCGCAATAAATATGACCAGGTACACTGCAATGCAGTGCACGTTTAAGGTTTCAAAATAAAACCCTCCAAAAGCGGTGGGCTACAAGTCCAAGGGTACCGGTAACCATTCAGTTTCGTTCTAGCCCTCAAGTTGATGAATCCTCAACTACTCTTTTTGAGCCACACTTGAATCTAATTTGAAAGGGGGGGAAATCGATTTAAATGAATTCCGCCGAATGTAACTTGGGCCAATTTATGGAGCGCCCGAAATCTGTAACATCTGCCAACCATATGGAAACATAAAGAGACGTTACAGCGCGTTACATCTTGACTTCAAGTGTGCCCCTAGTTTGACTAAGTAAACTACCAGTAGTCAAGGTGAAATTCTGATGATAACGCCTGGTGGGGAAGGGAACCCCGTCTATTGGCAGTAGAGAACGTGGCTGCTACCTCGGAAACACTATCGTGGCGGTTGATGGGGACTGCAAACAATTAAGCGCCCATGTAGGGATTCGAACCCTGCACCTTCTGATTTCAACGAGCTCTACAACTGAGCCATTCGTCGAAACGGGATCAAATGTTCAAGGAAAAGAACAACAAGCGGAGTGAGCAAGGAGGTCAATATAGGCTAGTCACACACTCGTGATGGACTTATCCTAATTGTCGAGTGTGATATGTTTGTTGCTATACTCCCCAGGAAACAAGGAACAACAAGACAAGCACTAAAAAATTGGCCCAAATTTCTAAAATGTCATCTCACCACGTCGGGTGTCGAGCACGGTGTGATACCGACGCGTATCTAACACAAATCTGATGTACATCTAACAAAATCTAATTCTGATTTATCCTAAAACTGTCTGTACGGGGGCGAATTCTGGTTTGTTAGCGCGCATTGAATGAGTCGCAGTTCGACAGAGAGAGATTCGAGTTTGTAATGCGTAATGTGTACAGACTTTGCGTGGTTTACACTCGTTTTTCGAGTCTCACTCGGACCACTTGTATTCGATTGATTGAAGCCGCGCATTGTGCGGTTTTCGCAACCTCATTCACTATGGTCCGGTCATCAAAAGAAACCGCATGATCTCAAGCAGGCTTCTGCTTGACAGCAATATTTTTTCTGGATGGTGGTGCGGGCACCGCGTAGCGGGTGCAGAGGGATCGAGCTGCTGACTCACTGAATGATCCCATGTGGCACGATCAGCCAAGCAACAACCCATCTGCGACTTGGTGGTTCCGTCAAAAAGACACTCCCATTTTTTGTCACAGGGACAAGGAGTGGTTACAATAGATCAATCAATATATCTCGATCTCAATCAATATATTTAATTTAAAATATATACACTTTCATTCATTCATTAAATGCCACGAGTGGCAAAACTACCTCAAGCGAAAAAAGAAACGAAGAGTCGAGCTGATGTCGTTTGCTACACAGGTCCCCGTCCGAGCGGAAAGAAGGACGACTCTTACACGTCCGAAGAGTTCGTCGCGTTTATGAAGATTGAGGCTCTCAGTTTCTCTGACAAAAAAGAACGGACGCTTGATGAATGGATCGAGTGGGCAGGCGCGATGCGCATGAAAGCATCGAGTTGCAGAAAAGTAACAAAATGCAACGATAAATTATCGTCTGCGCGTAAGGTAGATGAGAAAACTTCAAAGCCCCTCGAATCTTGTATCAAGAGCAAATGTATTAGTCGTTATGAACTCATGGCGAAGTTTACTAAGAATGACAAAACCGCCATGAGCTCGTTCGATAAACACGCACTTTCCGCGGAGTGCGGTGCCGTTAATTGCTCGAAGGAAGGCGTGAAATATGGCAAGGCGACCAAAGCATCTGACGCAATATCGAAGCGATGCAACAGAATCCGCTAAGCGAAGGCGATTTTACTACTTCTGCTTGGACACTCTTTTTGGTTTTATGAAGGGGGAATCGCTGGAATTCCTGTCCCGAATGACTTGACAGTGGAATTCAGCTACTGACTCCCACCCACCACGGATTTCGCAGACCACACATTTTGGCACAAATTTTTAAAATGTCATCTCACCACGTCGGGTGTCGAGCACGGTGTGATACCGACGCGTATCTAACACAAATCCGATGTACATCTAACAAAATCTAATTCTGATTTATCCTAAAACTGTCTGTACGGGGGCGAATTCTGGTTTTTCGTTCGGCGCATCGAATGAGTCGCAGTTCGACAGAGAGAGATTCGAGTTTGTAATGTGTAATATGTACAGACTTTGCGTGGTTTACACTCGTTTTTCGAGTCTCACTCGGACCACTTGTCTTCGATTGATTGAAGCCGCATTGTGTCGCGGTTTTCGCAACCTCATTCACTATGGTCCGGTCCTCAAAAGAAACCGCGTAATCTAGAGCAGGATTCTGCTTGACAACACTATGGGAATTCGCGGGTCCCGTGGAACGGGACAGTGAAATTGAGCTGCTGACTCGCAACGTGATCAGATGGGGTGCCGCATGGCTCAAAAAGTAATAAAGGGACTCTGAAGACAGACGTGTCTCAAGCAGGATTCTGCTTGACAACACCATGGGAATTCGCGGGTCCCGTGGAACGGGACAGTGAAATTGAGCTGCTGACTCGCAACGTGAACTGATGGGATTGATTAAAGGGGGCAGTGGTGTTGTCCACACACCACTGCGGATTTCGCAGACCCCCGTCTCGTACATTCATCCTCACACACACCAAGGTGGCTTGCGCAGCCCCCACGTTCGTCCATTCATCCTCACACACACCAATGTGGCTTGCGCAGCCCCCACGTTCGTCCATTCATTCTCACACACACCAAGGCGGCTTTAGAAGCCCCCCGTCAGTCCATTCAGTCATCTTCACACACGCACGGCGGCTTTCGAAAAACGAGTGTAAACGGATGGGGGGACATGTGAGACATTCTCCGGAAGAATTTTTCAGTATTTATTTTTTGTTGAAATAATTGTTGGTCCCGAGATGGAGAGCCTTTTCAGAGGTGTTCATGTGAACACGTTTAAAATAGGGATTGATTGATGATTCTTATTTTTTTGTTGAAATAATTGTTGTTCCCAAGATGGAGAGCCTTTTCTGACTCGCAACGTGATCAGATGGGGGGCAAAGGGGCTCAAAGTAATAAAGGACGTCTGAAGACAGACGTATACCTAACGGGCGGTCTCAAGCATGCATTCAGCTTGACATCTATTGTTATTTTTCAGTTATTACAACTTACCAATTATAGCTTTTCTACTTGTTACATGAAAGTCCAAAAGTTACACCAAAAAGAGAAAGTCCCCAGAGAGGGAATGAATGAGAAAGGTTTCCTTTTTTGGTGTAACTTTGTAGCTTTTGTGTAACACTAGAGACAATGGCTTCGAAGGTCTGTTTTGCCCATCACCACCACCACCATCATCATGCACTTGAGGGTGTGTGTGAAAGGGGTCTGAGAAGCGATGGAGAGCCTTTTCAGAGGTGTTCATGTGAACACGTTTAAAATAGGGATTGATTGATGATTCTTATTTTTTTGTTGAAATAATTGTTGTTCCCAAGATGGAGAGCCTTTTCTGACTCGCAACGTGATCAGATGGGGGGCAAAGGGGCTCAAAGTAATAAAGGACGTCTGAAGACAGACGTATACCTAACGGGCGGTCTCAAGCATGCATTCAGCTTGACATCTATTGTTATTTTTCAGTTATTACAACTTACCAATTATAGCTTTTCTACTTGTTACATGAAAGTCCAAAAGTTACACCAAAAAGAGAAAGTCCCCAGAGAGGGAATGAATGAGAAAGGTTTCCTTTTTTGGTGTAACTTTGTAGCTTTTGTGTAACACTAGAGACAATGGCTTCGCGGGTCTGTTTTGCCCATCACCACCACCATCATCATGCACTTGAGTGTGTGTGTGAAAAGGGTCTGAGAAGCGATGGAGTGTGTGTGTATAAGGGAGAGAGGAAATGTATAATGGAGAGGAGAAGAGTAGAGATGAATATGAATTCAAACGAATAATAGCTCTCACATTAATGATGTCATCGAGCAAGGAGACTAGGTTCTTCACGCCAAAAAACCAAAATGGAGACAAGGGGATATCAACGTTGTCAAAGAAACGATACTTCGAACTGGAAGAGAGAGTGAATAGCATACTGGGGGATAGATGCGAGGCAGAGGCGGGTATGGTCATGAAGGCGATGCGTGAGATCATGAAGTTCGACCCGAATGTCTCAAGGTACAGCGAGGAGGTCAGGGAGGCGCTTGGGGAGAGCTGCAGAAAGTGGAGGCAACGGAATAAAGAGGAGAAGAATGCGGCAAGACAACATGTTTTAGTATGAAACGCAACACACATTCATGGATGCAGACACGCATGCGAGAAGAGAAAACAATCATCTTAGGGTGTCTTAAAGGAAATACTGTATGAATGCATAACATCAATTAAACGACATGGCATCCTACGAAGAGTTGCAGAAGCTCAGCGCGTGGCTGAAGAGATCTGAGGCGAGCGTGGGCCGAACGGTGTTGATGCCCATGACTACCAGTGACGTGAAGGCACCGATGTTCAAGCATGCCGGGAAAGCGCAGTGGGGATGGGCCGAGGCGGACGCGTACGCGAATAGCAACCCCACACACACGCCCTGGGGAATGTTGCTGGATGGATTGGTCGTGGTCGACGCGGACGACGCAGAGACAGTGGAGTGGTTGGAGATGATGAAATATGAAGAGGGAGAAGTTGGCGAGGCCATGCAGAGGTGCGCAATCCAAGAGACAAGGAAGGGACGACATTACATGTTCTTGCGCCCGCAATGGGCGGACGAGGAGGGGTACTATGACGGCGCAAGGCAGGTCAAGCACAAAGAGGTTGACATGAAGACTCTATGCAGGACAGGGACAAGAAGTTTGTTGTCGGTTGCGCCCACGGAGGGGAAGGCGTGGGTGAAGGGAAGGGCTCCGTGGGAGCTCGAGTCGATGATGATACCGTACATTCCAAAGGCGCTGATGGAGAGGGTGGCGAAGAAGATCAGGACTGCGGGCGCCTCAAAGGCAAATGTAGCAACCAAAACAGAGGTGGAAGTTTGTGAAGTAATTAAAATATAAAAAAATAATTATCGCTCATACTCGTCCTCTAATATTTTGTAATTAGTGCGAGTAGGAACTACATAGGAAGCTTTGTCAGACAATATTCTATATTTTGTTTGTTCATCTATAGGCATGGAATTGGGTTTCTTATGCCAATATTTTATTTTAATATCATATAATTCTTTTTCCTCTTGTTTAGTCCGTCGGTCCGGTAATCCATAGTGATTTCTGAAGGCTTTATCCACTAGTGCAAGCTGTTCTAATTCGTCTTCTTCCTCTTTTTTGTTTTTACTCTGTGTTGGTAATCTGTGTTGGTAATCTGTGTTGGTAATCTGTGTTGGTACTCTGTGTTGGTAATTTCTTCTGTTTTCATTTTGTTCACCCCAAGTTGCAAACCGAAGAGCTTCTTTAGCTTTGGCATTTGCATTTGCATTTGCATTGGATCTGGCATTGGATTTGCCATTTGCATTTGCATTTGCATTGGATCTGGCATTGGATGTGCCATTTGCATTTGCATTTGCATTTGCATTTGCATTGGATCTGGCATTGGATTTGCCATTTGTGTAATGACCTTGTGAGGCATTGGCACCCAAACCTCCATTCTGTTTTTTTGGTTTGAACGGAACGAACATCATGCGATCGTCATTACCCTTCATTTTAACGAAGAATGAGCCGTTATCGCCCTTATGGAGAACGCGTGTGACACCATCATTGCATTCAGCGGAGTCTTTCGTCTTCGTCTTCGTCTTATCGTTCATATGTTCATAGGTTTTTATACATTCTAACACATTTTAGTTTTTAGGAGATAATGGGCGTTCCTGCCTCCCGGCCTATTTTTTTAAATTTCTAATCAGGATTTAGAGCCTCCGGAAAGACTCGCTAGCTTGAGACATCAGCACCAATGAATCACAATTCCGCTCCATACCATGTTTCGCAACCAGTCAAAATCGGCCGGGAGGCAGGAACGCCCATTATTTGTTTCTCGATTGAGATGGGCCAAGTCTTACACTGTTTCAACCGCTTGAGATGCGGTGGCGGCGCATGCAAAACACAAAACACACAAAAACACACGGCGGCGGCTGTCGAAAAACGAGTGTGTGAGACATTCTCCGGAAGAATTCTGAAGTTCTTATTTGTTGAAATAATTGTTGTTCCCAAGATGGAGAGCCTTTTCAGAGGTGTTCATGTGAACACGTTTAAAATAGGGATTGATTGATGGATGATTCTTATTTTTTGTTGAAATAGTTGTTGTTCCCAAGATGGAGAGCCTTTTCAGAGGTGTTCATGTGAACACGTTTAAAATAGGGATAGATTGATGGATGATTCTTATTTTTTTTTGAAATAGTTGTTGTTCCCAAGATGGAGAGCCTTTTCAGAGGTGTTCATGTGAACACGTTTAAAATAGGGATTGATTGATGGATTGATTGATGGATTGATGATTCTTATTTTTTTGTTGAAATAGTTGTTGTTCACAAGATGGAGAGTCTTTTCAGAGGTGTTCATGTGAACACGTTTAAAATAGGGATTGATTGATGCGTAATTTACCGAAAAACTTAACCGTGAGACACCCAAGGCTGTGTTAGACCATTTTTACATTTCAGGTAAAACAGTGTCAGTCTCAGGCGAGCCGTTGAGATTGCAAATAATTAATTCAAAAAGAATTCCTCACATGGGCAAGGAGTGGGACAGGAAGAATAGTGGGTGGATTCAACTGGTTACAATAGACAATCTCAATCAATACATAGATCTCCATCTCACCCCCCACCACCTCATCAACTAACGTCCAGACCCACCCGCCCCCATGCTAAGTGGGCATACACCACAGTCACATGATTCGAATGTAGTCGAGTGATCGACTGTCACAACTGCATTCGCAGGGCAATCCCTGCAATTCACAAGCATAGGGATAGGCATACCAAACATCTTCATGATTAGGACAATAAAATCAGGAGACGAAGAGTGCTTCAAATCTCGCAGTCGAACTCCTTCCCTGTCGACAACATCCTCGCCACCATCCTCCTCGTCGATGATGCAAAAGATGCCATTCTTGATGTACGGAACACTTCCTGCATACTCGGAATGCATACACATGGAAGTTCGGAGCTGAATCTTGATAGCCCCCTTCTTCATCATAGCCATCTTCAGTGCCTGCGAACATGGGTGGATGGTTGGTCAGCTCATGCTATCGCAGATGGAGGAGCCATAGAGATAGAAAGCCGGCGCAATCCAAACGCGAACTTCGCAAATACTAGCACTAGCAGCAATGAAGGTAACCATGACTATCGCAGGTGGAGCCATAGAGCTAGCAAGCCTCGCAAATACTAGCAGCAATGAAAGTAACCATGACTGGATAATGCTTTCGCAGGTGGATACATACAGCTAGCAAGACTCGCAAATACTAGCATCAATGAAAGTAAACATGACTGGATAATGCTTTCGCAGGTGGAGACATACAGCTAGCAAGCCTCGCAAATACTAGCAGCAATGAAAGTAACCATGACTGGATAATGCTTTCGTAGGTGGAGACATACAGCTTGCAAGACTCGCGAATACTAGCAGCAATGAAAGTAACCATGACTGGATCTCGATTACTGCTACTATTGAACTCACCCTCGGAATCAGCTTTCGGAGTTCGCTGGATGCTCCCTAACACACGGAGTTCACCCTCGGAATCAGCTTTCGGAGTTCGCTGGATGCTCCCTAACACACGGAGTTCACCCTCGGAATCAGCTTTCGGAGTTCGCTGGATGCTCCCTAACACACGGAGTTCACCCTCGGAATCAGCTTTCGGAGTTCGCTGGATGCTCCCTAACACACTGAGTTCACCCTAGGAATTAGCTTTCGGAGTTCGCTGGATACACACTGAGTTCGTGAGAGAAGAATTGGAGAACTTCGGAACTTCGGAACTTCGGTACTTGGTTAAGATTGACATGGCTGGGGTGTGTGTGGCTTGGCCTGGGTGTGGCGTGGCCAGGGTTCGTATTTTTCGAGGCGCATGGGGACACGTGTCGTCTCAAGCAGACTTCTGCTTGACAACTATGTCGGGTGTATGAAAGAGGAATCGCGGGGACCCACGGAGTGGGGCAGGGGAATTCAAGTTGAGGACTCGTGGGAAGATTCGAGGCGCGCGAAAACATTACGCATTGGATTACGCATTGGTAGAGAGTTGGTTGGGACGCGCGTATCATGAGGATTTACGACGACGACAAGGGTTTCGTGTGCGCTTCAAACAAACGAGTGTAAGAAACGCAAAATACGGACAGATGACAGACGTACAATGGATACACGGAGGAGGACACACGCAAACGGCGGAACACTGTAGAATGTAGGATCTGACCTGCTTACACACGCGCGTCGGGGTATGGGGGGACACATGTCGCCTCAAGCAGACTTCTGCTTGACAACTATTTAAGGATTATGAAAGAGGACTCGCGGGACCCACGGAGTGGGGCAGTGGAATTGAGCTGCTGACTCGCGGAGATGACCTGTTTACACTCGTATTTCGAGGAGCATGAGGAACACGTGTCTGATCTGACCTGTTTACACTCGTATTTCGAGGAGCATGAGGAACACGTGTCTGATCTGACCTGTTTACACTCGTATTTCGAGGAGCATGAGGAACACGTGTCTGATCTGACCTGCTTACACTCGTATTTCGAGGCGCATGGGGGAACCGTGTAGTCTCAAGCAGACGTCTGCTTGACCCACGGGGTGAATTGTGAAATTGTCAAGCAGTGCCATAGAAGTCATACTTAAAAACACGCTTTGCTATATTAATTTTGACTTCCATGGCACTGCTTGAAAACTGACGCAGGTGGATGGAGGGTTTCTCAACCTGCTTAGAGGTCAAGCACGGAATTGAGCTGCGGACTCGTGTGCAGGATCTGACATGTTTATGGTGTAAACAGGATCAGAGTAAGCAAAATGTAGATGTTGTACCAGACCACAGGGTTATTATTATCCACACGAATCACCATTTCAACCACGCAATTGGATTATTATCCGACTGAACAAGGATCCGACTTGAAACGATGCCGACGGACGCAACAAAACAACCCAAGGCCAACTTAGCGCCATGCCCACCCATCATGGGGCGGGAGCAAACTGGCACAGGCTAAGGCCAAAGGCGAGCATGCAGGCAGATGCACGATCATGCGGCACGCGCTAGGTCAGCTGCAACTCAGTGGGTGAACGTTCGGATCACAAGGAATGACAGACTCTTGCTGTTTTTGTCGGTTTCCTTTCCCCGGTTTTCTCCCTCCTAGTTCCCTTCTCTTTTCTCCTTCTTGCCCTCCCGTACTTTTTCCCCACCCTCATTCTATCCCTTTATGCTTGGAGCTGCGGTTGTTGCTGGTCCTACGGCATTGTCTCTCTCCCTCCCTCTCTTACCTTCCTCTCCCCGTCCTCATTCTCTCATTCTTCATTTTCCCCCTACTTTTTCCTCATTTCTCCTTTTTTCCTCAATATTTTTCTCTCTAGCTCCGACTCGCCCGCTCTTGTCCTTTCCACTCTTTATAAGCCCCGCTCTCCTGTTTCCTTTATCCTCCCCATCATTGCGTTCCTCCCTTCCTTTTCCTTGTTCTACCTTCCTCTCCTTTTCTGATCTTGGTTGGCATAGCGCCCCTCTTTCTCCTCGCGTTATTTCCGCTCTTCGATCCTTTTGGCGATTTGTTGGCCTCGCATCTTCTCCCCCAGTCGGGTTTTTCTTTGCTTTTTCTACGATCATGCGTGCACGCGTGCCCGCAGATGCAGCTGCAGGACCCGTTCAGTGGATGGAGACAGTTCGGATGCTACAAGGAATGGACAGACGCAAACGAGGCGCTGCAAAGACTCAAGGGACACGCAAGGCACGCGTTCGAGATCATACCGTTCGGAAAGCCATGCAAGCCGTACCTTGATATCGACGGTCCACCACTTCCGAACGACCAGGTGCCCTTCCCAGACGTCGCCGCGCTGGTCGCACACACAGAGGACGCAATCAAGATGATATTCAGCAACGACTACGGAATCCAGATCGACGTCGACAACGACCTCATATGGCTCGTCAGCCCAAACGCCAAGAAGCTCAGCCTGCACCTCATCATCGACACGAAGAGAGAAGGAACGCCGCTCCACGTGTACAGCAGCAATCATCAATCAGACACCACAGGCGCAGCACACCTCGCCATGAGACTGCAGCAGCTAGACCCAAACGGGGTCGGGAAGCTCGTAGACATAGGTGTATACACAAGGGACAGAGAAATGCGCCTCCAGGGCTCGTGCAAATTCAACAAGGACGCGGACTCGGTCCTCGTCCCGCTCAAGCAGCACCACAAGGATGACCCAGACACACCACTCAGGACAGTCATCTCAAACGTGCCAGAGGATGCCGCACTCATACAGGTGCCAGAGCACATACCGAGATACGTCAAGAAGAACGGGATTGCATGGCCGGCACGACCGCGCACGCAAACAGTCGCAGACGCAGTCAGAGCGGCGGGAACCATCATCGCAAAGGCCGTAGAGAAGGAACCGCATGTCCGACGCGCCGACATAATCGTTCGCATGCTCGACCTACTCAGACGAGACATGCACCCGTCAGCATTCCACGACAGACGACCCGCGGAGGACGCATTCGATCGATCCGTAGGCGTCAGGTTCAACTACAGTGACAGGAGTGAACCGTGCTACACAGGAAACATACACTACGGAGAGCAGAACATGCGATGCTTTGTAGACACAGCAGGCAACTGCATCGTCAAGTGCTTCTCCGCCACATGCGACAACCATGCACCCGCGTGCATCGGAAGACTCGCTGAACCAGGTGGAGATTCATGGGACGCGGGAGCATTGCACGTCAACAGTAGGTACATAGACATCGACGCATGCCTAGAGATGAAGCAGGCGGTCGATGTGTGGTTAGACCCGGAGCGAAAGGACGTCAACACGCTCTCCGTGCGCAGCCCGATGGGGTCAGGAAAGTCCACCATGCTAGACGCACTCCTAGAACGCGTGGGAGAGGACAAGACCGTGCTCGTCGTCACATACAGACAGTCGCTCGCGCTAGAGCACAAGAGAAAACTGGCGCGCAAGGGATTTGTATCATACCTAGACGCCGACGTCACACCACAGGACCTCAGGCGAAGGGATAAGACACCGCGCGTTATCTGCCAGATCGAGTCGCTACACAGGCTATCAGAGCACACGTGCATGCGATACCTCACATCGGGCTTTGACATAGTTGTGCTCGACGAAGTGGAATCTCTGCTGCGACATTTTCTGTCGCCAACCGTTGTCACCCCATTGGCTGAGATGCGGGGTCTTGCGGACACGCTCAACGCGACGACAACCGGCGTCGTCACAATGGACGCGACATGGGGCAGCGTCACGAAAGAATTCCTCAAGCAGGCAGGATTGCGCAACCTGCTCGTCGTCAACGACTACCGGAGCACAGAGAACGCGCGCACATTCTCCATATGGAAGGACGAGGTGACATGGAGCGCGCAGATCCGAGACGACATCACCGCAGGCAGGAACGTCGTCGTCGTCTCGCTCAGCCAAGAGAGAGCGATGCAGGTGCACAAGGTCGCACTTGACACATTCGACGATCCGAAGGACGCGGTCAGACTCTGCCTGCTGCACACGTCCAAGACAGCCGACTCGGTCAAGGCGAAGCTCATAGACGTAGACGCACTCTGGAGCAGCAAACGGATCGTCGTGTACACGCCGACCATATCGGCGGGCATCGACTTCAGCACCGAGCATTTTGACAGGATGTACCTATACCTGTGCCCCGGGTCCACGGGGCCGATGGGCGCGTTGCAGATGACAGGACGCGTGCGCCACCTGGTCGACACCGACGTCAGGACGCTCGTCGCCAAGAACATGCGGGTGGCACGAGAGGCAACCCGACAACACTTGACGCACGTCGACCTCTACCAGTGGCTCAGGTGCGATAGAGGGGTGAAATTGTAAAAGTGCCATAGAAGTCATACTTAAAAACACGCTTTGCTATATTAATTATGACTTCTATGGCACTGCTTGAAACTGACGCAGGTGGATGGATGGTTTCTCTACGTGCGACGATGTCAAGCACGTCCAAGCGATCGACGGCGGAGAAGAGCACACGCTGCAGGAGCTCTCGGGTGGCGCTCTCGCTCCGTTGTGTGCGACCGTGGCTCCACCGACTCTGAAGATGACTGTCGAGAGCTACTTTCTGGCGGAAATACACAATGCCAGCTTCGACTACCTGTCCTGCTTTGCAGACCTCGTGGAGCCTGCAGGTCACCGCGTGGACCTCGGTACCAGCTACGCTGCGGTCAGTGCCGCACGTGTGATAGCCCCTGGGGAGGGAGACGTGGAGGCGACTAGCGAGTTCCTGTTGCGCGTCCTCAAGGCTCAGGAGCAGATGGATGCGCTCACCGGGTCTGCCCCTGTCGCTGTACCTGCCCCTGCCCCTGTCGCTGTACCTGCCCCTGGCACTGTCGCTGCCCCTGTCGCTGTACCTGCCACTGGCACTGTCGCTGTACCTGGCACCAACATCCTCAGCAACCCTGATGTGCCCACTGCCATGCGGCGCAAGGATCTCATGGATGCTATCGAGCAGCGCGTGATGGCCAACGACGCGAGCGAGGACGACAAGTTCATTATGTACCTGAACCGCTACTGCTCTGCATGGGGCGTCGACCGCGTCGACGAGGAGTTCCTGATGGAGAACAAGCCTGGTGCTGTCGGTTCTCCTAAGGCGAGGCTCATGTCGCGCCTGCTGTGCCCGATCCTGCGCCCGGTGCGCGGCGCCGACGTGCACACGACTGAGCACTCAGGGTTGCTGAAGATAGTTCTCATCGAGGAGACACTTGCTGCTCTGGGATTTTCGTCCCCGTTCGACACCGAGACCGTGATCCCAAATCTGATGACGGTGTTCGACACCAAGCTCAAGGGAACACAGATGTTCCGAGAATACAACAACACCGCTCGACTGTTCAGCCAGGCCTCGTGTGGCGTTCGCGACGGGTGGGACCTGTGCAAGGTGTCCAAGGCGGTCAAGATGATCCTGAGTGCAGTGGGTCTAGACATGATGAACGAGACCAAGCGCGTTCAGGTAAAGGGCAAGAGGACTCAGGAGGCGAGAAACTACCGCCTGTGCCCGGAGAGTGTCTGCCGTATGCTCGAGCTCGTTAAACTTCGTCTTCTGCGAACGGACCTCACGCCCTTAAACACGCACGCCGCCGCTGCCCTTTCAGGTCACGAACTGTCCATGTACAAACACCTGGTTGACGTAGCGTCGCCTGTCGCGTATGTCTTCGAGCATGACGACGACGAGACGTCAGGCCTAATAGTATAATAATGGTGTAAACGAGCGCATTGGGATACAGCATGTGAGCAGCTCGACAGAGATCATGGCGCACATGACAACCAATGTCGTGTACGCGTTGTTTGAGCACAAGTTCATTCAGAAGGATGAGATCGTCTTCAAGGTGGGCAGGACGTCGAATCCCTTTGGTCAGCGACTTTCTCAGTACCCGAAAAACTCAAAGATGATATTCGCAATCCACGTACTTAATCCGCGTGCTTGTGTGGAGGCTGAGACTGCCCTGCTCCGGTACCTTAGCGGAGACCCTCGAGTCAAGCACCGTCGATACGAGTACTACCAACTTGACGCGGGTGATGCAGGTGCCGTCTTTCGGGAGATGGCCGATATCGTATTCCAGTACGTGTGGACAGGTAGCGTCGACAGCCTTGATTGCGGCACCGAGGACGTGCCAACCGACCCCCCCATATTTGCCGTTCTTGAGCAAGAGAAGGAGCGAACGTCTTGAGGCGCAATACCCCAAGGATGCTGGAGCTCGTGAAGCTTCGTCTTCTGCGCACGGACCTCACGCCGCAGCTGCCCTTTCTGGCCACGAGATGTCCATGTATAGACAAGCCATAATCCATCGGCAAACAATTATTAGATAGATAGATAGATAGATAGGATAGATAGGATAGATAGATAGATAGATAGATAGGATAACGCACTTTATCACGACACATACCGCATCCTCACACACGCGTCGCGGAGGCTGCTGTCGAGATCATGATGATGATGATGCCCACCAACCACTCACTCACGCATTCTCACGCAAACGGCGGAACACGGTCGAATGTCGTGTGTCATGTAAGGATGCGGGGGGCGCTGCTGACACACGTGCCGCTCGACATCCATTTAGGGTTTTGAGATGGGGGGACGGATATAGGGAGGTGTTACAGGATGATGAGTGACGGAATCATATCCACTGGCTGACCAAGACTTCTTCAGACGATCACCGAGACATGCATGGCATGTTGGTTGGGTTATTTATTTGTTTCTACGATTTTGAAGGTTTAAGGGAGCATAACTGATAGTGACCGTTATTACAATTGTAAACACAAACAACTGAACAAAAAAGACAAAAAAGATCGCACACAATGAACTCGTCGAGGAAGGTCACGAAGTTCGTCACGCCAACAAACCAAAATGGAGACAAGGGGATCTCAACGTTGTCAAAGAAGAGATACTTCGAGATGGAAGAGAGAGTGAAGATGATACTGGGGGGTAAATTACAGGAAGAGGCGGGAATGGTCATGAAGGCGATGCGTGAGATCATGAAGTTCGACCCGAATGTATCAAGGTACAGTGAGGAGGTCAGGGAGGTGCTTGAGGAGAACTCAAGGAAGTGGAGGCAGCGGAATAAGGACGAGAAAAATGCGGTGAGATTAAATTATGGTTTAGAAGTTTTATAGAGAGGTCAAGTAAGATTTGTCATGCCTCACTATCAAACTTCTCCACATCCGGAGATGTCTCAAGCAGACACTTTATGATGATGAAATGTTTCAAGCAGACGCCTGCTCGAGAAAACCGATTGGTCCACTCTCATCAAGGACGGCGGCATATGTGTCGAGTCGAGTCACAGAGTCACAGAGTCACATGGCGACATCTCGCATCACGGCGGCACGTGTGTCGAGTCACAGAGTCACATGGCGACCTCTCGTATCACGGCGGAAACTGTCGAGTCGAGTCACATCACATCACATCACATCACATCACATCACATGGTGACCTCTCGCATCATGGCGGAAACTGTCGAGTCGAGTCGAGTCACATCACATGGCGACCGACCTATCGCATCAGGCGGCGGAACCTGTGTCGAGTCGAGTCACATCACATGGTGACCTCTCGCATCATGGCGGAAACTGTCGAGTCGAGGCAAAGATAACAAACAACACTTGGATGAGAACCGTCTCACATTAACAGATAACAAGCGGCGGAGCCCCTTTCACCTCCCCACAGCGGAGCGACTGGGGGCGACCGGAGGGGAGCCCACACAAAGGGTCCGCGAGGAACCGAGTGGGTGGGCGACCGGAGGGGAGCCCACAGTTCACATCAAGCTTGGAAGAAGCGAGATCGTCATTGGTAGAAGCGATATCGTCAGCGGTATCGGAGGACAAGCAAACGGCGGAAAACTGTCGCATCCACACCGTCCATTCATGACTAATACACGGATGCGGTGGCGGATCATCGCCATCGAATGAAGTGTAAACAACCATTTTTCAGTACAGCAAGGCACAGCAAGGCACAGCACAGCACACTTCACAAACGAATGAGTTCCTTTGACGAAATCAATGAAGATGTATTGGAGATCATTCTAGCCAATGCGATTTCGAACGAATCACACCTCAAACAAGTGCCTCTCGTCTGCGAAAAGTGGAGATGCGTCACACCCCGGTGTGTCACAAGGATCCACCTAAGACATTATAACAGTTTGGAATACGCAGTATCACGCATTTGCAGGCTCAAAGAGTTGAAAATAGGTGTCAATCGGGGGGAATACGTACCCTACCAATCAATGTCGGCTATCGAAGACAAGATCCAAGACATATCGCCGCTGTCCGGCCTCACTTCGTTGGTTCACCTGGACATATCGAACACCTACGTGACCGACATATCGCCACTGTACGGACTCACTTCATTGACGCACCTGGACATGTCGCACACCTACGTGACCGACATATCACCTCTGTCCGGACTCACTTCGTTGACGCACCTGAACATGTCGCACACACCTCTGTACAACATACAAGCTCTGTACGGACTCACTTCGTTGATTCACCTCAACATGGCGCACACACTTGTGACCGACATATCACCACTGGAAGGACTCACTTCGTTGATTCACCTAGACATTTCGCTAATACAAGCAAAACTCAAAGACATATCACCGCTGTCAGGTCTCACTTCGTTGATTCACCTAGATATTTCGCACCTCACGTACGTGGACGAACACCCATTATCAGCGATTTCAGGGCTCAATGCGTTGGTTCACCTCAACATTTCGCATTTAGGAAACAAACTAGAAGACATATCACAGCTGTCCGGACTCACAGAGTTGGTTCATCTGAACATGGCGTACACACGGGTGGGCGAACAGGACATATTATCACCGCTGGCAGGACTCACTTCGTTGATTCACCTCAACATGGAGGGCACCGACGTGGAATACCTATCATCTCTGTCCGGTATCAATTCGTTGATTCACCTAGACATTTCGCATCTCAAATACAAGCTCGAAGACATCTCACCGGTGTCCCCAACACTGCGTTGCTTCACCTGAACATGGAGGGCACACGTGTACCCTCTATATCACTACTGTCCGGCCTCACTTCGTTGGTTCATCTGAACATGGCGTACACATGTGTGGTCGAAGACCGAGTACCGATGTCCGGCTTCATTCCGTATTGTCGCCGGAGCAAGGTGATCGACATATCGCCGCTGTCCGGCCTCACTGAGTTGGTTCACCTGGACATATCGAACACCTACGTGACCGACATATCGCCACTGGCAGGACTCACTTCATTGGTGCACCTGGACATTTCGAACACCGACGTGGAAGACATATCACCGCTGGCAGGACTCACTTCGTTGGTTCACCTGAACATGAAGGGCACCGACGTGGAAGACATATCACCACTGGCAGGACTCACTTCATTGGTGCACCTGGACATTTCGAACACCGACGTGGACGACATATCACCTCTGGCAGGACTCACTTCGTTGACGTACTTGAAAAATGGATGGAATGATGTGTAAAATTGTTCAACGGGTCATCCTTAGTAAATGTAGCCGGTATCTACATATGGACTGACAATTCGTCCTACAGTCGGCGGAACAGTAAAATGAAACATCCCAATAAGGCGTCGACAGACGTTATAGTGTACGAGTGGATGGTCCTACAAAATGGCCCGTCCAGCAAAGAAACCTCCTTTCATGACGCATTGCACATCAACAAAGACCCCGTGTTCTTTTGGGCCACGGTACCGGGGAAGAGGCGATCGCTTAAGTGCGGCTGGTCCTTCAATGGACACTCTCGAAAGTACCGACAAAAGAACGATACGGAGTCTGCAGGATGGAGAGCCGTGATCTAAAAAAGAACCACGATATTCTCGTTAACATCCTGCAATTTGTTGATTCAAAATCGTATTGGTGTTCCACTGCCCCGTGGGTTGCTACACCATTTGGTTACACCGTAAGGTGTGCCGTACACTCCAGAAAACGGTTTCATTTTAGTATTCCGTCAAGTGTACCGTTGACAGATTAGCAACGAAAAAACTATTGTTTTAATAAAAACGAGTGTACATCCATAATCCATACAGGTCTCGGCATTGTTTTGCTGAGTATGTAACGTTCCCCCCGTTCCCCCAGTGGATCACATCACATCACATGGTGACCGACCTCTCGCATTACATGACGGCGGAAACTGTCGAGTAGAGTCGAGGCAAAGATAACAAACAACACTTGGATGAGAAACGTCTCACATTAACAAGCGGCGGAGCCCCTTTCACCTCCCCACAGCGGAGCGACTGGGGGCGACCGGAGGGGAGCCCCCACAAAAGGGTCCGCGAGGAACCGAGCGGGTGGGCGACCGGAGGGGAGCCCACAGTTCACATCAAGCTTGGAAGAAGCGATATCGTCAACGGTATCGGAGGACACAAGCAAACGGCGGAAAACTGTCGAATGTATCGGAGATGCGGAACACTGTCGGAGCAGGACGGAGTGCAAGCGTTCCTCGCCGAGAACTGCGAGTTTGCGGAAGATTTCAGGGAGTCGAGCGTTGCCTTGTTCCACATGTATCTCGAGGAAAGCGGGGACAGTAACGATCGAGAAAAGTGGTTCCACGGGCAGATGAAGAACAAGGGGGTCGTAACAAAAGTGCTTCAAATCAAAGGGAAGTCGACACAACAGGGATATATGGGATTGAGGCTACGACATGATGAATGAATGAATGCACGGCGGAAACATGTCCTCGTCTCCAAAAGACACCACGGCGGCACCTGTCGTGTCGAGTCGAGTCACATCACATGGCGACCTCTCGCATCATGGCGGAAACTGTCGAGTCGAGTCGAGTCACATCACATGGCGACCTCTCGCATCAGGCGGCGGCACATGTCGAGTCGAGTCACATCACATGGCGACCTCTCGCATCAGGCGGCGGCACATGTCGAGTCGAGTCACATCACATGGTGACCGACCTCTCGCATCACGGCGGAAACTGTCCAGTCGAGTCACATCACATGGCGACCACTCTCATCAGGGGAACCTCTGTCGAGTCACACTCTCGTCACAGAGCGACCTCTCACATCAGGCGGAGGCACATGTCGAGTCGAGTCGAGTCGAGTCACATCACATGGTGACCTCTCGCATCACGGCGGAAACTGTCCAGTCGAGTCACAGAGAGAGCGACCTCTTGCATAATGGCGGAAACTGTCGAGTCGAGTCACGTCACATGGCGACCGACCTATCGCATCATGGCGGAAATTGTCGAGTCGAGTCACGTCACATGGCGATTATGAAAGGGGAATCGCGGGACACACGGAGTGGGGTAGGGGAATTGAGATGCAGAAACCAAGTGTGTCAAGGCATCAATGCTGATGATGCACTGCACTGCACTGCCTGACTGACTGATTTCTCACATCACATCACATCACATGGCGACCGAACTCTCGCATCACGGCGGAACCTCTGTCGAGTCACATCACAGAGCGACCTCCATCATCGCATCAAGGACGGCGGAACCTGCGGCTTCTCCACGTGCCACACGGCGGAACATGCGGTTTCCCTAAACCCGAAACCCGGCTTTCGTCGCTTATAAAACTCGATGCATAATGGAAATGAAAGAGATTTGCGCAGTCAATCAATCGCTAGATTCCAGGATAATCAATCAATCGTACGCTTGCTGTCTGTCTGTCTGTCTGTCTGTCTGTCGCCAGAAGCCAAACAGGTGACCATTTGAGTTCAAGATGTCGCATGCATTGGGATGGATGCTAGCAAGTTTCCATGATAGGCGCAGGGAACTAAACCAAATGCGTCTCCCTCCCCACCATGCAGGGAAATGCCGAGTGCGAAGTGCGAGAATTGTGGAGGTTGGAGGAATTACTGCTTTGAAGGCCGATGCAGGAATTGTGGAAGGCAAATCGTCGGGCACACAATCAGGACCAGCAGGAATGATGATGATCATGTCACCAACAGGAATGAGCCTACAGTGAAGGGGGTCCCCTAGATTAGCTAAGCTAGACCATGCAGAGCTACCAAAGCTGCTGCGAATGCAGGCAGATGGTGATCAAGTGCGGCATCGAAGCTCATATGTAGTGACAGTTGATGATTACATTGTACTTTTTTTAAGGATTATGAAAAGTTGACCAAGTCAACCATATTTTGTAACCGATATTGTCAATACAGAGACGGTGTGTCTTGTGACTCTGTGTCTTCAGGATATAGCCCCCACTCCCACTCCCATCTCAGACTCCCAAAGCGACCTCTCGCATCACATGACGGCGGAACCTGTATATAGTCGAAGTCACATCACATGGCGACCGACCTATCGCATCAGGCGGCGGAAACTGTGTCGAGTCGAGGCGAGTCACATCACATGGTGACCTCTCGCATCATGGCGGAAACTGTAGAGTCGAGTCACAGAGTCACATCACATCACATCACATCACATGGCGACCGACCTCTCGCATTACATCACGGCGGAAACTGTCGAGTCGAGGCAAAGATAACAAACAACACTTGGATGAGAACCGTCTCACATTAACATATAACAAGCGGCGGAGCCCCTTTCACCTCCCCACAGCGGAGCGACTGGGGGCGACCGGAGGGGAGCCCCCACAAAGGGTCCGCGAGGAACCGAGCGGGTGGGCGACCGGAGGGGAGCCCACAGTTCACATCAAGCTTGGAAGAAGCGAGATCGTCAGCGGTATCGGAGGACACAAGCAAACGGTGGAAAACTGTCGAATGTATCGGAGGACACACGCAAGATGCGGAACACTGTCGAATGTATCGGAGATGCGGAACACTGTCGAATGTCGTGTGTCAGTCCGTCTGTCCGTCCGTCAGTCCATTCATGACTAATACACGGATGCGGTGGCGGATCATCGTCATCGAATGAAGTTCTTTTCAGAGGTTTAAACGTTTAAAATAGGGATTGATTGATGTGAGACAATAGCTAAAAAAATGTCCCCGTTCGTCTTTAATGGATGAATGATTCATTATCACACGGGCCACGGCGGCTTTCGAATAGTAGTGTCCGTACATTCATTCATTCATTCATTCATTCTCACACACACGCCACGGAAGCTTTCGCAGCCTCGTCCATTCAGTCTCAGTCTCACGACCGAATGTGCTTTATCTGTCTGTCGAGTACAGAGCTCAATCCAATACAGGCCACATCTTCTCACGCATGTCATTGATGACATCCGTAATGCAGAAAGAGTAAACAGCACCCGTGTTGCAGCGTCGCTTGGAGACGCCCCTCAAGCCAAGCTTGGACATCTTGAGACCAAACTTGATCAAGGTGGTTTCATGTTTAGGAGAACCAGGGATCGGGGATAGCCAGTCATTGAACATGGAGAACAAGGTGGCCGCAGGGAAGCTCACAGAATCATCGATACGGGGATGCGAGACGCTCTGCTCTTGCATCAGGTGCAAGAGGAATTGGGACTCGATCAGCAGGATGTCTTCGGGGGTAGCTTTTTGAAGGGTGTACATCGTGTCCAGACCGCACTCCTTGACGACCTGCGCCAGCTCGACAACGTCAGCAACAGTCGCATGTAGCCCCTCCTCCTCGCAGAAAGTGACGTAAGCGTTGTACATGCCCGGGGTAGTGGAGATATGCGCTCGCATGTAGCCGGGGGTGGTGGAAATGCACCGCTCATCCAGAAAGCGGAGGATATTCTTGTGGCGAGTGAAGTCGGGGAACCGCAGGGCACGACGGGGAAGCAGCAGGCCGTCGAAAATGTAATGGATGGGTTGGATGCCCAGATCCTTGAGCGATGATAACACTTTCTTGGCGGTGAAGCTACACCTGAGGGAGGCAGATAGATTCGACAGTACCCGAGCGACAAATGCACCCTGATCCAACACCGCACCAGACAGCTCGGTTGCATTGGCCTCGACAAAGGCGTGCACCGTATCGTAACACTCGATGTTAGCCTGAACGACGTTGTCGAAAATCACAGTCACCACACGTGAGACGTACGTCTCACGATCCATACGCTCCTGGTCAGTCTCCTTAGATTCAACGGCGGATGCCACGGATTCATCACGTGGAGTGTCACACTCCTCCTGTTTGCCACCGCAGTCGTCACCATACCATGCGTACTTCAAAATGTTCGATAACATACCATTGTAAACGGTGGCTTCGCCCACCTCGAAGTACTCGGCACCCACATCTCTTCGTGGCTGGATTCGGGAATCGGAACCACCGCGCATGTAGATTAGCAGTTCAGCCTCTGCATCCACGCACGCTTGTGCATCTCGAACATGGATGGCAAAAATGAGATGGGATCCATTTGGGTACTGCGAGAGCCTCCTGCAGAACGACTGGCTGGTACGACCGACCTTGACGACCAACGGGTACTTGCCCAGGAACTCGCGCTCGACGAGGGCGTACACGACGTGCTGGGTGTGGTGCGCCATGGATGGATGATACACAAGGGAAGGGAAGGCTTGACTCAACCAATATGCTTGACTCAACCAATATGCTTGTCGCGAGCTTTATATCGTGATAAGCACATGGAGACCTCTCGCATCACATGACGGCAGAACCTGTGTCGAGTCGAGTCGAGTCACAGAGCGAGCGACCTCTCGCATCACATGACGGCGGAAACTGTGTAGAGTCGAGTCACATCACATCACATGGCGACCGACCTCTCGTATCACGGCGGCACCTGTCGTGTCGAGTCACATCAGGCGGCAGCACCTGTCGAGTCGAGTCACATGGAGACCGACCTCTAAGTAAGATTTGTCAGGCCTCACTCTCAAGCTTGTCTCAAGCAGACACTTTATGATGATGATGATGATGATCTCTCATCAAGGACGGCGGCATCTGTCGAGTCGAGGCACATCACATGGCGACATCTCGCATCACGGCGGAAACTGTGTAAGAGTCACAGAGTCACATCACATGGCGACCGACCTCTCGCATCAAGGACGGCGGCATCTGTCGGGTTGAGGCACATCACATGGCGACCGACCTCTCGCATTACATGACGGCGGAAACTGTGTCGAGGCGAGTCGAGTCGAGGCAAAGATAACAAACAACACTTGGATGAACCGTCTCACATTAACATATAACAAGCGGCGGAGCCCCTTTCACCTCCCCACAGCGGAGCGACTGGGGGCGACCGGAGGGGAGCCCCCACAAAAGGGTCCGCGAGGAACCGAGCGGGTGGGCGACCGGAGGGGAGCCCACAGTTCACATCAAGCTTGGAAGAAGCGATATCGTCAACGGTATCGGAGGACACAAGCAAACGGCGGAAAACTGTCGAATCCACACAGTCAGTCCGTCCATTCATGACTAATACACGGATGCGGTGGCGGATCATATCCATCAATCAGACTCCACATGCAACACGGCGGAAACATGTCCTCGTCCTCGTCTCCAAAAGACACCGCGGCGGCAAGCGCATCCTCATTGTGTAGTCCATCTGTCTCCAAAAGACACCACGGCGGCTTGCGCGTCACTCATCGTCTCGGAAGTGGTGTAAACAACTGTTGCAACCATTTAACGAACATCATTATCATCTTCACAGCCAGAAAGTTGTTATTAATGTTCCTACACATTGAGGAGGAGGAGGACGACGTCCGCGCGTGCAACGGGAGCCATAACGAGATCGCGCGCATCGCGAAACGAATACTTGGAAACCGCATCGCTGCCGCCGCGAGGAGCACGAACGGAAAGCTATTATGGTACGTATTCGACGGGCGATGGAAGACGGCCGCCAAGTTCCAAGTCAAGCACGAGCTGTCCACCGTTGTTCGAGATCACTTCATAACCGCTCTGCACAAGGAGAGAGCTTACGATATGCAGAGCAACCTGCTAAGTATGAGAACAAAGAACGAAACCGCCGAACGGCTAGCGAACATCACCGAGCGCCTCCAGGACGCGACCTTCAAGAACAACGTCCTGAAAGAGATGCTAGAGTACTTTTACGACCCGGACTTCATGAAGAAACTAGACGCCGACCCAAACCTCGTAGGGTTCAACAACGGCGTGTGGGACCTCAAAAACGCCGTCTTCCGTCAAGGGCATCCGGAGGACATGGTCTCCATGTCCGTGGGATTCGATTACAATGGCGCAGTGTGCGCGGAATCAGCAGACCGTGTGCGTAAATACTGGGACACGATGCACCCAGATATATACCAACTCATCCACACATTTGCTAGACAGCTGTACGGAGACAGCGGACAAGAGCTCTTTCACATACACGCCGGAGCCAACGCGTCCGCCTCTAACGGGAAGAAGACCAACTTATTCGAAGTCATGGAAATAGCATTGGGCGACTACATCAGTCGGTTTGTGGACGAGGATGAGGCGGACGCCGCCAAATTCCTCTTCCCACGAGACGCAGGGCTTGTAGAGGCATTCAAGGCAGACGACGGAGCGATGTGCATGGAGTTCCTACGCACCCTTCTACACGCGTTTGCATACGAGTACAAGTTCGATATGCCCGATTCGTTAAAGAAGACCGGTGCGATGTACTTGAACGCGAACGACGACGCAGTGGCTATGTTCGTCGAAGAGCACGTCGCGGCCAGCCCGGACAGCGCATTTCTGCTGAAGGAGGCCAAAGAACGCTTCAAGACATGCGAATATTTCAACGGGAAACTCAGCACGATCAAGACGGACCTGGAACGTCACCTAAGCGTCAGGTGTCTAGAGCAAAGCCGCGTCAAAAGCCGCGGAAACGAAAATTTGCGAGGGGTTTTCAAAGGATACAAGTTGGTGTAAAGAATCGAATGAATGAATGCAAGCAAACGCACGCACGTACGTACGAACACTGTCATCGTCCATCAATCAGACTCCACATGCAAACGGCGGAAACATGTCCTCGTCCTCGTCTCCAAAAGACACCACGGATCCTCATTGTCTCGTCCATCTGTCTCCAGGCTAGATGATAATGATGCTTATGGATTATCTAGATTTGTTCAGAAAATAAGGATGGAAGCAAAAGACGGCTTCAAGGAACCCTCAAGGATCGTACAGAGTGCCCAGGAGACTTTCACAGATTGGAAGGAGAGAGTCTGACGATTCCTCTTTTGACAGAGGAACTGCTCGTCTTCGCAAGCGGTGGCGGCTACCTTGACAGCACTCTCATCGATCCGAGAGGTTAGCCAACCTCGAGTGTGTTATCAGACATCGGGGTTTTGGCAATCCCCATCAATGATGCTGTCGGGCGTGAGCCACACACTTCACTCGAGGCTCGATGAATGATGCTGCTCATGGAAAGGAGGAAGATGTCGGTCGGTCGTGTTCGAAGGAAGAGAGAGGAGAACAAAACAAAAGGAAATTATGCAGTTACGGGGGATCGTCGGGTCTTTTATCATGTCCGGCGATCGATTGTACCGACGCCAGCACTACACAGGATTTGGTCGAGGGGGCTTAGGCCACTAACTACGTTTACACTCGTTTTTAGAGGAACGGCGACCACTCTCATCAAGGACGGCGGCATATGTGTCGAGTCACAGAGTCACATGGCGACATCTCGCATCACGGCGGCACGTGTGTCGAGTCACAGAGTCACATGGCGACATATCGCATCACGGCGGAAACTGTCGTGTCGAGTCACAAAGCGAGCGACCTCTCGCATCACATGACGGCGGAAACTGTCGAGTCGAGGCACAGAGCGAGCGACCTCTCGCATTACATGACGGCGGAAACTTTCGAGTCGAGGCACATCACATCACATGGCGACCGACCTACAAGTATCTTTATGCTCCGATTTGTACCTGATTTTAAAAGATTGTGGTGATTTCGCAGAACCCGTCCGTACATTCAAAATCCATGAACTCGGTGAAAATCGTTATCCATTATCCACGCTTATTACATGGTACATACTTAACCTTACTATCTCCTTGTTTGTTTTTGATAATATTTTTAATGCATTGTGTACCATCAACATTCCAAACTGTGCGTTCTACATATTTGCCACCTACTTTAACGGATGTCTTTGTTCCAGTATTTACAGCTGTATTTGTCTTCTTAGTTGTTGTCTTCCTAGATCCACCTCCAGATTGTCGTCGTGCTGCGTTTTCTGTAAGGCAGTTTAAGAACCAGCTTCCCCCACTTTCTCTCTCATCATTAGCTCGTGAGCCCATATTTGCGTTTGCCTTAGCTTCATCACAATCTTTCTGGGAATTGTACTGCCTATGTTCTATTCCTTTCGTTCCAGCCCCCCAATTTCTGATCGTGCCTGTTATCATTTTAATATATATATATAAACATTTATTTTTCAATGCCCCCACAATATCCGGTACTCTTTCTCTTTCATTTACAGCATTGATTTGACAGCTAAAGGGAGTTGCCCAGCTCCCGCTCATAGGCATTGACAAAGAGCGGGTGGTGGACGGAGTAGCCGTAGTTGTTGAGGCGGAAGTCGGCGTCGGCGCGAGTGTGCACAAACATGCCAGGGAAGGTGCTGCAGGTGTGCTCTATGTAGTGAGCTCTTGGACACGTTGTATATATTACAAAGCTTCCTGAGACTCCTCAAAAAATATTTGTAGTGAACCACGGACCTGTACCTGGTTTCAGGGGATATCATTCAAATTATACTGAGTGTCCCAAAATTATTTGAGAACAACTGTATACACCGTAAGGTGTGCCGTACACTCCAGAAAACGGTTTCATTTTAGTATTCCGTTGACTGTGTATCACCGCTTCTGCACTCTGGTACATGGTTCCAGAATAGGCATCCTGCATCATGCCACTGGTGCTTGCAAACATGGGCTTAGATCAAGCCTAGATATCCTGCTTGAAGCAGGTAGGTGTGAAGGTCGTAGTTGGGGGTGATGCCGATGCGCATGATTGTGGTGCCAAGTGCGCCCTTCACGACCCTCAGCAGACGGCCATGCTTGTCGACCACTGGTCCGCCTGAAAAATCGTCATCTGCGTGTGCAGTGATGGCCACTGAGCCAGGCATGGTGCTGGATAGTGAGTCCGTCCGTCCGTCAATTCATGACACGCGGCGGCTTGAGAAGGACACACTGGAAATCGATCGTCATTGATTGCAGCATAACAACAACACGGCGGACTCTTATCAATGCCAGCACACCTCACAGACACTTCTTATTATTCATTCGCGGTACCGTTTAGTGAAAATGCAGCGGCGGTCGAACAAATCTCAGATGTGATCGTTACCATGCAGGAGAGAGTTCGGCGTGACTTTTCAGGGATCTCATACCTGGGGAGAGCGAGACCGCGACGCTGCGGCAGTGCGACAGAACCATGAAGGATAAACTGAAGTCTCCAGAGGGTCAGTCTTCTCTGTTGATATATGTTGAGAATCTAACTTTGTAAACTTGTCGTCCGATTCCCTAAAGAGGAGCTGGTGGTTCACAGATAAATATAAATACATACATACATAACACAACAACAAATGAGTACACAACAACAAATGAGTACACAACAACATAACATAATTTATGAATTAGAAAACTTTATTGCACAAAATAAAGGAGAACAAGGATGGTCGCAAATCAATCTACATCAAAATGTATGCAGTGTCATTGACTCAAATAACAAATTCGACGACGGTTTAAGACGAACATTACAGATTATATATGAAAGATATCTAGAGGTAGCAAATATGTCATTGGAGGAGTTAACAGATAGTATACCATACCCACCTATGTGTAAACAATTTGTCATCGGGACATTAGAACACCAAAGTTATTATTTTATGTACAATCAAAAAAATGATACACATCCATTTATATTGTCTTCTGCAGCTGATTGGACTGAAGACCTGAATAAGATACTAATTTCATGTGGAATGAACTCTCATCTGAAAAATCAGAAAAATTGTCCTATTCGTATATTGATTCCTAAAGTTCTTGATAATTTACTTATAAATAACAAACCAAGAATTACTTTATTAGAACTTTGTATTGTATTAGAGGTTATACACAAATTTAAAGTTGATGTAATTGATGAAAGTGATCATTTGGACCATATAGTTGTATTACTTACACCCATTAAACAAAATAATCAACAGGGCGGTTCTAAAATTGCGGCAATTATTTCAGATGGTGACTTGAAACATGTAAAAAAATTTAAAAACGTTGATAGATGGCTAAACACAAAGAAAAAACAAATAAAAACAAATAAAAACAATACAGAAATTAAACAATCTGGTGACGGTGAATCAAAGGATACAATTCAATACAAGGATACAAAAAAACGTGTATTCCTCAACGATAGCAAACAAGTCAAAATAGTATATGCGAATAATCGTGGGGGTACAGCTGAATTTGTAAAAGTTAATGGTAAATTTGTTGGCCTGAAGCGGTTCAAGTATAGTTATAAAAAATAAACTTATTCTTGCCTGTGCATCACGCACTGCACTGTGCTGCACTACATAAATTATGGGACACCCTTACCGGTGACCATTGAACCCAATGGGTGATCCAGAGTACAACGAGACAATGAAGAAGTGCTGTCTACAGTTCCTCGCCGAGAACTGCGAGTTTGCGGAAGATTTCAGGGAGTCGAGCGTTGCCTTGTTCCACATGTATCTCGAGGAAAGCGGGGACAGTAAAGATCGAGAAAAGTGGTTCCACGGGCAGATGAAGAACAAGGGGGTCGTAAAAAAGACGATTCGAATCGGAAGGGAGGGGACACAACAGGGATATATGGGATTGAGGATACGACATGATGAATGAATGAATGCACGGCGGAAACATGTCCTCGTCTCCAAAAGACACCACGGCGGCACCTGTCGTGTCGAGTCGAGTCACATCACATGGCGACCTCTCGCATCATGGCGGAAACTGTCGAGTCGAGTCACAGAGCGGGCGACCTCTCGCATCATGGCGGAAACTGTCGAGTCGAGTCACAGAGCGGGCGACCTCTCGCATCATGGCGGAAACTGTCGAGTCGAGTCGAGTCGAGGCGAGTCACATCACATCACATGGCGACCTCTCGCATTACATGACGGCGGAAACTGTCGAGTCGAGTCGAGTCACATCACATGGCGACCGACCTCTCGCATCAGGCGGCGGCACTTGTCGAGTCGAGTCGAGTCACTTCACATGGCGACCGACCTCTCGCATCACGGCGGCACCTCTGTCGAGTCACATCACAGAGCGACCTCCATCATCTCATCAAGGACGGCGGAACCTGCGGCTTCTCCACGTGACACACGGCGGAACATGCGGCTTCACTAAACCCGAAACCCGGCTTTCGTCGCTTATAAAACTCGATGCATAATGGAAATGAAAGAGATTTGCGCAGTCAATCAATCGCTAGATTCCAGGATAATCAATCAATCGTACGATTGCTGTCTGTCTGTCTGTCGCCAGAAGCCAAACAGGTGAACATTTGAGTTCAACATGTCGCATGCATTGGGATGGATGCTAGCAAGTTTCCATGATAGGCGCAGGGAACTAAACCAATGTGTCTCCCTCCCCAACATACAGTGAAATGCCGAGTGCGAATTGCGATGTTTGTAAAGGTCGGAGGAATTTCGGCTTTGATGGCCGATGCAGGAATTGTGGAAAGAAAATCGTCGGGGAGACAATCAGGACCAACAGGAATGATGATGATCATGTCACCAACAGGAATGAGCCTACAGTGAAGGGGATCCCCTAGATTAGCTAAGATAGACCATGCAGAGCTACCAAAGCTGCTGCGAATGCAGGCAGATGGTGATCAAGTGCGGCATGGAAGCTCATATGTAGGGACAGTTGATGATTACATTGTACTTTTTTTAAGGATTATGAAAAGTTGACCAAGTCAACCATATTTTGTAACCGATATTGTCAATACAGAGACGGTGTGTCTTGTGACTCTGTGTCTTCAGGATATAGCCCCCACCCCCCACTCCCATCTCAGACTCCCAAAGCGACCTCTCGCATCACATGACGGCGGAACCTGTATAGTCGAAGTCACATCACATCACATCACATGGCGACCTATCGCATCAGGCGGCGGAAACTGTGTCGAGTCGAGTCGAGTCACATCACATGGTGACCTCTCGCATCATGGCGGAAACTGTAGAGTCGAGTCACAGAGTCACATCACATCACATGGCGACCGACCTACAAGTATCTTTATGCTCCGATTTGTACCTGATTTTAAAAGATTGTGGTGATTTCGCAGAACCCGTCCGTACATTCAAAATCCATGAACTCGGTGAAAATCGTTATCCATTATCCACGCTTATTACATGGTACATACTTAACCTTACTATCTCCTTGTTTGTTTTTGATAATATTTTTAATGCATTGTGTACCATCAACATTCCAAACTGTGCGTTCTACATATTTGCCACCTACTTTAACGGATGTCTTTGTTCCAGTATTTACAGCTGTATTTGTCTTCTTAGTTGTTGTCTTCCTAGATCCACCTCCATATTGTCGTCGTGCTTCGTTTTCTGTAAGGCAGTCTAAGAACAATCTTCCCCCACTTCCGATCTCATCTCTAGGGTTTTTCCCCCTATTTGCTTTTTCCTTAGCTTCATCACAATCATTCTGGGAATTGTACTGCCTATGTTCTATGTCTTTCGTTCCAGCCCCCCAATCTCTGATCGTGCCTGTTATCATTTTAATATTTATAAACATTTATTTTTCAATGCCCCCACAATATCCGGTACTCTTTCTCTTTCATTTACAGCATTGATTTGACAGCTAACATCACATCACATGGTGACCGACCTCTCGCATCACATGACGGCGGAAACTGTCGAGTCGAGTCACATCACATCACATGGCGACCGACCTCTCGCATCAGGCGGCGGCAAATGTCGAGTCGAGGCGAGTCACATCACATCACATGGCGACCTCTCGCATCATGGCGGCACCTGTCGAGTCGAGTCGAGTCACATCACATCACATGGCGACCGACCTCTCGCATCATGGCGGAAACTGTAGAGTCGAGGCGATTCACATCACATCACATGGCGACCGACCTCTCGCATCATGGCGGAAACTGTAGAGTCGAGTCGAGTCGAGTCACATCACATCACATGGCGACCTCTCGCATCAGTCGGCGGAACGATGTCGACTTACGGGGGACGATCGCTCGCATCGCAACCGGTGATCACATGTCAAGCATGGGTCTGCTAGACAAGCACTCTCGTATATCGATAGGGGGATTCATTTGATGACTCGCGTACACCATCACTGTAACACTTTGGGCTTGCAACAACAAGCCCAAAATACAATAATCACACACAATTTCCTTATACAGTCGGAGACTTTGCCAAAAAAGGGAAATAACGGATGAGGAAGACCCGGTAAAAGTAATCGCAAACGGTGATCACATGTCAAGCAGAGGCCTGCTAGACAATAGATCTCGTATATCGATAGGGGATTCTCGGGACCCACGGAGTGGGGCAGGGGAATTGAGCTGCAGAAACCAATTGTGTCATGTCAAGGCATCAGTCAATCATCACACGCAAAACTGTGGAAAACTGTCGCATCCACACTGTCCGTCCGTCCGTCCATTCATGACACGCGGCGGCTTGAGAAGGCCACACTGGATTACATTGTACTTTTTTTAAGGATTATGAAAAATTGATTGTAGCATAACAACAACACGGCTTTTGTTCCCTCGCCTCCCCCTAAAACCCCAGTTTCCATCGAGGCGAGCGTGAGCGCTAAACCGACCGACCCACCTGGGTTTGTCAGCAGCTTCCCTTGTTATCCTTTGGGCCAGCTTAAATGCTGAAATACAGAGATGAAGGGCAAAAATATGTGATCGCCTTTTAGCTGATCTACCCATTGGGTTCAAGGATCACCGGTAGGGTGTCCCACAAATTGCGTCTCCGACTGTAAGAACCACGATATTCTCGTTAACATCCTCCAATTTGTTGATTCAAAATCGTATTGGTGTTCCACTGCCCCGTGGGTTTTCAATTTGGAATTTATGCGACTGTGGTTGACATCAGGAGAGGTCGATCGACTGAATGCTTTGCGAAACATCCCAAGTATTTCGGGGTTACTGATGCATTTATATTTGAATTTGTAGGTTGGGGTCTCTTGCACTGTTTAAAATTTTTCTGGTCGTATGCCCATCCTCTCGCTTTGTATGCATTTATGACATCGTTGCCAGTGGAGCAATTATTTGCATTATTGGCACCGTAACAACCTGTTGCCGCATGCGCTGCCTGTGCCTGAGCCTCCGATTGTGCACGATCTTGTGCATCTGCCTGCGCTTGTTCCCGTGCCTCTGCATTCCTGCACTGTTCAAAATTATTCTCATTGTATCCCAATCTTTTCGCTCTGTATGCATTTAAGACATCGTTGCAAGTGTAGCAATTATTTTCATTATTGGCGTCGTAACAACTGGAGGACATAGCGGGTGGTTTCTTCTCTAATTGAGCGAACCCGGTCGTAGCGGGTGGTTTCTTCTCTAATTGAGCGAACCCGGTCGTAGCGGGTGGTTTCTTCTCTAATTGAGCGAACCCGGTCGTAGCGGGTGGTTTCTTCTGTAATTGAGCGAACCCGACTTTAGCGGGTGGTTTCTGCTGTAATTGAGGGAAGGCGGCCTTGAAATTGGCGACGTCTCCCTTTGTCATACATATCCCGTCAATGCAGACCTTGGCAGTGGCTCCAGTTACATTCAAAGTTCCTTTGGCCGACAGACCTGTTGAGAAATTCAATTTCGCGTCCCATTCCTTCTGTTTGCGTTCCATTGCAACGACTTGGGAATTAATGTCGTTAGATCTCGTGTTTACATTCGCTAAACCGTCTTTCAACATCGTATTAATCTTCACATCATACCGCTTTTGCTTTTTAAGAGAAGAGGAATGAATTGCGTCCGCTTGCTGCGATCGTTTAAACCCGGAATTCAACCGCGATACGAGATCTCCCAACTGGTCTTCATGTGTGCTGATCTCTCTTCGCAGGAAAATGTGCGAGGCGACGAGAAAGCCGGAGACGACCAACAATAGAAAAATATAGATAAATGCTAAGGATTCCATCCAATTGAATATATTTATTCTCAGATAGTAATATATTTATTCTCAGATAATTACAGGAGATCCCCCAAAAAATCCTTTCTTGACACTGCTTTATTTAGCAACCAGTAAAAACCCGCCTACATATCCCTAATTGGTGGAGTACTGACATGAAAAGGGTTGCGCATACCTGTCGCCGGAGCAAGGTGCTCGACATATCACCGCTTTCCGCCCTCACTTCGTTGATTCACCTGAACATGAAGGGCACAGACGTGGACGACATATCACCACTGTACGCCCTCACTTCATTGGTGCACCTGAACATGGAGAACACACGTGTGAAAGACATATCACCACTGTACGCCCTCACTTCATTGGTGCACCTGAACATGGAGAACACACGTGTGAAAGACATATCACCACTGTACGCCCTCACTTCGTTGGTTCATCTGAACATGGAGGGCACCGACGTGGACGACATATCACCGCTTTCCGGACTCACTTCATTGGTTCATCTGAACATGGAGGGAACCGACGTGGACGACATATCACCGCTGGCAGGACTCACTTCGTTGACGTACTTGAAAAATGGATGGAGTGTGTAAAAACGTTCAACAGTGTCGAAGCACACAATATTTGGTACATCATCGACCGAATGTATTCATAAATGTAGCCGGTATCTACATATGGGCCGTGACAAACAGGCGGAAAGCGTGGTGTGTGTAATGAATGGGCGTTCCTTCCTCCCAGAGGATTTTTTGAAATCTGATCCAAGGCAAGAACAAAAAAGTGGGAGGATTCTGGAGACATGGTGCGGACTGCGGCGGCGGCTTATCATCCCATCCATGCACAAGCGGCGGAGCCCCTTTCACCTCTTCCCCCCAGCGGAGCGACCGGGGGCGACCGGAGGGGAGCCCCCAAGGGAAGTCCGCGAGGAACCGAGCGGGTGGGCGACCGGAGGGGAGCCCACACTTAACATTAGACACACACACTACTGCGTAACAACAGTCAGCCCACACTTTTAACATTAGACACACACACTACTGCGTAACAAGTCAGCCCACACTTAACATTAGACACACACACTACTGCGTAACAACTGTCAAGTCTTCTTACACAATGATGATGTGTACGTTGTTTGTAAAAGATTCACTGTAACACTTGGGCTTATTATCACTGTAACACTATCGATAGGGGGATCGCGGAGTGGGGGGATTCATTTGATGACTCGCGTACACCATCATGACCATGTATGTATTAAGACATCTTCAACACACCTCTTTATATGTAAGTTTCATTTGAATCGTCCACTGAGTATAGGGGGGATGATGATGCAACCGACCCATCGCACGCTGATTGTCATACTCGCCATAGCTGCCGGATGGTACGTGTATTGGAAGACCTTCAAGCAGCTCAAGGAAAGGGTAGATGCTGCTGAACAACGGGCACAGTCTGCTGAACAACGGGCACAGTCTAGTGATAAGCTCCTCTTGTCAGAGAGGAAGAGGGCGGAAGAGCTCCTTGTGTCAGAGAGGAAGAGGGCGGAGAAGCTCCTCGTGTCAGAGAGGAAGAGGGCGGACGATGCCGTCAGACAGTTACGGTGCGAACTAAGTGCTATCTCCCCAGAAGACTTCGCTACATATTCTGATGATATCAAAACGATTGTGTTGGACTTGTGTGACCATTATGGTATTACCCACCCCACAAAGTTTAAACCATGTTCCCTGATATCCACGCAGGACATCAACACGGTGGGCACCTCCCAAGAACGGAGCGAATGCTGATGTGATTGACAGTTTCCGTAATATTTGATTGTGCGCGAGGTGACTCTTCAAGCAGTAGAGTCTCCCACTCGCATCAAGGACGGCGGCATCTGTCGAGTCGAGTCGAGTCACATCACATCACATGGCGACCTCTCGTATCACGGCGGAACGATGTCGACTTACGGGGGACGATCGCTCGCATCGCAACCGTTGATCATCACATCAGGCCACATTGACAGCTGGGCTGGAGCAACAAAGTATTTCGCAGTCTTTTATGAAGGCACAGCGCAGCAGGACGCGGCGCGAGTTGTCGCTCTTACATGCTACTAATGAATCTGCTTCAGGCAGAATACTGCGCATTTGTTCATTATCATCGTCCATTTGGGCGTTGTGCTGTAGTCGCCCTGCCCGATTTCCCTTCCGTATCCATGCGTTTTGTAGAACGAGTCCATGAGTGCACTGCCCTCGACCAATCCTTGTCCGCCTCCATTTTCCGCATCCGCAGAGAGGCGAACGACCATGTCCTCGGGAATGTCATCGTATACACAGATCGAAGCACCCATTTGGTTGATATATTGGACAAAGACAACGGACATAGACATCTTGGTTGGTCTCAAATAAAGATTCAAAGCGGTGCAAGTATCAATTCCCCAGCTGTGGCAATTACATACATAATCCGATTGCGTTAGTTACATACATAATCCGATTGCGTTCCGATGTGCGTGTGAAAAATCTTTCTTCTTCATAAAAATGCAAACACTAACACGCAAAACACATACTTATTAAAGGCGAACCAATAGACCTGTTCAACTGGTATATTTCTGCCGTCAATGGCGTTCTATTTCTAAATGGTGACGTGTGTCACACCGAAATGCGACATGCTGACTATGTAATAGATAAACAACGTTATGTGAAGCACGTTGAAATCGTAAAAAAAGACAAAGCGTACAGAATCCGAAATCCTGGATGTAAAGGCCGATATATGGACTTCGTACAAGTGCCATACAACACATTGTATACGCTTATAAACATGGACGCGTTCTTCGAATTGAGCCAGGAAAGAAAAGATATGCAATTACAGCTTTTAAAAAACGCGTTATACTCCGACAAATCCCCTGGGGATGTAATATAATTTGCAAGAGGCGGTCTGGTGTGTCGCTATCCCAACACATTACAGCAAGCTCAGGCCAGCCGGGGACAGCAATGAATGGGGAGCGCGGGCAGATTGGAATCATTTGATGACTCGCGTACACCGTTCATTGTACACTCGGACAAGGGAATTATGTTACATAATATGCCGAGTCCCCCCAAATCCTCTTGTATGTGTTTATCTTAAGTATAACAGTATAAGCATACCTCAAACTCTATATTTTATACATCCTTCTGCAAATGGGGTCTTGCACCAGTTCGCCTCAAGTAAACGAAACTCGTGATTTGAACAAGACCTTGCAACCCATTGCAAGAGATTTTGTAGACATTTTCTGTTCGGTTGATCCAAAAAATCATTGTATGTCAAATGAAATATTATCGGCGTTTTTTCATTTTGCGCTCACTCGTGGTGTAGACCTGAATCGTATAAACATAGCCAGATTCGAACGTGAATTTGCAATGTTGATGGTAGAACATGTGCCTGAATTTAGTAGAAAAGGCATGCACATACGAATTGATGGGGGCAGCACGTTCATTGGAGCTTGCACTGGTCTCAAATTGAAACATTTCCCGTAGAATGGGCGTTCCCGTTCAGCATCCCTACAAAATGGAAGCGGTCTCCATTACCCCAACAGTTCCATGCAGTGAGTGCAGCCTTGCTACACGAAATCCTCAATATTACACCAAAAAAGGAAACTTTTCTCTAAATTTAAAATTTCTAATCAGGATTTAGAGCCTCTTGAACGACACGTTAGCTTGAGACATAAGCACCAAGGAATCACAATTCCGCTCCATACCATGTTTCGCAAACAGTCAAAATCGGCCGGGGGGAAGGAACGCCCATTTCTATTCAAGTCCCCTTATACACTCTACGGAATACTAAAATGAAACCGCTTTCTTGAGTGTACGGTACACCTTGCGGTGTAACCTAATGTTGTCGCGACCACCGAGTGGTGTCTACAACAATACGAGTTTTTCCCAGAGCGACCTCTCGCATCACATTACGGTGGAACCTGTGTCGAGTCGAGTCACATCACATCACATGGCGACCGACCTATCGCATCAGGCGGCGGAACCTGTGTCGAGTCGAGTCACATCACATCACATGGCGACCGACCTCTCGCATTACATGACGGCGGAAACTGTCGAGTCGAGTCGAGGCAAAGATAACAAACAACACTTGGATGAGAACCGTCTCACATTAACATATAACAAGCGGCGGAGCCCCTTTCACCTCCCCACAGCGGAGCGACTGGGGGCGACCGGAGGGGAGCCCCCACAAAGGGTCCGCGAGGAACCGAGCGGGTGGGCGACCGGAGGGGAGCCCACAGTTCACATCAAGCTTGGAAGAAGCGATATCGTCAACGGTATCGGAGGACACAAGCAAACGGCGGAAAACTGTCGAATGTATCGGATATGCGGAACACTGTCGAATGTATCGGAGGACACAAGATGCAGAACACTGTCGAATGTATCGGAGGACACACGCAAGATGCGGAACACTGTCGAATGTATCGGAGGACACAAGATGCAGAACACTGTCGAATGTATCGGAGGACACACGCAAGATGCGGAACACTGTCGAATGTATCGGAGGACACACGCTAGCTTGCGAATATACTTAAGAAACAATCATCAGAATTTATAAACAATGATTGACAAGTCTCTACTACTTATCTGCATCGCTACCTTCGCTATTATTTACATAGTTCGACTGAAGACTGAGCTCGCTCGAAAGAAGGCAGATGCTGCTCGAGTGAATAGCCTGAAGACTGAGCGCGATCGACAGAATGCAGATGCTGCTCGAGTGAATAGCCTGGAGACTGAGCGCGCTCGACAGAAGGCAGATGCTGCTCGAGTGAATAGATTGGAGATTGAGCTTGAGAATGCTCTAATGAAGAGTGAGCTTGCGACTGAGCGCGCAGAAGCGCTTGAGAAGCAACTGAGGTACGAGCTGTCTAGCATGACTATCGAGCAATGGAATTCCCTGAACGATAATGACAGGCGTCTCAATGAGGATCTTTGCAAACAATACGGAATCCCCCTCCCCAACATGCAGGAGTCGTCCTACCCAGATTCAACCGAACAGGATGGCGAACGAACCCTAATAGTATGTAATAGTATGTAATAGTATGTCAGGCGATGTGATGGCGAACGAACCCTAATAGTATGTAATAGTATGTCAGGCGATGTGATGAGGAGTTTGGGCTACAGGAGATTGGATGCTGACTCACTGTCAACATGATTCACCGTGATGCGATTGGTCGCCTTGTGTCTCGACAGGAACCGCCGTGAAGTCAAGATCCAGCACGCCTGGAGGTCCCGTGCCATGATTTGAACATTATTTATTTTGTGTCTCGACCGGAGGGGAGCCCCCACAAAGGGTCCGCGAGGAACCGAGCGGGTGGGCGACGGGAGGGGATCCCACAGATCACATCAAGCTTGCAAGAAGCGAGATCGTCAGCGGTATCGGAGGACACAAGCAAACGGCGGAAAACTGTCGCATGTATCGGAGGACACAAGATGCGGAACACTGTCGCATCCACACCGTCAGTCAGTCAAGTCAGTCAGTCAGTCTGTACGTCCGTCCGTCCATTCATGACACATGTTTAGGAGAACCAGGGATCGGGACAACGTTTGTGGACACGAGAGAGAAAAGGGACAACGTTTGTGGACACGAGAGAGAAAAGGGACCTGGACATACTCCTGGTCGAGCGGGAAGAGTAAATACAGAATTGTATACATGTAGAAATGTCCCCTAAAACCGTGTAACCCTCGTCTGAATCATTTATATATTTTTATAAGTTTTAAGCAGAGATGGGTATACACTCTTATTTCGGTAACGGAACGATAATAATTTCAACCATTGGTGTTATGGTTATGTTATACTATATCAATGAGATTGTAGAATTTAGCAAGGATATTGCAGAATCTAGAAATAGTATTGCAGAATCTAGAAATAGTATTGCAGAATCTCAACGCGAGACTATCAATATCTTATCATCTCATATTAAATATACAAAAAAAACTTACAGAATCTAGAAAAAAACTTGCAGTGTTGAAGGCGAATAACGCTACCCTGACTAAGATGTTGAAGCGTATTTTGCGGTCTATTACTGTTGCGGATGCAGATAATTTTTCAGCGGAAGAAATACGATGGTATGTTGATAATTGTTCTGCGTACAACGTCCATTGTTTGTTGTCTGATGTTGACTCTTCTTTGCCTACATCCGCTTAAAGCTTCTCTTTATTGTTCAATAACAAAGAACATATTGTTTCTTTTGACAGAGGAACTGCTGGTCTTCGCAAGCGGTGGCGGTTACCTATACAGCACTCTCGCCGATTCGAGAGGTAAGCCAACCTCGAGTGTGCGATCAGACATCGGGGTCTGGGCAATCCCCATCAATGTGCAAGAACTGTCAATTCAACTGCGACAGAGACATTGTGGGGGCAGCTGGCATATTCCTGAAGGCTGTTCGAACAGAAAATCCCTGTTCGTAAAGGACAGCATCCCCTGGTGAGTTGACCCCTATGATACCCCTATGGAGAATTCGTTGTCTTTCTTACTACATGTCCCCGGGCCCCCGGATGTTTGCTCGATGCGAAACTTCTCCACGGAAGCGACGTAGGTAGCATGGGTCGCGTTGAGAATCTTGAACTCGGTATCGAATATCACGGTCGCGCCGGGCCACTCACAGATATTATCCCACATCACAGAAACGGTATCCACACGCGCAGACAGTCCACTCCCCGCATCTTCGAGGTTGGCTCGCAGGGATGCCAGGGACTCTGTGTCGCGAGTGCGCTGGAAGATCTGGACGAACACATTCTCGATATTATTGAGGACATGGACAGGAATTCGAGGCTGGCGAGCACGCCACGCTTTCCTGATATCGGAAACGATACACGCTGCCTTCAGATAAAAGACATAAAATCGCAGGCTTTTAGGTATGTCAGGATCGTCAAGATCGTGTGTATAGGCCCACTGCGTCATGGCTTCCCACTTGGCATTCGATTCGAATCGAATCGACGAGCATTGATATGATGTCGTCATACGAAGCGAATCGAATCGAAACGAATCGAATAGAATCGATCTGATGTCGATGACGCTGTCGATGTCATCACGCTTCAATTCTCTACGATCGACGTAAAGATCATAGAGAATTGAAGCGTACTCAGTGTGATTGTGAAAGAATTTCATCTCAAGCATCGATACGGAGATGTCATCGGGATCTCCTTCGTTTTTGTCAACAAAACCCTTGCACAAACGAGAGTCACTGCGAAGTTCACATCCGCGAGACTCGAGAGCCCTCTCCAAAATGTGAAGGCGAGTATTTGTAGCAATGATGTCTGCAGCGACTTTCACAATACACCCCCCTCTTCCAAAATTAACGTACAAATCTCGGGCCCTGCATGCGGAGTCCGAAAATGAGAATATCCTTGAATCCAACGGCATGTCACCAAGCTTATTGGAAAGCAACGCCGCACGAGAGGTACGTCGCTCATTCTTCTCGAGCGCAACACGAGCCACGTCGCGGATAAGATAAGATAAACGATGCACAGAATTTTGTTTGAGTTCGCAACTCAGCGTCGTGAGATCACTCTCGGTCAAGCGATACTCAGACTTGGCATTCGACACACCGATGCGTGCGTCGCGCATAGCCCTCATTTCGGAACGGAATTTGGCAGACAGGATGCACGCTCGAGGGGTGCGAGCGACAACTTCCGCCTCCATCAGCCTCCTCCACAATACGGATTTGGAACCGTAAACCATCAGGCCACGATCGCGACACGCCTTCTTGAGAACATCCGCTTTGCTTGCCTCTGAAAGACCCTCGGGAATACGCATCCTCTCGAACTCTGCATCGTTCACAAGGTGTCCATCAGGCTCCAGCTTCTCTTGCACCGCAAGACCAAGCTCGGAGAAAAAAACGTTTCCCACCAACATGAGGTTCGCGGCGTCCTCTGAGACGTCGCATAATCGATGGTATTTATCATCACTGGTTGATAAATGAAACGCGATGATGTGGAGTGGGACTGCAGAAAGAAGTTCCATGATTTGTTACAATATGCTACACTTAAACATTATGCTACTGATACACTTAAACATTATGCTTCAGAGACACTTCTTTGTTCGCTGTTCCGTTGACTGTACATAATGCTATACAGGTTCGCCCCATGCTTACCACCAACACCCTGCCAGGGCAGGCGAAGAACATGAGGGACTGAGGGTACAATCAATGTGTAGAGTTGACAGGTGATGGGAACCCTCCCTATACAGTTGTTCTCAAATAATTTTGGGACACTCATCACATCACATCACATGGCGACCGACCTCTCGCATTACATGACGGCGGAACATGTGTCGAGTCGAGGCAAAGATAACAAACAACACTTGGATGAGAACCGTCTCACATTAACATATAACAAGCGGCGGAGCCCCTTTCACCTCCCCACAGCGGAGCGACTGGGGGCGACCGGAGGGGAGCCCCCACAAAGGGTCCGCGAGGAACCGAGCGGGTGGGCGACCGGAGGGGAGCCCACAGTTCACATCAAGTTTGGAAGAAGCGATATCGTCAGCGGTAGATACCCGAATGTGATCTCAGCCATCCTGTGGGTGCTTCAGCAGGAGGAGCTTAAATTCAACGGTTAAAATGGGCCGCTTATTGCTACAAAAACAATGCTTTGGATATTTGCAACTTCGGGTTGGGTAAACTCTCTGTCATCATGCTTATCTTTGTCAAATGATCAACTTCCAACCTGAGTGTGCGGCACCAAGTCGCGAAGTGGCTGCAGTTGCTGTTCAGTAAGTGGTAGAGACCTGAGCAGTCCTTCAGATCCTTGTGAAGTGTCAATGCAAGTGTTGCCGTAAATTCCCGAAGGTCTTGTGTGTCTCTCTTCCAGCGCATAACAGCAAGCTGTGCAGCACGCTGGCGGGGCATGGTTATAAATTCGGTCAAAGTCCGGAGCCGGATTCGGGCACCATGCTTGCCTTCCTTCGGTGGACCCCAGAAGTCGACCACAAGGTTCTTGTCCTCCAGCACTCCAGGGAGGCGACCGATGAATATTCCATGGTGGAAAACATCCTTTCTACCCGCCGTCCGCACAAGGATCTGGTCGCCTCGATTCAGCTCCTTGTCCACTTCAGCTATTTCCACAGGGTGCGCTAAAGAAGGGAGCATGCTCTTAATGTCCATGGCGTTCATCGCCCCCTCAATGAGAGCGAATGCGTCTACTGCTTCATCGTGTGGCTTGACGCCGAGGACCTCTGCTACAAGTAGCATTATCCGCTTTAACGTTGGACCGTCAGTGCGCTCAGCCATAAGTGGTCCTGCACATTGTTGGAGTAAAAATGAACGCATACAGGGGAATTCAGCTGCTGACTCGCGGAAACACGTGTCCTACAGTCGGCGGAACAGTAAAATGAGACATATATCAGATGGAAATAAATGTACGACATCGCCGTTAGAAAATTGGCGTTAAGAATGGTCGCTGACTTGGGTGTGTTAAAAACTTCTGTGTTTACGAACATCAGTCGTTCTACTCTGTGGAGGTGGAAACGCTTTGGTGTAAATCGAAAACGACGTGAATTTGTAAGCAAACTTTTTGAGACGAACAAAGAGTTGTTGAAATTGTTTTTATTGTCAACTCAATGCACAACCGCAAGAGGTGTTGTTGCATTTTTCAAAAGTACTCACAATTTACGATTATCAACTAAAACAGTGTATCGTTTCATAAAACTCATTGGTTTTACAAGAAAAAGGAGCAAACTCCGTGGACAGTGTAAAGGGGACTTAGTTCCACTTGTCACTGAATTTTGTAGTAGATACAAGGATACAATCAATGCTGGGAAAATTTTAGTATCAGTTGACGAATGTGGGTTTAGTGAGCGTCTCAAGCCACATTATGGGTATTCCCCTGTAGGAAAACCTGTTATCGTTAAAACTACTGGTGGGTGGGTACACCATAGTTTGTTGATGGCAGTTTTTTCAGATGGTAGGAAGGAGTTCGTTGTGAAGAAAGGATCTGTGAAGAAGACGGACTTCGCTGCATTTATTGACTCATTGAGTTTGTGCAATAATTCAGTAGTAATAATGGACAACGCCAGTATCCATAAGAACTTGGTCCTCAGAAGCCCCGTAAATATTTGTTACACTCCTCCTTACAGTCCAGAATTCAATGCTATTGAGCTGTGCTTCGCTAAGGTGAAGAAGGACTTTCGTCGATTGAACTATATACCAAACGATACAAAGACGCACGTGTCTGATATGATTTCCTTAGCATTCAGCAACCTCACTGATAAAATCATTATGGGTTGTTTTGACCACGTATGGAACACGTATGTGATGTTTGTATAAAGAGTTCTGTGATGTATAAATTATGTAAGATGGCAACGAAACCTCCGACAGTCGCGAAATTGAAGGAGCTACTAAAATTGGCCGAAGTAGCATACTCATCAAAGGACAAGAAGGACGATATTGTCCGTTTATGCGAAGACAATGGTCTCATCGCCAGACCCCCTCCAGAATACAAGACGGTGGAAAAGATGTGTGTCGTGAAATGCGCCCTGAAGAAGGCAATGAGTCTTGACGATGAAGAATTCGGTAAGTTTAGGGAGCATGTGGATCAGCTCGTCAATGTGGTGAGCCGCATGTTGCGGCGTTCCAGTCTGGTGCTGACTTTCCATGTCACGAGGCTCATGGAGGGCGACCTGCCGATTCCTAATATGTACGATATGAAGGATACCTACTGGAAGGATTGGCTAAGGATCGGAGTTGACGGTGTCTTCCCAGATGAAGAGAGTAGAATATCATACGAAGCCGTGAAAGACGTAATCGGAAAGGTGCTTGGTAGCGATGACCCTGACTACATCAACTCCTACCCTATCTATTTCGACCAGGTTTTGAACTATGCCGGTCACACATTGAGCACTGTCGTGTCGAACAACGCATGGGTTCCTTTGGTACCTCGTCTGACACGCCTCACTAAGGCTACTTTGAATGCACTGAAAGCTCCGAAGACCATCCGTGTGTACGACGTGATGAGGGTTATCCAACAAGAAATACAGGAGATGGAATCTTGGCCAGAGTCTGTTCAGGAGTATGTCCGTGAAGTTCGAGTCAGGCTGAAAGTTCCAGATGGAAGTCGACTTTATGATGACTATGGCAAAGACATGGACTTCCCGACCATGGTCCGGTTCAATTATTGGATGCAGACACGGTTGGAGGATATGGATGCACGTCGTATCCGGTTGATGCCCATCTTTAATGTCCAACGGGCGCATGTCCGCCTTGACATGAAGACCCTCGTGAACCTATTCAGGCACGTGTTCCCCAAAGACCCAAACATCGTCGAGCTTTCAAAGTGGAAAGATGTAAAGGATCCCGACTGCTTCATGTTGCCTCTGAAGCCTGCAGTTAAGAAGAAAAAATCATGTGGTCCTGGTGAATGGGAGGCATACAAGTTGGCCCAACAGAAGTACGATGCTGACGTTAATGATATCAAGGATACCGACGAGTACAGACATGCAAAGGGTAGGTATGACACGCTCGTGAACGCCCGAAAAACAGTCGCAGGTTCCTTCTTCAAGAAACCACCTGTCAAGACGGGGTGGGTGTTCGATTGTAGCATCTGTACTGACGGAGTCTCATTGAGCATGCAGTACAGCAAGACAGTACAGGTTCGTGTATCCGATCTGAAGAAGACAAGTAAGAGGTCTCGTGACGATGAAGGTATGAGCGTCTCAGAACAGTATGACCATAAACTCAAAACGACATTGCCCGATATGGGTATCGTCGTTCTGGGTGTGGATCCTGGTAGGAGCAACATCGCTACAGTCACGTATCTGGCAGACGACAAAAGCAAGACATGGAAGCTTACACGCGGAGCTTTTTACCACAAGTCTGGTATCAAGAAACAGAAAAAACAGCAAGAAAAACGTTTCTCAGACATGATTCCTAGATGGGAGTCTCTTCGTGAAAATGGAGCAGCGTTGAGTACATCCAGGACAGATGATATCTCGGCTTACTTGAAAAATTACGATACGTTTTCCGACGAGTGGTGGAGGATGGCACTCCTTCGCAGAGAATCCCGAGACAACTTTCAGAGGTACATTGGCAAGCGCAAGGCTATGGACTCATTTTGGGCAGGGATCAAGCGCAACATGAAGTTGGATCATCCTGACCTGAGGGTTCGCGTAGCATATGGTTCTGCAATCACGACTTTGAAGGCTACCGGACCAGGAGAGGTAGCTGTGCCTACGGGATCTATGTTTGCTTCCTGCAAGCGCCTCTTCAAAGAGGAGGTTCATGTGACAGATGAGTTCAAGACGACTCTCATGTCTTGGGAAACCGGTGCCAAGAAGGAATGTGTTTACAAAATTCCAAGTGTCCAAATAACCACGGAAGGGCAGATTCGTCTAGGTTACGAGTTGTTGGGTCACACCCCATTGAAGGAGACTCCAAAGGTCTCTTATCGCGACCAGTTGGCGGTGAGGGTGTACTGCACACGTAAACAAATCCAAGAAAAACACAGGAGGGGTGGCTTAGCCCCCTCTCTTGTCAACAACAACTCGATCAAGCGGTACCCTGAGGTACGAGGACTGCGATTCTCTCCAGAAACCAGCACTTACTCGGACCGGGACCGCTCCTCTGCTCTCACAATCGCAAGGCTGCACTGCATGGAACTGTTGGGTCAAGGGAGACCGCTTCCATTTTGCAGGGATGCGTGATGGTTGATGGGCTACAAAAAAACATGATGGTGTTCCACTGCCCCGTGGGTTGCTACACCATAAAGGTTACACCATAAGGTGTACCGTACACTCCAGGAGGCGGTTTCATTTTAGTATTCCGTCGAGTGTAGGATCTGACTTGTCAATCCATCGGAGGAGGACACACGCAAACGGCGGAACACGGTCGAATGTATAGGAGGACACACGCAAGATGCGGAACACGGTCGAATGTATCGGATGCGGTGGCGGATCATCGCCATCGCAACTCATCGTCTTGTGGAAGTGGTGTAAACGCGAGCATTGGGAAGCATAGGAGCAGCTCGACAGAGATCATGGCGCACATGACAACCGATAACATACTCATTATCCACGTACTTAATCCGCTTGCTTGTGTGGAGGCTGAGAATTTGTTGATTCAAAATCGTATTGGTGTTCCACTGCCCCGTGGGTTGCTACACCATTTGGTTACACCGTAAGGTGTGCCGTACACTCCAGAAAACGGTTTCATTTTAGTATTCCGTCAAGTGTATCAAGGCTGTCGTAGAATCATACGACAGCCTTGATTGCGGCACCGAGGACGTGCCGCCAGCCCCCCCCAGCTTTGCCGTTGTTGAGCGAGAGAATGAGCGAGAGAAGGAATATCTATTCTGTGCCCTGAGCTGCTTCTTCCCCATTCGACACTACGACCATCATCCCAAATCTGATGACGGTGTTCGACGAAAAGCTCAAGGGAACACAGATGTTCCGCGATGTGTATGTTGTTTGTAAAAGATTCACTGTAACACTTGGGCGTTTCCGATGTGTCGTCTCAAGCAGACTTCTGCTTTACAACTATGTCAGGAGTATGAAAGAGGAATCGCGGGACACACGGCGGAACCTGTCGAGTCGAGTCACATCACATGGCGACATCTCGCATCAGGAGTCGGCACCTGTCGAGTCGAGTCACATCACATGGCGACCTCTCGCATCAGGAGGCGGCACCTGTCGAGTCGAGTCACATCACATGGCGACCTCTCGTATCAGGCGGCGGAACCTGTGTCGAGTCACATACAGCTAGGGACCTCTCGCATCACGGCGGAACCTGTCGAGTCGACTCACTGAGTCACTGAGTCACTCGCATCAGGCATCGTATAAGAAGATCTTTCTTACAAACAAGACAGGTATGGAGGATTTTGAAAGGAGAGTACGTGTGTGGCACGAAAACATTCGGATCTTCGAGGATCATGTCCCTCCTCGTGCTTCTTTGAAAGTTTCGTACGATCCTTCCTTCGAGTTTGATCGCACGAAATATGGTACGATGCGGACGGATATCCGTGTCATAGACATGGACACATTAGATGCGACCCTAGACCTTATAGAGCAAGGTATGCACCCGCTCGTCTTGAACATGGCGGACATACATAATCCTGGGGGGTGCGTGTCTTGTGGAGGTGGGATGCAGGAAGAGTCGTTGTTCCGGAGGACGAACTACCATCGTCATCTCTCGAGGTCGTTTTACCCGATCGGAGAAAGGGAAGCCGTTGTATCGTTCGACGTCGACATCATCAGGGAGTGCGAGAGAGACGGATTCGAGTTCCTGAAGTTTTCTAAATCGGCATCCTTCTTGGCATGTCCGTGCATTTCCATGCCACAGCTGGTGGACAACAGGTTCTCAGAGAAAGACATTCAATTGTTTCGCGAAAAGGTGAGACTCGTATTGAGTGTAGCTCACAAGTACGGACATGACAGCATCGTATTAGGAGCTTGGGGATGCGGGGCGTTCGGGTGTCCACCTAAACACGTTGCCGAGATCATGTTTGCCGAGATCGAAGAGGTAGAAGGGTGCTTCAAGAAGATCGTTTTCGCGATTCTAGGTAAAAACATCGATTTCTTTCATCTCGCAGAAAATGAAAAAAAAAGTAGGAAACTTTCGGAGGGTACATCAAAGTAGGAAACTTTCAGATGGTAGGAAAGAGTTCGTTGTGAAGAAAGGATCTGTGAAGAAGACGGACTTCGTTGCATTTATTGAACTCACAGAGTCACAGAGCGACCATTACAGTCGGCGGATTGATGTCGACTTACGGGGGACGATCGCTCGCATCGCAAAGAAGTCTATACTCTCTAAGACAACATGTGATCACAAGCATGGGTCTGCTAGACAAGCGCTCTCGTATATCGATAGGGGGATCTCTGCCCCCGCGGAGTGGGGCAGGAGAATTTAGTTGCAGAAACCTGTCAAGTCATCATACACATACACACGCAAACGGCGGGAAACTGTCGCATCCACACCGTCCGTCCATTCATGACACACGGATGCGGTGGCGGATTCTCGTCCCTCATTGTCTCGTAGTCCTCGAATTAAGTGTAAACAACCATTCTTCAGTATAAACAACCATCAGCACAGCACACTTCACAAACGAATGAGTTCCTTTGACGAAATCAATGAAGATGTATTGGAGATCATTCTAGCCAATGCGATTTCGAACGAATGCCACCTCAAACAAGTGGCTCTCGTTAGCAAACAGTGGAGATGCGTCGCACCCCGGTGTGTCACAAGGATCCACCTGAGACATTATAAAAGTTTGGAATACGCATTATCACGCATTTGCAGGCTCGAAGAGTTGAAAATCGGTATCAATCGGGGGAAAGACGTACCCTACCAATCAATGTCGGAGATCGAATACAAGATCCAAGACATATCGCCGCTGTCCGGCCTCACTTCGTTGGTTCACCTGGACATATCGAACACCTACGTGACCGACATATCGCCACTGTACGGACTCACTTCGTTGACGCACCTGAACATGGCGCACACCTACGTGGACGAAGACCTATTATCACCGCTTTCCGGACTCACTTCGTTGACGCACCTAGACATTTCGCACACACTTGTGACCGACATATCATCGCTGTCCGGTCTCACTTCGTTGATTCACCTAGATATTTCGCACCTCACGTACGTGGACGAACACCCATTATCATCGATTTCAGGACTCAATGCGTTGGTTCACCTCAACATTTCGCATTTAGGAAACAGACTAGAAGACATATCAACGCTTTCCGGACTCACAGAGTTGGTTCATCTGAACATGGCGTACACACGGGTGGGCGAACAGGACCTATCACCGCTGGCAGGACTCACTTCGTTGATTCACCTCAACATGGAGGGCACCGAAGTGGAATACCTATCATCTCTGTCCGCCCTCAATTCGTTGATTCACCTCGACATTTCGCGTCTCAAATACAAGCTCGAAGACATCTCACCGGTGTCCGGTATCACTGCGTTGCTTCACCTGAACATGGAGGGAACACGTGTACCCTCTATATCACTACTGTCCGGCCTCACTTCGTTGGTTCATCTGAACATGGCGTACACATGTGTGGTCGAAGACCGAGTACCGATGTCCGGCTCCATTTCGTCTTGTCGCCGGAGCAAGGTGCTCGACATATCGCCGCTGGCAGGACTCGCTTCGTTGATTCACCTGAACATGAAGGGCACACGTGTGAAAGACATATCACCACTGGCAGGACTCGCTTCGTTGATTCACCTGAACATGAAGGGCACCGACGTGGAAGACATATCACCACTGGCAGGACTCACTTCGTTGATTCACCTGAACATGAAGGGCACCGACGTGGAAGACATATCACCACTGGCAGGACTCACTTCATTGGTTCACCTGGACATTTCGAACACCGACGTGGACGACATATCACCGCTGGTAGGACTCACTTCGTTGGTTCACCTCGACATTTCGAAAACCGACGTGGACGACATATCACCGCTGGCAGGACTCACTTCGTTGGTTCACCTCGACATTTCGAACACCGACGTGGACGACATATCACCGCTGGAAGGACTCGCTTCGTTGACGTACAATGGATGGAATGATGTGTAAAATTGTTCAACGGGGTGTCATGATACAGTCCAGCCAAAGCAGGACCAAATGCAATGGGATGATCTCCCCACACCCTACCCTCTTTTGTTGGTTGATCTTGCACACTCTTACACTCGGACAAGGGAATTATGTTACATAATATGCCGAGTCCCCCAAAATCCTCTTGTATGTGTTTATCTTCTACACTTCGCTCGACACTGCGTTCTGTAAAGAACCTGTCAGCTTGTAATCAATTGTGCGTCCTACCACAACTTCCAGTTTGCAATATTTCTTTGGCCTCGCAAGAATTCCGGGGCGGGTTGGGTACATTGTAAAGCAATTGTGGATGTTAATGGCTGCATTGAGGTCACGGTTTACAAACAACTTGCTGTTCTCCATGGTGGAACTGCACCATAGCAAGCCTCGAACCGTGCGCCCTTCTTTTTCGGACTGCACACTCTGGAGGACGGTGGTGCTGTCCTTGTGCCAGATCTTTGTGGTACGGAATTCGTCAATGACGGCAACTCGCCCCTTGAAACGGTCGCTAAACGCATTGAACGCGCTCGTTGTAGGGACAGAAAGTTCACCCTTGCCACCAGGGGCAAACTTAGAAGAACCGTATGCGATGACAATTGTTTTCCTCTCACCGACATCCGCCTGGACCTCGTTGAAGAAGCGTGCTAAGACACGTTTCTTGCCACCGTAGAGCCGCAGGCGCTGCGCGCCCCACCGCGACTTGGACATCTCCCCCCATCGAGAATCCCAATGGTTGACCATTACAGTCACGTAAGCGTCAAACGACTCTAGAGATGTGCGCTTGGGACTGTTGTCCTTCAGGTCGTCAAGGCAGTCCTGGATGTTAGACAACCACTTCTTGGTCGGACCTCTAGATTTGAAGACCCCGCTCTCAACGTAGTACCGCTCCCGCGTGAGTCTCTTGCTCCCGAACTCGCAGTGCCTCTTCCTCTTCCTACCCCCCTTATCTTTTTCTTCGACCTTATTTTTCTTCCAAGTCAAAAAGGCAATGTTGCAGCGGCCAGGGTCGTTTGCAACGACCACCACATTGGGGTCGGACTCGGAAAACTCGCGGAGAGTCTTGGTCTGCTTCTTAATCGCCGTTCCGTCGTCTTTGATTGAAATCTTTTTCTTCTCTGCCCTAAGAAAGTGGGTACAAGCCATTACGCCGTCAGTGTCTATGGTGCATGTAAACACACCTTTCCCAGTAGAACGGATGTTTTCCACATCGAAGACCGACTCCCAGTGCTCCTTGTTCGTCAGCGTCTTTTCGAGACTCTCGACGAGACCCACGTCCTTGAGGACGCCCAGTAGGCCGTCGGTGTCTATCGTGATGAAGGAGTGCTTGACTGTTGGGATGGGAGCGATGTTGACCAGCTTGGCGTAGCCCTCGTCCTCTGTGGCCTCGAGGTATCGATTGATAAAGACGTTGTACCGGATCATCTTGGCGCTGTTGGAAACGCTCTTAAGCCACTGTCGGTTGATCTCGTCCCGTCCGATGATCGAGTGCTGAATCTTCAGCAACATCTTTGTTCGCTCCGGTAGGAGAGAATGTATCGCTATGAGGTCTTCCTTTACTCCCCAAGAGTGGATATCGTAGAGGAGGTATCGGTGGAATACGGTCTCGTCAATGCCGTGCTCATCTTTGAACTCCTTGGCCAAGATCCTGTTTTCCTTCGAGTAAACGAACTTCTTGATCCATGTGGAGAGATGGACTCTGTAGTGGTTATTGAAATTGGTCAGGTACTTCTTCGACGCGTGGCTGTACAGGTTTCGATCGCCATCGTAGCGAGCGATGGCACCCACGTATTGTTTCTTCTTTTTCACAATTACCTCGCGCCCCTCAATCTTCTCCCTAAACCAATAGTTGTTGTGAAAGAACCTTTCGACTGTGGCGTCCCTCGTCTCCATGTGCGCCTGTCTCGAACCTACCATAAGCTGCCGAATGAAGTTCTGGTCGACGCTAGGGACACTTACAGTGTGAAGTTGCGCATCTGGTACCCCTTCGAAGACTTCTTTTAATATCCGGTTCACCGCAACACCGGCAAGATAAGTCCTCTTGGATACGCTGTCGACCCGCTCCTTAATCACCTTGGTGATAACGTCCTTGTTGTCCTTATCCGCTATGATCCGACTCAGTGTACACTTTACCACGTTCTCCTCGCCGTTTTTCCTGTCCTTAATTTTGGCCGCCCGGTCCGGTCGCGTACGCTTGTCCGGAGGCTCTTTATTGACTATCGTCTCCATTTAGTAGACAATGTATCTATTTCCTTGTATCAAGGTCCAGAAATTGTATTCAATGACTTTCGAAAAAAAGCCTCTACGTGTTTCTCTTTAACAGAACTCAACGCCTTATACACATCTTGGCTTTTATAGAAATCGCGTTTGACGATGGAGAACACCCCTTCTATTGGGTTGAACCAAGGTGAGTAGGGAGGAGTGTATAGGAGCTCCCACCCCCTTGAAGCTGCAAGTGTTTTGACCTTCTTGGAGTGGTGAAAAGCAACGTTGTCAAGTATAATTACTGTGTCAGTTGGACAGTCCAAATTTTCTAAAAACTCAACAAAAGTATGCGTGTTAAAAGACCCTTGCCTGATGTTAAAATAAATGTCTCCTTTTCCTTGTTGAATAAGACAAAGTGCCGACATTGTCGTCACCCTAGGTCTCAACCTCGGTACAACCAGTAGCTCTCCCTTTGGTGAGTAGCCAAACACGTCTCTCGTATGTCTTCCAAATGAAGTTTCGTCGATCGATACAAAAGTCCTCCCTTCCTCTTTTAACCGTTCCCTTTGGCTTATGAATGACGTGGTTTTCTCATATAAGTTATCAGGCCTGGAGAAGAACTTTGCTTTTTTCTTTGTGAGCCCAAGCCTTTTTATCACAACGCGAATCAATTCTTTTGATACCTCAAATCCGAAAGCATCCTTTACCTTATGACGAAGAACAGCAAGAGATGTGAATGGATCTATTTTTAATGACGCCTTTAAGAACTCTATGACCACATCCGATTTTGTAGGTTTATTCCGGTTGTACACTTTTTTAGTGGGGTTTGAGATCCACCTCGATACTGTCATGTGGCTTACATTCGCAAGTATAGCCACTCTCCTCAAACTTTGCAGCAATGTGTACATGTGTACCACAATCGACCGTCTGTCCAAGTTGTACATAGAGAATTGTAATTGATTCAATATACTGTAACATTATTGACCGGTCTGAGTGTAACTGCTCTGCTCTGATGCCACATGCCATGGATTTCTTCTTCGGTTGTCGCAGTCGGGTCGTAAGGCTCAACTTGGGCACTTGCCACACTACGTTTCCTTCAGGTGGAAAATAGTATGTGGTGAGGGAAAATGGCTTTATTACAGCTAAGCGAAATCAAGAACTATTTGAAGAACATAGCAAGTGGCAACGCATCACAAGAGCACACGCTTGATGGACTTATCTACAGCAACATGGGTATTGGAATCAGGTGCGTGGAAGATGCACTGGTGAGGGCATACAAAGAGTCGGAACAAAAGGGGATCCTGGTTCAACATTCAGATGCATGGGGGGGGATGACCGATTCCATGAAAGCTCTCGACAACTTGCTAGACCGAACTGATACAAAGGAGCTGAATACACCCTGTCACAAATGTGACGATAGCTTACATCCGTACTACACACCATGGCAGTACATGTGTGTTTTGAAAAAGACGTTCCTGCTCGGGGAGTGGTCTTCAAGTTTTGCCATTAAACTGGCAGAGTGTGGGGCAGTGACAGATATCCCCAATTGGTGGAGTACTGACATGAAAAGAGTTGCGCATACCTGTCAGGAACCAGGTACACAATAAGATGCGGTGGTCCTGTCAAAGAATTGAGTGCGAGTCACATGGCGACCGACCTCTCGCATCACGGCGGAACATGTCGAGTCGACTCACAGAGAGAGACCATTACAGTCGGCGGAACGATGTCGACTTACGGGGGACGATCGCTCGCATCGCAAAGAAGTCGATACTCTATCCGATATTTTAAAATTTCTAATCAGGATTTAGAGTCTCCTGAAAGACTCTCTAGCTTGAGACATCAGCACCTGAAGTTCATTTGTAGTTCAGAGAACTCGCGGACGAGGCGCCTTCGGCACAACACATACGTGGGATCGTATATGCTTTTTCGAAATTGGGTTTGGATGAGTTGGATAGCGTTTTTACGCCTAATATGGTGGGCACGCCACGCTTGTTGGATCTTTTTAGCATATTTCGCAAGTGTGACATTCTCAACAATATCATTTATTTGTAATTGTTGGTGGTATGTCTCGCTCGTTGCGTATACACTTCTACACCGGTCAGATAGCCTTGCTGGCACAATCCAGAAGCTCCACATGTAATCATGGCTTCCTTCTATTTGCTGAAGATGACGATGAGGTTGGATCTCATACGTGTCGCATATGAATCCGTCCAGTATCATTAAACACGGTTTTGTGGATATACAACTGGGGTCGATTGTGACTGTTCTCACAATATTGTGTTTACTCCAGAACTTCACGCAAGTGTCATCTAGGTCTGAAAAGACAAAATTCTCCCAGCCATGCATTTATGAACATTTGTTTCATGGTCGAGTTGTTTTCTTATACAGTCGAGCTCCATCTACAGTTGTTCTCAAATAAAGTGGGACACCTTATAATCCAGACTGCAGATCGTTGCTTTTGGGTAACGTTGGGGGGTGCAGCAGGTTGAAGAGGTTCTCGAAGATATTCCGAGTAGCCTCTTTGGTAAACCGTTCAACCGTCGAATGTCGACAATGGATCCACTTTCATCGAAGACTCGTTCAAATACAGTCGACGGAATGTACATGTGACTGTCATGTATTCAAAGCGGTATTTTTTAATGATAACTGACTCCTGCTGCAACACGTCATGCCTCAAAGTTGGCAGCGGACGACCGCATCCTCACACACGCACGGCGGCGGGTCTTACGCAACCGCATGTACTCAAACGAAAGCCGTGAGCCGCATGAGCTCACCTACGTGCGATGATATTTAGCTTCGTAATAGCATGGATCGATACAGAATATACAACTGCACGAAAAACATAACAGCAAGCAGCTCCAGAATGCCCTTTTCCTGAGCGGAAGATACCCGAATAGCCTTACGTAATCGTCCATAATCAATATTGGATCCATGTATTCCCACGCGTTTGCCGTGTACGTCTTTTCTATCTCTACAATCTTCTTCAATCGAGCAGCATTCTGGTCGTACTCAATTTTGGCACCATATAATAGGTGGATTGTCGTGCCGTCAAACGTGAACATAGTCTTATTCATCACGTTCGATGTACGCCTGAAGTAGAATGTCTCTTTGTACAGGTCGAGTATTTCTAAACATTTCTTGGCGTCGTCCTCATTATCGAATACCACCGTTCCATGTAAAATAAAATTTTTGCCATTCCACGTACTGCCTGAAACTGTGAAACACGCATACATGCTTGTATCCAACTTCTTGAAGTTATCCATTGTTTCTGTTTTACATACTCCTCAAACTTTGCAGCAATGTGTACATGTGTACAACAATCGACCGTCTGTCCAAGTCATGGTACATACACTCGACGGAGTGTACGGTACACCTTGCGGTGTAACCTAATGTTGTCGCGACCACCGGAGGGGGACCGAGTGGTGTCTACAACAATACGAGTTTTTATTCATCAACAACAACAGAGCTGCTGTGGGCAAATGGAAGAGGTCGTCCTAGACCCATCAATTCCATGCAGTGCAGTCTTGCAATTGTGAGAGCAGAAGAGCGATCCCGGTCAGAGCCTAGCGCGTCATTCGCACACCACCCATCTATCGGTACACGACCTATTAGCTCGCGATGTGCACCAAAGCCAATATAAAACATCATCGTTAGAAAAGTTCGAGCGTCATACTAGCGTTATGTATATAGCGTTGCCTATCACAATATCGTTCGCTTCGTCTCTAATTCTTGTCTATGCTCGACGCGCATGTCAAAGCATGTTGGAAGCCTTGTCCATGTTAGCATGGTTGGTTTCGACAAGTGTGATCATCACATGGATTGCCATGACAAAAAAACAGAAGTTACCTCAAATTTGCGCAGGCATCATGTGGACCATAACAATCACGATGTTGATTAGCTTCTGCTCATCATTTTAAAAGAATCATGAAGTAATGGGCGTTCCTGCCTCCCGGCCGAATTCCAGGGGAACACAAAGAGCGTTTGTATGACATGGAAGAACCAATGCACTAGGAATCAAACCAATGCACTACAGTCGGCGGAACAGTAAAATGAAACATATATCAGATGGAAATAAATGTACGACATCGCCGTTAGAAAATTGGCGTTAAGAATGGTCGCTGACTTGGGTGTGTTAAAAACTTCTGTGTTTACGAACATCAGTCGTTCTACTCTGTGGAGGTGGAAACGCTTTGGTGTAAATCGAAAACGACGTGAATTTGTAAGCAACCTTTTTGAGACGAACAAGGATTTGTTAAAATCGTTTTTATTGTCAACTCAATGCACAACCGCAAGAGGCGTTGTTGCTTTTTTCAAAAGTACTCACAATGTACGATTATCAACTATAACTCATAAAACTCATTGGTTTTACAAGAAAAAGGAGCAAACTCTGTGGACAGTGTAAAGGGGACTTAGTTCCACTTGTCAATGAATTTTGTAGTAGGTACAAGGAGACAATCAATGCTGGGAAAATTTTAGTATCAGTTGACGAATGTGGGTTTAGTGAGCGTCTCAAGCCACATTATGGGTATTCCCCTGTAGGAAAACCTGTTATCTTTAAAACTACTGGTGGGTGGGTACACCACAGTTTGTTGATGGCAGTTTTTTCAGATGGTAGGAAAGAGTTCGTTGTGAAGAAAGGATCTGTGAAGAAGACGGACTTCGTTGCATTTATTGAATCATTGAGTTTGTGCAATAACTCAGTAGTAATAATGGACAATGCCAGTATCCATAAGAAATTGGTCCTCAGTCACCCCGTCAATATTTGTTACACACCTCCTCACAGTCCAGAATTCAATGCTATTGAGCTATGCTTCGCTAAGGTGAAGAGAGACTTTCGTCGTTTGAACTACATACCGAATGAAACAAAGACGCACGTGTCTGATATGATTTCCTTAGCATTCGGCAACCTCACTGATAAAATTATTGTGGGTTGTTTTGAACACGTTTGGAACACTTATGTGCTTTGTTATCAGTTATCTTTCTCATTACAACCGGTCTTTTGGTGAATTCCACACCCCCTGAGGATCCCCAGGGTATGTGATCTGCCACTCTCGGCGCTTGCTATCTTGTAACATCCACACCCATTGGGACCATCCTGATGCATGGGCTTTGAAATACTCCACGCCTGTCGCTTCATATAATGAAACCATCTCATTTACTATGTGTTCGATCCGCTCGCCTACTGTTTTCAAATCACTACATGTAATAATGTGCTCTACCATGCTATATACATATGTGTACACTTTTTTCCGCCCCGAATGAACACTACAGTAGGCGGAACAGTAAAATGAAACATATATCAGATGGAAATAAATGTACGACATCGCCGTTAGAAAATTGGCGTTAAGAATGGTCGCTGACTTGGAATGGGCGTTACTGCATCCCGGCCGATTTTGACTGGTTGCGAAACATGGTATATTGTTGCCAACAATTGGAGGAGAACCGTATCACACTAAACAAGCGGCGGAGCCCCTTTCACCTATCCCCCAGCGGAGCGACCGGGGGCGACCGGAGGGGAGCCCCCACAAAGGAGTCCGCGAGGAACCGAGTGGGTGGGCGACCGGAGGGGAGCCCACAGTTCACATGCACGAGACACACTGGATTGATTGATGGGTTAACCCTAAACCCTCTCGATGGGAGTGGTGACTGACAAACAACGGAGATGACGACATCATGGTGGTCAAGATTCAGGGGATCGTGAATGAATAAAAAATGTAATTTAATACTTGGCCATCTCAATCGAGAAACAAATGGCGAAGTTCAATATGGTCGATCCTGAGATCTGGATTTCGGCGGGGGCCCTTCAAACGGAGTCGTGCGCATAATGAAAAGCAGGAGAATTTCGCTCATTGTGGTGCGCTCCTACACGCCATCAAACGCAGGCACCGAGAATACGGTTTTCCTCCCCAAATGTGCGGATGTGGACGACATTGTGGACTTCGTGTACCCGACCATTGAATCGATGATGACCCGCGCAAGAGTGAGTGAGTGTGTGAGAGCAACAAACGCGACAAGATGTCAACACAGTGCGTCAACTTGTCCCGGGATTCAATGTCATTGACTGTATGCAGTGAATCATGTACATCACACCAATCATGCGTGCTCCAGAATCCTTCGAAAAATGGTTTGCAGGAGGGGCATTATACATCAATAAATGCCCAACGCAGGCCATCATGGTCAGCAGCCACTATGAATTGTTGGGGGTGGCAGCAGACACTGCAACGACAGAGGAGATTCGGCGAGCATACCGGCAAGCAGCTCTGAAATGGCATCCGGACAAATGGGCAACATCTCCTGACAGCCAACGGGATGCTGCTCAGGAGCGTTTCAAACTGTTGTGCGCGGCTTACGAAGCGTTGAGTGATCCTGACAAGCGTGAAGCGTATGACCGCCAACACACGCCCCCGTTACAGACAGCATCAATGGAGGATGCGTGGGTGGTGTTTTCCCGTGTTGTAATAGAGAGTGTAAAAGAGGAAATGCAGATATCGGATGATACGGCACCCACGGTGTTGAAGCTTATTGCTAGCCTGTTGCTGCCAGCATCCGGGTTATACTTCGGTGGGCTGTCTGGGGTGTTTGCCAGCAACGCCCTGAGCATTTTGTTGATCAACCCTCATGGATTGACAAACGTCTGGCGCAACATGACACCCGAGCAGAAGAGGGAATTTCAGGCAGCAGTGTTCTGCCTGGCAAGGCAGAGGAGTGAGGGGACGTAGAGGTTGTTTTCATGGCTCGAGGGAGACGGGCAAAACTGTGGAAAACTGTCGCATCCACACCGTCCGTCCGGCAAAAAATAAGCCACCAAACGGATCCCATTGGAACGCTACAATTCATACGCGAGGCGTTGCAGTTTGGCGGGAAGACACGGAAATTCACATGGCATATTGGCTACTACGACCCGGCCCACGTCTCACTCCTGACACGTTACACTCAGACCGTGTTCATGTGAACACGTTTAAAATAGGGATTGGTTGATGATTCTTATTTTTTGTTGAAATAATTGTTGTTCCCAAGATGGAGAGTCTTTTCAGAGGTGTTCATGTGAACACGTTTAAAATAGGGATTGGTTGATGATTCTTATTTTTTGTTGAAATAATTGTTGTTCCCAAGATGGAGAGTCTTTTCAGAGGTGTTCATGTGAACACGTTTAAAATAGGGATTGGTTGATGATTCTTATTTTTTGTTGAAATAATTGTTGTTCCCAAGATGGAGAGTCTTTTCAGAGTCTTTTCATACACTCGACGGAATACTAAAATGAAACCGCCTCCTGGAATGCTGATACCCCAACCGAGGCACACGCCTTCATATACTCCGAAACGTGTTCAGGAGTCATAGCAGCGACGTCATCAGGCGATAACGACAACAACTTTTGCCTGAGATGGTCCTCAGACTCATCAGCACGGGCCTCAGCCTCACGACGGGCAGCAGCTTCCGCACAACGGGCAGTAGCTTCATTGTCAGCACGGGCCTCAGCCTCACGACGGGCAGTAGCTTCATTGTCAGCACGGGCCTCAGCCTCACGACGGGCAGTAGCTTCATTGTCAGCACGGGCCTTAGCACGATAGGCCTCGTCACGATAGGCCTCGTCACGACGGTGGAGGTATATGAAAAGCGCAATTGGTGCAACCGCTACAGTCAGCGGAACAGTAAAATGAAACATGAAACATATATCAGATGGAAATAAATAAAAAATGTAATAATAAATGTACGACATCGCCGTTAGAAAATTGGCGTTAAGAATGGTTTCTGAATTGTGTTAAAAACTTATGTGTTTACGAACATCAGTCGCTTCAGAATTTGGGATTCCCCCAAACATCACCTTTGACATTGTTCAAACAAACCCCGATAATCCATGGGATTGGGGGCAATTGAGTGCGAACTCAAATATATTATTACCATCTGACACAGGCGTTTGCAATATTCTCTAATAATCTTCTCCGCTCTGAAAACCCTGTTATTCCATTATATTCTCTAATAATTCTGAAGGGGTCAAAACCCTACCTACAGTCGGCGGAACAGTAAAATGAAACATCCCAATAAACGGTATAAGGCGTCGACAGACATTATAGTGTACGAGTGGATGGTCCTACAAAATGGCCCGTCCAGCAAAGAAACCTCCTTTCATGACGCATTGCACATCAACAAAGACCCCGTGTTCTTTTGGGCCACGGTACCGGGGAAGAGTCGATCGCTTAAGTGCGGCTGGTCCTTCAATGGACACTCTCGAAAGTACCGACAAAAGAACGATACGGAGTCTGCAGGATGGAGAGCCGTGATCTAAAAAAGAACCACGATATTCTCGTTAACATCCTGCAATTTGTTGATTCAAAATCGTATTGGTGTTCCACTGCCCCGTGGGTTGCTACACCATTTGGTTACACCGTAAGGTGTGCCGTACACTCCAGAAAACGGTTTCATTTTAGTATTCCGTCAAGTGTATAATAAGGGTTGGGTACATGTTGTTGACCATCATCCTGCGAGGAAAAGAAAGGCAAGCAATCGCTTTCCATGTATGTGGGGGAAATTATGTGGCACAGTGAACACGCAAATGCACTTCCTTTATCAATTTCTTTACCGATCAACAAATGTTTGAAGTGTTGAACCCGCTTGACTGGACAATACAATGCCAGCAGATGTAACTGAGGTATCCCCTACACATATCGCCCCTTTGTATGTCAGAGACCCACCCAAGGAACGAGGAAGAGGCACAGCCTGATGATTCTTATTTTTTTGTTGAAATAATTGTTGTTCCCAAGATGGAGAGTCTTTTCAGAGGTGTTCATGTGAACACGTTTAAAATAGGGATTGATTGATGATTCTTATTTTTTTGTTGAAATAATTGTTGTTCCCAAGATGGAGAGTCTTTTCAGAGGTGTTCATGTGAACACGTTTAAAATAGGGATTGGTTGATGATTCTTATTTTTTGTTGAAATAATTGTTGTTCCCAAGATGGAGAGTCTTTTCAGAGGTGTTCATGTGAACACGTTTAAAATAGGGATTGGTTGATGATTCTTATTTTTTGTTGAAATAATTGTTGTTCCCAAGATGGAGAGTCTTTTCAGAGGTGTTCATGTGAACACTTTTAAAATAGGAATTGATTGATGATTCTTATTTTTTTGTTGAAATAATTGTTGTTCCCAAGATGGAGAGTCTTTTCAGAGGTGTTCATGTGAACACGTTTAAAATAGGGATTGATTGATGATTCTTATTTTTTTGTTGAAATAATTGTTGTTCCCAAGATGGAGAGTCTTTTCAGAGGTGTTCATGTGAACACGTTTAAAATAGGGATTGGTTGATGATTCTTATTTTTTGTTGAAATAATTGTTGTTCCCAAGATGGAGAGTCTTTTCAGAGGTGTTCATGTGAACACGTTTAAAATAGGGATTGGTTGATGATTCTTATTTTTTGTTGAAATAATTGTTGTTCCCAAGATGGAGAGTCTTTTCAGAGGTGTTCATGTGAACACGTTTAAAATAGGGATTGGTTGATGATTCTTATTTTTTGTTGAAATAATTGTTGTTCCCAAGATGGAGAGTCTTTTCAGAGGTGTTCATGTGAACACGTTTAAAATAGGGATTGGTTGATGTGAGACATTCTCAGGCATTCTTCATACATTTTTTCGGTCAATCAAATGAATTCATGGCGACCCGTTGTGGTTGACCAAGCATTGATCGATGCCTGCACCGAGAGCGAGCTAGGGGGGAGGACCATGTATGTGTAGCCAGTGATCCGGTACATACAGTCTTCACGTGGAGTGAAGAACACGATGGACTTCGCAGGGCCACTTCTCATTGACGCGGATATATGGGATTGCGGCTACGATGATGAACTCACGCACGGGTGATATGTGGAAAGAGCGCCCGCACGCATCGCATACTCACACACACACCCTGCGTACAATGAACACGAAAAATTGTGATGATTAGTACAAATGGATCCTGAGACGGTTGTTCTAGTTGGTGCTGGCACAGGTGACATGAAAATGCTGAATATCGGCTTGTGTATGCAGATGAGTGATTACAAGACCTGCATACAACAAGCACTAACTTTGTCATGCTCACTAAACCAACGAGAGAGTGTCCTCAAACTGATTTCTGCAGGATCGCATCCAACTAATTGCGATCTTTCTGCGGCTTCTCGAAACGGTCATTATGATTTAGTAAAAACATTACTTGCCCTCCCAGGTGCACAATATGATACAAGTACTGCATGTTATGTCGCACAACACAACGGGTATCATGATATAGTGAACCTCTTATCATCCAACTTGCCTGCGGACTACAGCTTGCAGAGCGGCAAAGACGAGGGCATGCTCAGAGGAAGCAGCGCATAGATCCCGGGCCAAAACCAATACCTGCTCTCTTTTCACTTCGTATTCGATGTCTGGAGATGTAGACAAAATTGCAATTTCTTGCATCAACCGCTTCTGCTCTTGTGACATTAAAGCTATCAAAGCAGCCCCCAATGGATAAATAATATATAAATATAAATCGGTAGCCGCCTGCAGTTCTCGGTGTACGTTGTACCACTACGTTAGTGGAGCCATGCGATGTGCGGATAATGGCGCTGAAGCAGCTGTCTGTGATGCTTGATACACCGCTGGTATTCGTCGTATTTGTTGACTTCATGCTCCATGTGTAACCATGGCCCTTTACCACTTCCTCTATCCTCAATTTCTTGGATCACAAGTGGTGCGCTCCATTTCGATAATCGACCCCATTGATTATGTGTCATGAATCATGTAAGTTTTATGATTTGCGGTGCACTTTGATCATTAGTAAGGTCTGTTTGGACTGAACTTTCGACCAAGTTGTTGCTGTCCATCAATTGAGTCATTTGCTACTCTGGAACAGAATAATCCTAGCGAAATATCCGCGCGGCATCTTCATCTTTTCAGTTGTTCCATTAATATTCCGTCTGCTTGAATGTCAGCTTTATTCAGTTTATATTATTTATTTAATTATATTTTATTTATCCATTGGGGCTGCTTGATGTGAACTGTGTACTGTGTGTACTGTGTACTTTGGGCTCCCCTCCGGTCGCCCACCCGCTCGGTTCCTCGCGGACTCCTTTGTGGGGGCTCCCCTCCGGTCGCCCCCAGTCGCTCCGCTGGGGGGAAGAGGTGAAAGGGGCTCCGCCGCTTGTTTAGTGTGATACGGGTTTGAGAGTTTTGATAACAACCGTTCCGATATTGATCCTTATCGTGTTTCCCTGATGTTTCCGCCGTTTGTGTTTGGAGTCAGATGGACAACGAGGAGGAGGCGACAGCTTTCCGCCGTTTTCATGTGGAGTCAGATGGACAACGAGGAGAAATGTTAAAATGTTAAAAATGTTAAGATCTGCGCGTCGACAGCATATATACTCGCTTGACAACTGTGGAGACCAGGTATGTCATTCATGATTGCCACAGCTGATCACGCATACTTTAAGACATACCTCACTCTCCATCAGATTGTTTTTGTTGCATCCTGAGAGAGAGCATTTTGCTCGACCGGATTGTCGTGATCGATTGTGATGATGAGGCTTCTGTTGCTCTCCTCGCGCTTTTGCACGAGGTAATTGCGCGTCTGAGCAATGTATTTTGGGAAAGGATCGACATGCGGTCTTCGGGAACGTATATGCATCAATGCATGCTCAAACTTCCATCCAACATGTTGGACCATATAACACAGCGTCACACAAACAGAGCGACTAACCCCCTCAAGGCAGTGCACAAACGCACAATTTTTTTTTGATGAGCTGCAATTATGAAATCCATGCATTTGCTAAACGCAACAGAAATATCAGTTGATGGGCAATCATCCGGCATATCAACTTTAGCATATATTAGCCCCACTTGTTCCGTTACATTGCATTCCGTAGCAACGTTCAAAATATGTGTGACGTTGTGGGTGGTGAGAAGATCACGGTCAAAAGATTCATGGAACCCGCCAACAATCAATCCAGGAAGTATCAAGGACATCTCGTTTCTAAACACATCACATATACTTCATATTTTGTATCTAAATTGTACTTGCAATGAATGGCTCTTCTATTTTTTAACTGTATTGTGTTCTGTATCTTGTGTAAATCGATTAAACCATAGACTCTATATTTCTTTAAACCCCCTAATTATCATTGTATAAAAGAATACCCAAAATATAACCTGTAAATTCTATAACTGTTGGGAAGCAGAAGATTCCACTGCCCCACTCCGTGGGCATGCGGCCTCCCTTCAGAATTCCCATAGTGTTGTCAAGCAGAATCCTGCTTGATACGACACGTGGTCTTGAGGAGTGGGGCACTGGAATTCAGCTGCGGACTCGTGTGAAGATTCGAGGCGCGCGAAAAACACGTGGCAGATCTGATGACATGTCGGTTTACACTCGTATTTTCATGGGCGCATCGTGGGGGACACGTGTCGTGTCGTCTCAAGCAGACCTCTGCTTGACAATAATGTCGGGACACACGGTGTGGGGCAGGGGGAATTCAGCTGCGGACTCGCAGAAACACGTGTCGGATCTGACCTGGTTACAGCTGGCTGACCGCAAACGCTCGCATCGGTGAAAGGTGACCTGTCACAGGATAGACATACCGCAAAATGTGTGGAACGTCGCGATCTTCAGCTGAAACATGATAAGGGTTTAGTCGGTTTATATGCTCGGTGCAGCGAGGAAGCACCACATCTTTCGCTGGTTACCACTCAATTCTTGGAAATTCGGAAGCTTCCAGGATTTCGCGACGAGTTGCATCGCCTGTTCGCTAATTGCTCAGGAAGTGCTTTTGCTCGCTCAATCAATCGCGTTTGTTCAATCAACCAGGTGAAGTTGGTCGGATCTAGCTTACAGGATAGTTGTTAGATGCTGCTGCTGCACTGCCTGCACTGTCGCGAGTTTTCGATAGCTTACAGGATGCTATATCGAGTTGAGCTGGTCGGATCTAGCTTACAGGATAGTTGTTAGATGCTGCTGCACTGTCGCGAGTTTTCGATAGCTTACAGGATGCTATATCGAGTTGAGCTGGTCGGATCTAGCTTACAGGATAGTTGTTAGATGCTGCTGCACTGTCGCGAGTTTTCGATAGCTTACAGGATGCTATATCGAGTTGAGCTGGTCGGATCTAGCTTACAGGATAGTTGTTAGATGCTGCTGCTGCACTGCCTTCCTGAACTGTCGCGAGTTTTCGATAGCTTACAGGATGCTATATCGAGTTGAGCTGGTCGGATCTAGCTTACAGGATAGTTGTTAGATGCTGCTGCTGCACTGCCTTCCTGAACTGTCGCGAGTTTTCGATAGCTTACAGGATGCTATATCGAGTTGAGCTGGTCGGATCTAGCTTACAGGATAGTTGTTAGATGCTGCTGCTTCACTGCCTTCCTGCACTGTCGCGAGTTTTCGATAGCTTACAGGATGCTATATCGAGTTGAGCTGGTCGGATCTAGCTTACAGGATAGTTGTTAGATGCTGCTGCTGCACTGCCTTCCTGTACTGTCGCGAGTGTTCGATAGCTTACAGGATGCTATATCGAGTTGAGCTGGTCGGATCTAGCTTAAAGGATAGTTGTTAGATGCTGCTTCTGCACTGCCTTCCTGTACTGTCGCGAGTGTTCGATAGCTTACAGGATGCTATATCGAGTTGAGCTGGTCGGATCTAGCTTAAAGGATAGTTGTTAGATGCTGCTTCTGCACTGCCTTCCTGCACTGTCGCGAGTGTTCGATAGCTTACAGGATGCTATGTCGAGTTGAGCTGGTCGGATCTAGCTTACAGGATAGTTGTTAGATGCTGCTGCTGCACTGCCTTCCTGAACTGTCGCGAGTGTTCGATAGCTTACAGGATGCTATATCGATTTGAGCTGGTCGGATATAGCTTACAGGACAGTCAAATGCTGCTGATGCACTGCACTGCACTGACTGACTGATTTATGCACTTTTGTATTTATTGTACATGGTATATGTGGGTGGTTCCAGTACCCATACTGTACCCATACCCTCTACCTCCTCACCTACACCTCTACCATCCATACAAGCGGATGGTGGAGGTGTAGGTGAGGAGGTAGAAGAGATGGATGGTGGAGGTGTAGGTGAGGAGGTTTTACTACATTCTGCTTTAAAAAGCTCGGCATGCAATTTCTCTGTAGTAAAATCGGACATGTTTTCCATATCACAAAAATCAACCGACTTTCTGTGTACCAACTGAATTACTCGTGATTTTCGTAACACAGGAAACATGTCCAAGTCAACCCAGAATACTCAGGGATTCTAATAAGTCTCGAGGTGGGAGGAAAGCTGAAAACCTATAAAGGCTGCATCCCTCGAGTGCGTGGTACTTCATTGTTCGGGCGGTGCGGGGCAGAACTACCCCTATAAAGGCTGCATCCCTCGAGTGCGTGGTACTTCATTGTTCGGAGCAACTTTGGTAGTTGATGACATCCAATCTTGGTGAGTTTATCCCACTACGCTCGACACTGCGTTCCTGCCAGTTTGTAATTATGCGCTACGTACCTCTGTAATGGTCACGGTTCACCAACTTGCTATTATCCATGGCGGAACAACACCATTCGAATCATATTGAATTTGCTGTCCTCTGTACATTCAATGTAACTATTCTATTTTGCACCATGTAACATTAAATGTCATGTAACATTATTTTGCACAATGTAACATGTCATGTAACATTAAATTTTAACTTGTTGTTGTCCTTACACTGGCATATGCCTGACACACACTGCATTCCCCATTGCAGTGTTGATGTGCATACTGACCATCTCGATTCTCATGGGAGCAGACTTCATTGAGGTTAACAGCAAAGGAATCCTGAACGCTACCCAGCAGCAGATTTCTTCACACAACCCCTAGTGAGTTTGTTTAGGGTTTCCTTGTCCAATTCATAGGTTGTTTCTTGATTGTACTGTAATGTCAAGCACTTGTGTATGGCCATACTGAATCAATTAATGGATGATGCCTTGGCACAAACTTGTTGAATTGACGAATTCATTGGCAATTGTCAGCCCTACTTGTAGGATGACTGGTGCAGTGAGATGTGTCTTCAAACAGGGTTGTGCCTTGTCAAAATCATACAGCTAGGAATGGGCGTTCCTGCCTCCCGGCCGATTTTTTAAAATTTCTATTCAGGATTTAGAGCATCCGGAACGACTCGCTAGCTTGACACATGAGCACCAAGGAATCACAATTCCTCCCCATACCATGTTTATCAACCAGTCAAAATCGGCCGGGAGGCAGGAACGCCCATTTAGGGACATTTGATTGTGGGACACCTTTTATTTTGGGGATTCTGAAAAGTTGACGTACATTTATTATGGGTATAAAGAAACGTGGGTGCAATATTAATCACCATGAGAAAAAGAAGTAGTGTCAGACAAAGGAGAAGGGGCTAAAACTTTTGAGAAGCAGAAGATGGTGGTGAATAACGTCAAGGTCCACAAAGTACTGCACTGTCGCAACAGTGTCAAAAGCGCATCCAATGTGGCTATAGTGCAACCTGGAACCTAGACGTGAACGCTGCCAAGAACCTTCTTCTGCTTCTGACAACGTGGAGCGACCGGATGTATTCTGTGTTCCCTCGCCTCCCCCTAAAACCCCAGTTTCCAGAGAGGCGAGTGTGAGCGCTAAACCGACCGACCCACCTGGGTTTGTCAGCAGCTTGCCTTGTTATCCTTTGGGCCAGCTTAAATGCTGAAATACAGAGATGAAGGGCAAAAATATGTGCTCGCCTTTAGCTGATCTACCCATTGGGTTCAAGGATCACCGGTAGGGTGTCCCACAAATTGCGTCTCCGACTGTATGTTGTTCTTGATTGTAATGTTACTGTCATGTCAAGCACTTGTGTATGGTCATACTGAATCAATTAATGGATGATACCTTGGCATTTTTTAATGTTACTGTTACTGTCCATGTCAAGCACTTGTGTATGGTCATACTGAATCAATTAATGGATGATACCTTGGCATTTTTAATGTTACTGTTACTGTCATGTCAAGCACTTGTGTATGGTCATACTGAATCAATTAATGGATGATACCTTGGCATTTTTTAATGTTACTGTTACTGTCATGTCAAGCACTTGTGTATGGTCATACTGAATCAATTAATGGATGATACCTTGGCATTTTTTAATGTTACTGTTACTGTCATGTCAAGCACTTGTGTATGGTCATACTGAATCAATTAATGGATGATACCTTGGCATTTTTTAATGTTACTGTTACTGTCATGTCAAGCACTTGTGTATGGTCATACTGAATCAATTAATGGATGATACCTTGGCATTTTTTATGTTACTGTTACTGTCATGTCAAGCACTTGTGTATGGTCATACTGAATCAATTAATGGATGATACCTTGGCATTTTGTAATGTTACTGTTACTGTCATGTCAAGCACTTGTGTATGGTCATACTGAATCAATTAATGGATGGTACCTTGGCATTTTGTAATGTTACTGTCATGTCAAGCACTTTTATGGTCCCAATACCAAATGTCCCTAGCTGTATGAGGAATTTGTCGGTTTAGCGCTCAGAAAATGTATAGATGTTCTGTGGCAGTGTACCGAAGATCTATCTTTCATCCTCAGGTCACGTCGAAGCTTGAAGGAGGATATTTTGAGGAACAATCGGACCGGTATGGAAGCGCTTCAGATGGAACTCGTGGTTTTGTTCATGCGCCGAGCAGGCAGTTGGAAGAAGGACGGGTGCTGGATGCACGCAGGATTCATCAGTCGAGCCATGCATACTGCTTTCGCTGCTGACGCTGCATGTGAAGCACAGGCGCTAGTGGACAGATGTGATCATCTCAATAAGAACCCCATGAGGATAGCGTGTAAGGCCGGGCGAGCCGACGTCGTCCGCATATTGCTAAAAGATCACAACGATATCCGGGCATTGGAGTACGCCGCTTATGGAGGCCATGTGGATCTGTGCAAGCTTCTTATGGATCCGGAGTTTGCAGGCGAGGAGCACTGCGCCAAGGCAGATGCCAATAATGGCCAGGCACTGAGTGTCGCTGCTAAGGGAGGCTATCTGGATGTCTGCAAGGTTCTGATGAATCCTGAGTTCGCGGGAGAGGAGCACCGTGCCAAGGCAGATGCCAGTGAAAGCCAGGCACTGAGGTTAGCCGCTGAGGGAGGCTATCTCGATGTCTGCAAGGTTCTGATGAATCCTGAGTTCGCGGGAGAGGAGCACCGTGCCAAGGCAGATGCCAGTGAAAGCCAGGCACTGAGCTTAGCCGCTAGTGGAGGCTATCTCGATGTCTGCAAGGTTCTGATGAATCCATTGTTCGCAGGCGAGGAGCACCGTGCCTAACCAGATGCAATCTTCGGCAGTGCACTGAGGTACGCCGCTGAAGGAGGCTATCTAGATGTATGCATGGTTCTGATGAATCCTGAGTTAGCGGGAGAGGAGCACCGTGCCAAGGCAGATGACAACAACAGTCGTGCACTGAGTGATGCCGCTAGGGAAGGACTTGTGGATGTCTGCAAGGTTCTGATGAATCCGGAATTCGCGGGCGAGGAGCACCGTGCCAAAGCTGATGCAGACTTAAGCTATGCACTGAGGGAAGGTGCTATGGAAGGACATGTGGATGTCTGCAAGGTTCTGATGAATCCTGAGTTCGCGGGCGAGGAGCACCGTGCCAAAGCTGATTCATACTACAGCAAGGCACTAAGTGCCGCCGCTCGGGAAGGACATGTGGATGTCTGCAAGGTTCTGATGAATCCTGAGTTCGCGGGCGAGGAGCACCGTGCCAAGGCAGATGACAACGAAAGCTATGCACTGAGGGAAGGTGCTAGGGAAGGACATGTGGATGTCTGCAAGGTTCTGATGAATCCTGAGTTCGCGGGCGAGGAGCACCGTGCCAAAGCTGATTCATACTACAGCAAGGCACTAAGTGCCGCCGCTAATGGAGGCCATCTCGATGTCTGCAAGGTTCTGATGAATCCTGAGTTCGCGGGCGAGGAGCACCGTGCCAAAGCAGATGCATACGACAGTCGTGCATTGAGATTAGCCGCTAGTGAAGGACATGTGGATGTCTGCAAGGTTCTGATGAATCCTTTGTTCGCGGGCGAGGAGCACCGTGCCAAGGCAGATGACAACGATAGCCAGTCACTGAGGATAGCCTTTATTCATGCCCATCTCGATGTCTGCGAGGTTCTGATGAATCCTGAGTTCGCGGGAGAGGATCACCGTGCATCGTTATCCGTGCTTGGACGGGATATTATGATGTTTACATAAAACAATTGAACTTGAACCAGTACCCATGTGTCACCGCTCTTGACCCCAATACCTTGTTTGCGCATACAATCACCCTGAAATCACAACGTCATTCTCACATGGCGGCTTATAGCAGCCTCCTTCTCGATTGTTTTCTGAAGGGGGAGCGCAGGCGGTTTCATTTTAATATTCTGTTGACTTTATCGCAAGTCAGAAGAAGAATCCCTCTACCAAGTGGAATCACCATGCTAATTGTAACCTGACTCATTAGAAAACGGTGGTATGATGATGAAAATGTGTCAAGCTGTCTCCTTGGTAGATTGGATGTGACGGCCTCGTCCCTCGCACGCCACGGCGGCGTCATCGAAAAGACACCTGTCGTGTCGTGTCGAGTCACATCACATGGAGACCTCTACGCACCTGGCGGTGGCACCTGTGTCAATACCTCGATACTGTAAACAACTTAACAATTACTTAACTTCTTCAGGTACTCCTTCTTCGTCTTCAGAATCATTTCACACACAATCAACCTCCTAAAATCATGAACGCTTGTACACAAATCATCGACTCTGGTTACACCCAAGGCGTGCTGGCGAGCTGCGTCGCTGCAGCTACCACCGCTCCAGCCACCACAACTGCCCCTGCGATCAGGTAGCCTGCCCTAACCACTGCAGCCGACTCGATCGCGCTTCCGAAGACGCATGGCAACTCTTTTATGACGTTCCTGAACTGCTGGATCGGGGGAAATGGAATGAAGGCCGGCATTCGACTAACATACAGGTATTGGTGGAGCCTTACAGTAGTTCTCAAATAAAGTGGGATACACCTTATAATCATCCAGACTGCAGATCGCTGCTTTTGGGCAACGTTGAGGGGTGCAGCAGGTTGAAGAGGTAAAATCGGCCGGGAGTCAGGAACGCCCATTGTAGGTCAAAAAGTAGCATGAAAAGTCAAACTAGGGCATTGCATTCGGGGCTTATAGTGTGTGGTATCGGCCAGGTTCTGCAGCTGGGGTTCTCTACCAACCATTGCGCGATTCGTTGGAGCCACTCTGTAATCGCTTCATTTGCGTGTATCCTACCTGTACCATCGTCAAATAGAGACTGAGGGTCACCGCGGCAGAAGTGGATCACATGCACACTGTTCTGCACGTCAGACGCATCAATCTGTCATCAAATGATGAACGAGCAAGAGCGTATCGAGAACTTGTTTTCAAACTTTATCGGAAAACATTGTGAAGTTTCGGATAAGGCTTGGGTGCAGTCGGACATATTGCACACAGCGTTCATGGACCACTGCATTATTGAAACAAATGACATCCGTTGGGTCGATAAACATGTGATGTACAGTCAGAGACAGAATTTGTGGGACACCCTTACCGGTGACCCTTGAACCCAATTGATTGGGTAGGTCAGCTAAAGGTTTTGTATCAAGGTCCCAATCCTTCGTGTCCTTCATCCCGTATTTCAGCATTTAAGCTGGCCCAGGGGATAACAATTGTAAGCTGCTAACTGACCCAGGTGGGTCGGTTGGTTGAGCGCCCACATTTGCCTCTCCGGAAGCTGGGGTTTTAGGGGGGGGGCGAGGGAACACAGAATACATCCGGTCGCTCCACGTTATCAGAAGCAGAAGAAGGTTCAGCAGAGTTCACGTCTAGGTTCCAGGTTGCACTATAGCCACATTGGATGCGCTTTTGACACTGTTGTGACAGTGCAGTACTTAGTGGACCTTGACGTTATTCACCACCATCTTCTGCTTCTCAAACGTTTTAGCCCCTTCTCCTTTGTCTGACAATAATGTCGGGACACACGGTGTGGGGCAGGGGAATTCAGCTGCGGACTCGCAGAAACACGTGTCGGATCTGACCTGGTTACAGCTGGCTGACCGCAAACGCTCGCATCGGTGAAAGGTGACCTGTCACAGGATAGACATACCGCAAAATGTGTGGAACGTCGCGATCTTCAGCTGAAACATGATAAGGGTTTAGTCGGTTTATATGCTCGGTGCAGCGAGGAAGCACCACATCTTTCGCTGGTTACTACTCAATTCTTGGAAATTCGGAAGCTTCCAGGATTTCGCGACGAGTTGCATCGCCTGTTCGCTAATTGCTCAGGAAGTGCTTTTGCTCGCTCAATCAATCGCGTTTGTTCAACCAACCAGGTGAAGTTGGTCGGATCTAGCTTACAGGATAGTTGTTAGATGCTGCTGCTGCACTGCCTTCCTGCACTGTCGCGAGTGTTCGATAGCTTACAGGATGCTATGTCGAGTTGAGCTGGTCGGATCTAGCTTACAGGATAGTTGTTAGATGCTGCTGCTGCACTGCCTTCCTGCACTGTCGCGAGTTTTCGATAGCTTACAGGATGCTATATCGAGTTGAGCTGGTCGGATCTAGCTTACAGGATAGTTGTTAGATGCTGCTGCTGCACTGCCTTCCTGCACTGTCGCGAGTTTTCGATAGCTTACAGGATGCTATATCGAGTTGAGCTGGTCGGATCTAGCTTACAGGATAGTTGTTAGATGCTGCTGCTGCACTGCCTTCCTGTACTGTCGCGAGTGTTCGATAGCTTACAGGATGCTATATCGAGTTGAGCTGGTCGGATCTAGCTTACAGGATAGTTGTTAGATGCTGCTGCTGCACTGCCTTCCTGCACTGTCGCGAGTGTTCGATAGCTTACAGGATGCTATGTCGAGTTGAGCTGGTCGGATCTAGCTTACAGGATAGTTGTTAGATGCTGCTGCTGCACTGCCTTCCTGAACTGTCGCGAGTTTTCGATAGCTTACAGGATGCTATATCGAGTTGAGCTGGTCGGATCTAGCTTACAGGATAGTTGTTAGATGCTGCTGCTGCACTGCCTTCCTGCACTGTCGCGAGTTTTCGATAGCTTACAGGATGCTATATCGAGTTGAGCTGGTCGGATCTAGCTTACAGGATAGTTGTTAGATGCTGCTGCTGCACTGCCTTCCTGTATTGTCGCGAGTGTTCGATAGCTTACAGGATGCTATATCGAGTTGAGCTGGTCGGATCTAGCTTACAGGATAGTTGTTAGATGCTGCTGCTGCACTGCCTTCCTGCACTGTCGCGAGTGTTCGATAGCTTACAGGATGCTATGTCGAGTTGAGCTGGTCGGATCTAGCTTACAGGATAGTTGTTAGATGCTGCTGCTGCACTGCCTTCCTGAACTGTCGCGAGTGTTCGATAGCTTACAGGATGCTATATCGATTTGAGCTGGTCGGATATAGCTTACAGGATAGTCAAATGCTGCTGCTGATGCACTGCACTGCACTGACTGACTGACTGATTTATGCACTTTTGTATTTATTGTACATGGTATATGTGGGTGGTTCCAGTACCCATACCCTCTACCCAGTACCCAGTACCCATACCCTCTACCATCCATCCTCTACCCAGTACCCATACTGATTTATGCACTTTTATCCTCTACCCAGTACCCATACTGATTTATGCACTTTTATCCTCTACCCAGTACCCATACTGATTTATGCACTTTTATCCTCTACCCAGTACCCATACTTATGCGCTTTTATCCTCTACCCAGTACCCATACTGATTTATGCACTTTTGTATTTATTGTACATGGTATATGTGGGTGGTTCCAGTACCCATACTGTACCCATACCCTCTACCCAGTACCCATACCCTCTACCTCCTCACCTACACCTCTACCATCCATCCATCTACCATCCTCTACCATCCATCCATCCATCATCTACCATCCATCCATCCATCATCTACCATCCATCCTCTACCATCCATCCATCCTCTACCATCCATCCTCTACCATCCATCCTCTACCATCAATCCATCCTCTACCATCCATCTACCATCCATCTACCGCTTGTGAGGAGGTAGAAGAGATGGATGGTAGAGGTGTAGGTGAGGAGGTAGAAGAGATGGATGGTGGAGGTGTAGGTGAGGAGGTTTTACTACATTCTGCTTTAAAAAGCTCGGCATGCAATTTCTCTGTAGTAAAATCGGACATGTTTTCCATATAATGGGCGTTCCTGCCTCCCGGCCGATTTTGACTGGTTGATAAACATGGTATGGGGAGGAATTGTGATTCCTTGGTGCTCATGTGTCAAGCTAGCGAGTCGTTCCGGATGCTCTAAATCCTGAATAGAAATTTTAAAAAATCGGCCGGGAGGCAGGAACGCCCATTATATCACAAAAATCAACCGACTTTCTGTGTACCAACTGAATTACTCGTGATTTTCGTAACACAGGAAACATGTCCAAGTCAACCCAGAATACTCAGGGATTCTAATAAGTCTCGAGGTGGGAGGAAAGCTGAAAACCTATAAAGGCTGCATCCCTCGAGTGCGTGGTACTTCATTGTTCGGGCGGTGCGGGGCAGAACTACCCCTATAAAGGCTGCATCCCTCGAGTGCGTGGTACTTCATTGTTCGGGCGGTGCGGGGCAGAACTACCCCTATAAAGGCTGCATCCCTCGAGTGCGTGGTACTTCATTGTTCGGAGCAACTTTGGTAGTTGATGACATCCAATCTTGGTGAGTTTATCCCACTACGCTCGACACTGCGTTCCTGCCAGCTTGTAATTATGCGCTACGTACCTCTGTAATGGTCACGGTTCACCAACTTGCTATTATCCATGGCGGAACAACACCATTCGAATCATATTGAATTTGCTGTCCTCTGTACATTCAATGTAACTATTCTATTTTGCACCATGTAACATTAAATGTCATGTAACATTATTTTGCACAATGTAACATGTCATGTAACATTAAATTTTAACTTGTTGTTGTCCTTACACTGGCATATACCTGACACACACTGCATTCCCCATTGCAGTGTTGATGTGCATACTGACCATCTCGATTCTCATGGGAGCAGACTTCATTGAGGTTAACAGCAAAGGAATCCTGAACGCTACCCAGCAGCAGATTTCTTCACACAAACCCTAGTGAGTTTGTTTAGGGTTTCCTTGTCCAATTCATAGGTTGTTTCTTGATTGTACTGTCATGTCAAGCACTTGTGTATGGCCATACTGAATCAATTAATGGATGATGCCTTGGCACAAACTTGTTGAATTGACGAATTCATTGGCAATTGTCAGCCCTACTTGTAGGACCTTTTATTTTGGGGATTCTGAAAAGTTGACGTACATTTATTATGGGTATAAAGAAACGTGGGTGCAATATTAATCACCATGAGAAAAAGAAGTAGTGTCAGACAAAGGAGAAGGGGCTAAAACTTTTGAGAAGCAGAAGATGGTGGTAAATAACGTCAAGGTCCACTAAGTACTGCACTGTCACAACAGTGTCAAAAGCGCATCCAATGTGGCTATAGTGCAACCTGGAACCTAGACGTGAACGCTGCTGAACCTTCTTCTGCTTCTGATAACGTGGAGCGACCGGATGTATTCTGTGTTCCCTCGCCCCCCCCCCTAAAAACCCAGCTTCCGGAGAGGCAAATGTGGGCGCTCAACCAACCGACCCACCTGGGTCAGTTAGCAGCTTACAATTGTTATCCTCTGGGCCAGCTTAAATGCTGAAATACAGAGATGAAGGGCAAAAATATGTGCTCGCCTTTAGCTGATCTACCCATTGGGTTCAAGGATCACCGGTAGGGTGTCCCACAAATTGCGTCTCCGACTGCATGTTGTTCTTGATTGTAATGTTACTGTCATGTCAAGCACTTGTGTATGGTCATACTGAATCAATTAATGGATGATACCTTGGCATTTTTTAATGTTACTGTTACTGTCATGTCAAGCACTTGTGTATGGTCATACTGAATCAATTAATGGATGATACCTTGGCATTTTTTAATGTTACTGTTACTGTCATGTCAAGCACTTGTGTATGGTCATACTGAATCAATTAATGGATGATACCTTGGCATTTTTAATGTTACTGTTACTGTCATGTCAAGCACTTGTGTATGGTCATACTGAATCAATTAATGGATGATACCTTGGCATTTTTTTAATGTTACTGTTACTGTCATGTCAGCACTTGTGTATGGTCATACTGACTCAATTAATGGATGATACCTTGCATTTTTTAATGTTACTGTTACTGTCATGTCAAGCACTTGTGTATGGTCATACTGAATCAATTAATGGATGATACCTTGGCATTTTTAATGTTACTGTTACTGTCATGTCAAGCACTTGTGTATGGTCATACTGAATCAATTAATGGATGATACCTTGGCATTTTTTAATGTTACTGTTACTGTCATGTCAAGCACTTGTGTATGGTCATACTGAATCAATTAATGGATGATACCTTGGCATTTTTAATGTTACTGTTACTGTCATGTCAAGCACTTGTGTATGGTCATACTGAATCAATTAATGGATGATACCTTGGCATTTTTTAATGTTACTGTTACTGTCATGTCAAGCACTTGTGTATGGTCATACTGAATCAATTAATGGATGATACCTTGGCATTTTTAATGTTACTGTTACTGTCATGTCAAGCACTTGTGTATGGTCATACTGAATCAATTAATGGATGATACCTTGGCATTTTTTAATGTTACTGTTACTGTCATGTCAAGCACTTGTGTATGGTCATACTGAATCAATTAATGGATGATACCTTGGCATTTTTAATGTTACTGTTACTGTCATGTCAAGCACTTGTGTATGGTCATACTGAATCAATTAATGGATGATACCTTGGCATTTTTTATTTTTACTGTTACTGTCATGTCAAGCACTTGTGTATGGTCATACTGAATCAATTAATGGATGATACCTTGGCATTTTTTAATGTTACTGTTACTGTCATGTCAAGCACTTGTGTATGGTCATACTGAATAAATTAATGGATGATACCTTGGCATTTTTTAATGTTACTGTTACTGTCATGTCAAGCACTTGTGTATGGTCATACTGAATCAATTAATGGATGATACCTTGGCATTTTTTAATGTTACTGTTACTGTCATGTCAAGCACTTGTGTATGGTCATACTGAATCAATTAATGGATGATACCTTGGCATTTTTTAATGTTACTGTTACTGTCATGTCAAGCACTTGTGTATGGTCATACTGAATCAATTAATGGATGATACCTTGGCATTTTTAATGTTACTGTTACTGTCATGTCAAGCACTTGTGTATGGTCATACTGAATCAATTAATGGATGATACCTTGGCATTTTTAATGTTACTGTTACTGTCATGTCAAGCACTTGTGTATGGTCATACTGAATCAATTAATGGATGATACCTTGGCATTTTTAATGTTACTGTTACTGTCATGTCAAGCACTTGTGTATGGTCATACTGAATCAATTAATGGATGATACCTTGGCATTTTTTAATGTTACTGTTACTGTCATGTCAAGCACTTGTGTATGGTCATACTGAATCAATTAATGGATGATACCTTGGCATTTTTAATGTTACTGTTACTGTCATGTCAAGCACTTGTGTATGGTCATACTGAATCAATTAATGGATGATACCTTGGCATTTTTTAATGTTACTGTCATGTCAAGCACTTTTATGGTCCCAATACCAAATGTCCCTAGCTGTATGAGGAATTGGTCGGTTTAGCGCGCAGAAAATGTATAGATGTTCTGTGGCAGTGTACCGAAGATCTCTCTTTCATCCTCAGGTCACGTCGAAGCTTGAAGGAGGATATTTTGAGGAACAATCGGACCGGTATGGAAGCGCTTCAGATGGAACTCGTGGTTTTGATCATGCGCCGAGCAGGCAGTTGGAAGAAGGACGGGTGCTGGATGCACGCAGGATTCATCAATCGAGCCATGCATACTGCTTTCGCTGCTGACGCTGCATGTGAAGCACAGGCGCTAGTGGACAGATGTGATCATCTCAATAAGAACCCCATGAGGATAGCGTGTAAGGCCGGGCGAGCCGACGTCGTCCGCATATTGCTAAAAGATCACAACGATATCCGGGCATTGGAGTACGCCGCTTATGGAGGCCATGTGGATCTGTGCAAGCTTCTTATGGATCTGGAGTTTGCAGGCGAGGAGCACTGCGCCAAGGCAGATGCCAATAATGGCCAGGCACTGAGGTATGCCGCTCAGGGAGGCTATCTGGATGTCTGCAAGGTTCTGATGAATCCTTTGTTCGCAGGCGAGGAGCACCGTGCCAAAGCAGATGCCAGTGAAAGCCAGGCACTGATGTTAGCCGCTCAGGGAGGCTATCTCGATGTCTGCAAGGTTCTGATGAATCCTGAGTTCGCGGGAGAGGAGAACCGTGCCAAGGCAGATGCCAGTGAAAGCCAGGCACTGAGGTTAGCCGCTAGTGTAGGCTATCTCGATGTCTGCAAGGTTCTGATGAATCCTGAGTTCGCGGGAGAGGAGCACCGTGCCAAGGCAGATGCCAGTGAAAGCCAGGCACTGAGGTTAGCCGCTAGTGGAGGCTATCTCGATGTCTGCAAGGTTCTGATGAATCCGGAATTCGCGGGTGAGGAGCACCGTGCCAAATCCGATGCAATCTTCAGCTGTGCACTGAGGTACGCCGCTAAAGGAGGCTATCTAGATGTATGCATGGTTCTGATGAATCCTGAGTTAGCGGGAGAGGAGCACCGTGCCAAGGCAGATGACAACAACAGTCGTGCACTGAGTGCCGCCGCTAGGGAAGGACTTGTGGATGTCTGCAAGGTTCTGATGAATCCTGAGTTCGCGGGCGAGGAGCACCGTGCCAAAGCTGATGCAGACTTAAGCTATGCACTGAGGGAAGGTGCTATGGAAGGACATGTGGATGTCTGCAAGGTTCTGATGAATCCTGAGTTCGCGGGCGAGGAGCACCGTGCCAAGGCAGATGCCAGTGAAAGCCAGTCACTGAGGTTAGCCGCTCGGGGAGGCTATCTGGATGTCTGCAAGATTCTGATGAATCCTGAGTTCGCGGGCGAGGAGCACCGTGCCAAGGCAGATGACAACGAAAGCCAGGCACTAAGTGCCGCCGCTAATGGAGGCCATCTCGATGTCTGCAAGGTTCTGATGAATCCTGAGTTCGCGGGCGAGGAGCACCGTGCCAAAGCAGATGCATACGACAGTCGTGCATTGAGATTAGCCGCTAGTGAAGGACATGTGGATGTCTGCAAGGTTCTGATGAATCCTTTGTTCGCGGGCGAGAAGCACCGGGCCAAGGCAGATGACGAAAACAGCGAGGCACTGTGTGCCGCCGTTATTCAAGGACATGAGGATGTCTGCAAGGTTCTGATGAATCCTGAGTTCGCAGGCGAGAAGCACCGTGCCAAGGCAGATGACAACGAAAGCCAGGCACTGAGGGAAGGTGCTACGGAAGGACATGTGGATGTCTGCAAGGTTCTGATGAATCCTGAGTTCGCGGGCGAGGAGCACCGTGCCAAGGCAGATGCAGACTACAGCCAGGCACTACGTGACGCCGCTCGGGAAGGACATGTGGATGTCTGCAAGGTTCTGATGAATCCTGAGTTCGCGGGCGAGGAGCACCGTGCCAAGGCAGATGACCAAGAAAGCCAGGCACTATGTGACGCCGCTCAGGGAAGGACATGTGGATGTCTGCAAGGTTCTGATGAATCCTGAGTTCGCGGGAGAGGATCACCTTGCATCGTCATCCGTGCTTGGACGGGATATGATGTTTCTATAAAACAATTGAACTTGAACCAGTACCCATGTGTCACCGCTCTTGACCCCAATACCTTGTTTGCGCATACAATCACCCTGAAATCACAACGTCATTCTCACATGGCGGCTTATAGCAGCCTCCTTCTCGATTGTTTTCTGAATGGGGAGCGCAGGCGGTTTCATTTTAATATTCTGTTGACTTTATCGCAAGTCAGAAGAAGAATCCCTCTACCAAGTGGAATCACCATGCTAATTGTAACCTGACTCATTAGAAAACGGTAACCTGACTCATTAGAAAATTGTAACCTGACTCATTAGAAAATTGTAACCTGACTCATTAGAAAACGGTAACCTGACTCATTAAAAAATTGTAACCTGACTCATTAGAAAATTGTAACCTGACTCATTAGAAAATTGTAACCTGACTCATTAGAAAACGGTGGTATGATGATTAAAATGTGTCAAGCTGTCTCCTTGGTGGATTGGATGTGACGGCCTCTTCCCTCGCACGCCACGGCGGCGTCATCGAAAAGACACCTGTAATGGGCGTTCCTGCCTCCCGGCCGATTTTTTTAAATTTCTAATCAGGATTTAGAGCCTCCTGAACGACTCGCTAGCTTGAGACATCAGCACAAAGGAATCACAAATCCGCTCCATACCATGTTTCGCAACCAGTCAAAATCGGCCGGGAGGCAGGAACGCCCATTCTGTCGTGTCGTGTCACCTTCACAAGCTGCCCACCAGATAGTTGCATGGCGAAATACGTGTGTGCTTCTTGTAGCTGCACATTTTTGTTCTTCTTGGACGTACGCCCCATGGACTGCACACACACATGCACGTGATTTGAGTGATACAAGGGGGGTCGAGTCCTGGTAGTGAAACACCACCACTGTAAGTTGGACTGTGTCAATACCTCGATACTGTAAGATATCACTCACAGATGACGGAAACACGGTAAAGTAATCGCACACGATGATCACATGTCAAGCAGATGTCTGCTAGACAATAGATCTCGTATATCGATATGGAAATCGCGGGCCCCACAGAGTGGGGTATGGGAATTGAGCTGCAGAAACCAAGTGTGTCAAGGCATCAATCAATCTTACGCAACCGCATGTACTCAAACGAAAGCCGTGTGTATCAAGCAGGCTTGGAAATGAATATTTTGCCGGAATGTGGTGGTACACTACAGTACATGGCCCAGAGATTGAGATTGCGTAACACACGACTTAAGAAACAATCATCAGAATTTATAAACAATGATTGACAATTCTCAACTACTTATCTGCATCTCTACCTTCGCTATTATTTACATGGCTCGACTGAAGATTGAGCTTGAGACTGAGCTCGCTCGAAAGAAGGCAGATGCTGCTCGAGTGAAATGTATGGAGATTGAGCTTGAGAATGCTCGAGTGAATAGTATGGAGATTGAGCTTGAGAATGCTCGACTGAAGATTGAGCTTGAGACTGAGCGCGCTCGAAAGAAGGCAGATGCTGCTCGAGTGAATAGTATGGAGCTTGAGCTTGAGCTTGAGACTGAGCGCGCAGAAGCGCTTGAGAAGCAACTGAGGTACGATCTGTCAAGCATGACTATCGAGCAATGGAATTCCCTGAACGATAATGACAGGCGTCTCAATGAGGATCTTTGCAAACAATACGGAATCCCCCTCCCCAACATGCAGGAGTCGTCCTACCCAGATTCAACCGAACAGGATGACGAACGAATCTACGACAAGTGTTCCATGTGCGCCTCTAAAAACGAGTGTAAACAACGCAAAATCCATACAGATTATTACAGCCATACAAACTCGAATCTCTCTTTGTCGAATTCATTGTCGGGGCCATTCATTAATATTCAGTGCACGGATGCGGTGGCGGATTCTCGTCCCTCATCGCCTCGCCTCGTATCGTACGAAGTGTCATGATTACCAAAGCATTCGATACCAAGACGGGGTCAGCAATCATTTCAATCATATTCGGTCTCGGGTTGGCTGCACTGTTCAGACAGAGTTGCAAGGGGGACCGGTGTATCACTACACTCAACAACTGAGGACATACACCCGCCTGCTACTACTACTGCTTGCAAGTTGCATTATTGAGTATAAAAACATCATGCATCATGATTGGGATAAGTAATCAAACATGAACGATCACTCAGCGATCACGATCACTCCTCATTACCTTCGTCGTCGTTGCATCAAACGAACACCATTAAAAGATGATGGCACTGTCGACTACGATGCAAACCTTCAAAAGGAGATTGAATCCATCAATGACCATTTCATGCACAAGAAAGAAGTACTTGAACGCAGAATATTAAAATTGGAGCAGGACAGCGAACAGCAAATCAAATTCGCAACCCAGCGGAACACTATTGCCAAATTGGAAGGCAAAGTTGATTTGGTGCAGGTCGCTGAAAACTATCGTCGTGTTGAAGCGATCGAGGATGAGTGCTGGGCTTCGAAAGTCACCTTGAAAGCGCCTGTACAAGTCGAGGAGGTGTCGTCACACGGGGTCGCCCCTCCTTGAAGCACAATTCGTCGAGCCAGAGCCACACGTTCATTTGTGAAATGATAAACCGCGCGAAGAACGGAAAAAACGCCCGCAACCATCATAAACGTGACCCTCGCTCATGTGATCATGAACGGATTCGTTCTCGCCAATACAGTCAACGGAAGCTTCGTGTACGGCACACCTTGCGTGAATCCATGTCCGTACGAGCTTTACATTTGAAGAGAAAATGGAAATTCAAGCTTACAAATAATGAACATGTCAGGAAATACACTCGGACAATTACTTTTCTGTCAAGTGAGCTCTTAGTTCCTCTGGAATCGGCACGCCCCTCTCCCTGAGTGTAACGGGGTTAATTTTAAACCATTTCATTATATTCTCTATAGAGTCTGTGTTGACATGCATTATAACTTGGGTTAGTATTGACATGGCGCCATATTTTTTGTATAGTTCTTGCTGATCTGTATCTACGTATGACATCACATATGTCTTGGGAAGATAGCAACATATTGGGGTTTCTGCTCAACTCATACCAGTCCCATGGTTTATCTGGGTTGGTTTGTATAATCTCCCACGTGATGTTGGGGTTTTCGCTCATTCCACCCCAATTCCACGGTTTGTCTGGGTTGGTTTCGATAATATCCATCGTTATGACAGGGTTTTTGCTGATCCAGTTCCAGTTCCATGGTTTATCTGGATTGGCTTCGATCAGTTCCCACGTGATGTAGGGTTTTCTGCTGATAAAATACCAGTCCCATGGTATCTCTGGATTGGTTTGTATAATATCCCATGTGATACTGGGGTTTTTACTGATCAAAAACCAGTCCCATGGTTTATCTGGGTTGGCTTGTATAATATCCCATGTGATACTGGGGTTTTTACTGATAAAAAACCAGTCCCATGGTTTATCTGGGTTGGTCTGTATAATATCTAGTGTGATGTTCGGGTGTGAACTCAATCCACCCCATTCCCACGGTTTGTCTGGGTTTGTAATGACAATATCCCATTTAATGCATGGGTTTCTGCTGATCCAATACCAATTCCACGGTTTTTCGGGGTTGGCTTCGATCATTTCCCACGTGATGTAGGGTTTTCTGCTGATATAATACCAGTCCCATGGTTTATCTGGGTTGGCTTGTATAATTTCCCATGTGATATTGGGGTTTATGCTCAACCCACCCCAATCCCAAGGTTTACTGGGGGTTGTAATGACAATATCAATCGTTATTGTAGGGTTTCTGCTGATATAATACCAGTCCCATGGTTTATCTGGGTTGGCTTGTATAATCTCCAATGTGATGTTGGGGTTTCTGCTGAACCATTTCCAATCCCATGGTTTGTTGGGATTGGATTCGATGATATCCCATGTGATATTGGGGTTTGAGCTCAATAAACTCCAATACCACTTGTGTTCCATACATTTGACCCGTCTCGAGATGTGGTTATTTATTTCCACTGAAATCATTATTAATAGTAATAGATAGTAATAGATAGTAATAGATAGTAATAGATAGTAATAGATCCACAAGTATCTTTATGCTCCGATTATTTTATGATGATGCATGCATGGGCGGCTTGTGTGCTCTTGCGCGTGCGGGGAAAACACATACACGCGGACTTTTGGGGACTCATCATGTACGTGCGGGTTCGAGGTGCATTCACGACAGCGTGGATGAGTGTATACCTGCACTGGACGGTCAACAGATTGAAACATCCGGGTATTAGCCCAGAAAACAACAGAACGTCAGTGGACATCGTGAGAGGAAGTGACTCTCGCGCGGTTGGTCAACTTTTCAAAAGCCTCAAAAGACAGGGGTATATTCTAAACCCTGGCTACTGAGTGTCCCAAAATTATTTGAGAACAACTGTATACACCGTAAGGTATGCCGTACACGAATTGGTTTCAGTTTAGTATTCCGTTGACTGTGTATCACCGCTTATGCACTCTACATGGGTCCAGAATAGGCATCCTGCATCATGCCACTGGTGCTTGCAAACATGGGCTTAGATCAAGCCTGGATATCCTGATTGAAGCAGGTAGGTGTGAAGGTCGTAGTTGGGGGTGATGCCGATGTGCATGATGGTGGTGCCAAGTGCGCCCTTCACGACCCCCAGCAGGCGGCCATGCTTGTCGACCACTGGTCCGCCTGAAAACCCGTCATCTGCGTGTGCAGTGATGGCCACTGAGCCAGGCATGGTGCTGGATAGTGAGCCCTTGGAGCAACTGGGCTTGTTCTCTGTGCCTGTGTACCCCAGTGCGTACACTGACGCCATGATTTCAAGATCAGTGGACCAAAGGCTCGTGGCAGAGCGGGAACCCTTCAACAGAATGAGGTCAGGCACATTGCCTGGAGGTGAGGGGGCCACGACCTCCAAATCCTCCTCAAAACCGTCGGTTGGGTACCTTGCCTTAAAGGCCACAGCCGGTGATGTACTACCTAGGGTCTTTCCGCAGAACCCCTGCATGTGTCCTGCTGCAACGATGACTTCCCCATGCATGAAGCCGCTGAACTGACCAACTAGGCTTCCGTCCTGACTGAATCCAAGCAGCTTCACTACCAATGGTGACACCTTGGCATACACTGCCTGGTCGAGCATCTCCACTGCAGCACCGACGTCCACCGGGTCAACACCATCATCCAAGTTTATCCGCCACCTGGTCATGTTACAGTCAGACCGGTCAATAATGTTACAGTATATTGAATCAATTCCAATTCTCTATGTACAACTTGGACAGACGGTCGATTGTTGTACACATTTACACATTGCTGAAAAGTTTGAGGAGAGTGGCTATAATTGCGAATGTAAGCCACATGACTTGATGAGATGAGAGAGGTCGCCCTGTGAGTGGCTCGACTCGACGGGTGCCGCTGTCGTCCTTGATGAGAGTGTGACTGACTCGACAGTGCATTGTTTCTGTTCCTGCTTTACCCTAACATGTTCCAACCTCCGGTGGTCGCGACAACATTTATTATCGATTCTTAATGATGTTTTCGATGTAAAAACAAAGTCTCTCATTATGCAAACGGTTTGCCAAATGCAATGCCATTTCGAAGATCGATTGGTTAGCATGGTATGCATCATGTTTCATCAAACAACTTACAACGCAATCATGCCTATTTGATATGGCAAACATCAATGGAATACCATGTTGATAACATGGATCCGCACCATCATTGAGCAACCGTTTAACTGCCATTATGTCTCCTAGTCCGCATTGAAGCACAAGGTCAAAATTTAGTTTCTTCTGGGTACAGAATGTTTGAGATTTACAAATATGTGTGTGAATATCTTTCAAATAATTACCTATGAATTGGTTCTTTTTCATCTGAGCTAGGAATAATGCAAGATCAATCATTTCTGCAACATTTGGCTCTTGGTAGATTGTCAGGTCCGTTGTATACGAAGACCAAAAACATACAATCTTTAAAACTATGTTCTGGTGGTCGTAGAATGCTGCGTAACATAATGCACCACAGCCTCCAACACGGTCGAATGGTTCAGCACCCGCATGGAATAATGAATCGACAGTGTCCAAGTTTCCCAATATGCTTTGCGCACACAGTTCATATTGGAGTTTATTGGGAGACATTCTAATTACAAGACATCGGATTTCTTTAAGCGATGGGTGCGTAGAAAGAAAGGTTAAAGAACAGGCTTTGCGTTGTAATGGGCGTTCCTGCCTCCCGGCCGATTTTGACTGGTTGCGAAACATGGTATGGAGCGGATTTGTGATTCCTTGGTGCTGATGTCTCAAGCTAGCGAGTCGTTCAAGAGGCTCTAAATCCTGATTAGAAATTTAAAAAAATCGGCCGGGGGGCAGGAACGCCCATTTTGTTGCAATAGATTCAAATCTTTGATAAATCACATGGCAACTTTTGACAAGAAAAATAATAGGTTACACCGCAAGGTGTGCCGTACACGAAGCGGTTTCATTTAAGTATTCCGTTGACTGTAGGGGTCCAGATACAGAGGGAAGGGAAGGGAAGGGGCCCACTTGCGAGTACCTGATGGAATGCAACCATTCCAATTCGTATCCACAACGGAACCAATGACCCATGATGTTTTTTAGCCAAGCCTTTGCTCCGTCATACAGTTTGTGTTTGTCTTTGTCAGAAGGTTCTTGCATGTTGTTTAATGTCTTGTGTAATTCACGAACCATCTGAAACGAGGGCCCAATTCCTATTGAAGATGCAACGGCGGGAGTCGTTTCCTCGACAGTGCAAATAAGTTGAAGTATGGTATTTTCAAACATGTAAGCACCTCTGCGAATTTGATCAACCCATAGTATGGCCAAGATTATCCTACCATCAAATGTTTGTACTGATTGTATATTTGCACACGCCATAATAATGGAATGCTTTATTATTTTTTATCGAGCCATGACGCACCGATATAAATCCCCAAAAGTCTGCATGTATGATGTGTTTTTTCTGCTTCTCCTTTTATCTTAGTCTTGTTTTCGAATAAAAAAAAATGCTGCGCATACATTCATTCACATTCACGACGCGCGCACCAATCTGAATGGAGGAGCGCGGTGCATACAGCTAGGGACATTTGATTGTGGGACACCTTTTATTTTGGGGATTTTACCAATTCAAGTTTTGTAACCGATCTTGTCAATACAGATACTGTCTTCAGGAGATTGACACAAAACATTCAAGGCTGGATATTGTCAAGGACAGCGACAGTACCCTGCTTTACATGTAACTCTGATACAAACTGCACAAAGTCGACTTTCTTGCAATTGTGATCAAGGATCTTGTAATGAACGATACCTTTGACAGAAACGGCAGCGATTAGCGTCAATTTGGACATTCGCAATGTCCGAGAATTTGGATATTTAAACGTTTGCCGCGTTGGCAGTACCCTCTGCGACAAGTGTCACCGATGTAAAAACCCGCCTCATCAATGCTTATCAAATCCGATGTCGGAACGGCCAGATACTCTTTACAAAAACTTTCGACAGAAGATTTGTGGTCATTCATGTGACTCGCTCACTCAGATTAAAGCAATTCACAATGAAGATCTTCTAATTCGTCTTCCTCTTGTTCAGTCCAGAAAGCGGTTTCATTTTAGTATTCCGTCGAGTGTAAGCGTACGCCGAACAAGATAAGTAAACGTGAACCCTTGGTTGAGCTTGAGCCCTTCATGTCAGCGCCACAAGTATACCTCGATTCATATGAATTCTGGGGTGTATACAACACATGTTTCCGACCTGAGGATGGATATTCATGCCACGAAGTGTTCGTGCCTGATGTTGACTGTGCGATTGGTGCGGGCGGTACAATGGAGGAGGCTTTTGAAGCTGCCAAAGAAAAGCTGACTGACATGGTCAGTGATTTCATGTATCGCGGCGAGGCCATCCCTCCGCCATCACTCCCCGCCGACATCATCAACCGCAGACAGCAGGACAACGAGCAATTTGCCGGCTTCGTGGTCACCTTCGTCGGAGTCGTCATTGTTTCCACCCTGCCAAGTTTATGTGACAAGGCAGGCCAACCACGTGAACTGCTGCCGTGCCATGACGTGTGAACACCATCAATGACATAGTTCGATCCGCCATCGATCCCGACAAATATGCCGTGATGCCCCACCGTCTCATCCCAAACCGCAATGTGATCCCCCGGCTCGGCCTTTTGTGCCAGCGTATCGCAGTCGCATTCGTCACAAGTGGCAAAATAACTAGCAGCCAATTCGTTAAATGTCCATCTGCACTGCTATGCCACCATTTAGATGTATACGCCAATGTCAAGCTGATGGCTTATTAAAAACCGCATGCGACCATGCACAACACCGAGACGCGACATTGGAAATGCAGTGTAAACACAATCAGATACACATTTTACACACTTACACATTTACCAACATGAATCCTGCAGCCTCAGGCACCATGTCCATGAGCTACTTGAAACGCCATGTGTACGAGCTGAGGACGTCCATGGATCCGAACATCGTTGTCAAGCTCCAGAGCCTCGATCATGACATGGCACGCATATGGGTTGAGAATGCGGAGGGCGTTTGTGTGGACACACACGAGGTCAGTGTGCATGAGGCAACTGGTGAGGAGCTTACAATCACCAATGAGGCTGTTCGCGTGGAGAGGTCTTATATCATCAAGATTAATAAGTCATATGTGGTGTTGTTCATGGGCAGCAGGATCCTCAAGATTCACAAACAGCAGCAGCATGCACTGTTCACAGCGAATGGTGCTGATCTGAAGCGCATTTGAGTGGGTAGAAAATTTTGCCTAAAGGGGCCACAGCAACCTGGGGCATCGAACGCGTCGAGTCACAGAGCGACCGACCTCTCGCATCATGGCGGAACATGTGTCGAGTCGAGACCCCTGGCAAAAACATAGGGGTGATATGTATTCCTAAATCGTTTTTTTAGAACCCACAACGAAACACAGTTTAGCGAGGACACCGATGAATACATCGACAGCCAAGGCGACCCATGCATGTCTTTGCCAGCGGGAGAGCGCAAGGATTGCAAACAATAGGTATAACGTGCCGTGAACAGGGCGAAGTTTCGACCACCAGATCTTCCCGCCATCTGGCGCCACCTCTATCCCCGTTTTCCGAAGGCCTCCAAAGTATATGATAAAGAACCCTATTGCTGGCACAAGGGCCAAGACGCCCATGTACCTTAGATACATAGGTGTCGCGAGAAAGGCAAGAATTACGAAAGCTGTCCTGATTCCCATGCACCCGATCCAGAAAGCTATTTGTCTTGAAATGTTGTTGGCCATCGTGTTATAATTTAAGTTTTGTTTTTTGAGGATACCAATCTGGATGGTACCCCTCAAGCGTAAGCCACCCCTCCGTACGAACGAACACCCGCAAACGGAGGAACACTGACGACGACGATCGAAAAACATCTGACTCCACATGCAAACGGCGGAAACATGTCATCGTCTCCAAAAGACACCACCGCGGATTAATGTGTGTCGCGTCTTTCGCAACCTCATTCACTATGGTCCGGTCATCCAAAGAAACCGTATTGTATCAAGAAGGCTCCTGCTTAAGAATACTATGGGAATTCTTAAGGGGGGATAGCGGGTCCCGCGGAGGGGGGACAGTGGAATTGAGCTGCTGACTCACTGACTTATCCCATGTGGCACCATCAAGCAGGGAACCCAGCTGCGGCTTGGATGTTCCGTATACAAATTCAAAAAGACACGCGGTTCGTAGTCGCATTCAATGTTTTTCGATGTCGTACATTTATTTCCATCTGATATATGTTTCATTTTACTGTTCTGCCGACTGTAGGGTTCCCGAGATGGAGAATTTGCGGAAACCATCAGCTTAGTGTGGCCCATCTATTTTGATGGTGACGTGCTCAAATGCACTCTCAAATTTACTATTAAAGTAGGGAAGATCACATTGTGGAGGCGGGTCAAGTAATTGGATGGTGTACACAGGTTGCGTATCAAAATCTGCGTGAGGGCCTGCAATGACTTGTAAGCTCGCCCCACAGAGTGGTATGTGTTGTTGCGCAACTCTATAACATGAACCTAGCTTTATATCTGCTAAAAGTACAGAGGAGACGATTTTTAATGATGCTGTAGCAAACATAATATTCAATAGAAGCCTAAAATATTTGCACGTGAGAAACGCGTCATAGTACATCATTGGTTCTACTCTGTGGAGGAAACGCTTTGGTGTAAATCGAAAACGACGTGAATTTGTAAGCAAACTTTGTGAGACGAACAAAGGTTTGTTGAATTTTTATTGTCAACTCAATGCACAACCGCAAGAGGTGTTGTTGCATTTTTCAAAAGTACTCACAAGTAATGGCCGTTCCTGCCTCCCGGCAGATTTTGACTGATGGTTACATGTGACTGTTGTTGACATCAAGTGTTGTGATACGGTTCTCATCCAAGTGTTGGCAACATATATCACTTGACAAGCATGAGGTTGATTGCTTGAATTTTTTCATGTCATAGCACGCACTGTTCTTTCTCATCAGCACACCATACATCGGAAATCCCTTGTGAATGTAAGCCTCGTACACTATTCCCACGATACTTGTTGTCTTATCCAAGTCGTTGTGCGTTGTTGGGTTGTCTACGGTTACGATGGACCCTACAGTGTACGTGGGATTCTGGTAAGGTAAGCAATCCATGTCTGAAGATCGTGTTTTGAAATATACAATATAAACCCTAAACAATTATCAGCATGGAAAGCGCGAAGGAGTGCTCCAACTCGATAGATAACATTGACTGCAGCCGGGTATTGTGCGCGCAGGACTGTGATTTGTTTATATCCCCCAATACTACAGTCAACGGAATACTAAAATGAAACCGCTTCGTGTACGGCACACCTTACGGTGTAAGATGAAGCGTGCATTGCTAGTCTCACCCAGCTACGCCTGCGACCTCCGTACGTACAGCACGGCGGGTTTTGCAACGGATGTTGAGCGTTTTAAGGAGTCGCTGGGAGAAGGATTCAGCTGCAACGTTATGGGAGGCACTTCCGAGGTTCCAAAACGGGACCTGAGAGCCGCCATACAGCATCTCCTGCAGCCCGGCACGGATGTCGCAGTTCTGCTATTCTGTGGCCATGGGACGTGGAGTGGTTCAACGCAACATGGTGCCCTTGTTTGTTCGTTTGGGCAGCAGATTACAGCACAGGAGATCGAGGACATCGTAGCACAGCAAGGGTTCACCGGAACGTTTGTTCGTGTGCTGAACATGTGCGAGGAAGGTTCAACGCACCACGCATCTAGCAGTATTGCAGAAGCATCAATTCCCTATTCGATTGCTGACTACAATGGTGTCATTATTGCAGCGTCCACCATGTTTGGAATGGCCCGGGGCGGAGCAGGAGGCAGCGAGTTCATGGACGCGTGGGTGGCAGTGGGACAGCTTCCGACTTATCACAAACTTGGAACAGTGCTCAAGGAGCATTGCCCCAACGTACGCGTGACCATGCAGAACATGAACAGCAAGGACGGTGTATTTGGTCATCCTGCAAAGGAGGTGGTGTGTGTGAGCAATGACAATATATGTTTTGGCTGCGCACGTCAGTATTGTGAATGCTGCTGATTGCAGGTGCCATTGGACGTATCCATGAAGAACAGAAGACAGTGATGTGAGAGCAAGTGTGGTACCTGCCATTTCTCCGATGATTCAGCAAGGAAGCGAATCATCCTTGGAGAAGCCCTGTGGAGAAGCCACTGATGCAACATCGTGCACTTGTTGTATGTGAGTTGTTTCCGGCATGATCAGTCTGTAATCCACGATCTCAATCTGAGTCCCACTACAACTGTCGGGTCATATCCATATGTAGATACCCCTTCCTTTCCCAACAGAGTGATAAACAAATTGTCGTCAAAGTGATCTGGTAGCGGAACACAATGCTTATGCATGTACTGCAAAAAAGCAATCTTTAAAATTTTGTAATCCATGTATGCGCCTGACTTCTTCTCACATTGCTCGAAAAAGGAAGCAATTATGTCGGTTAGTTGTTTTTTTGTCTCCATAATCTGTAATTACACACAGCCCGGCGGTCAATAATTTTACAGCTCAAAGCTTTATACAGTTGTTCAATTTGGCCTGAATTTATTTTTTCTCATTGCAGGATCGAAGCAAACGGAACGGAGGAAACATGTCGCATACTCGGTGCATTAGATAGATATTGGATGTGCCACTTCTCAAGCCCCATGCGGTTCAATGAGAAAATATATACGGATGAGGAGTACCATCCAGGTTGGCATGTATGTTATGAAAGGGGAATCTCGCCCCCCAGGAGTGGGGCAGTGGAATTCACGAGGAGCATCTTCACTCCAGGTTCACGATAATCTTGTTCATGGTTGTCATCGTGATGGGACAAGGATGCACCGCCATGGATGACCTTGCCCCTCAGGTGAACTTCAAACATTTCAAGGGACCGTTTAAAGTTGGCTTCTGGTTGGAATGCGGTGGGGTTCAACCTTTGAATGTGCTTGATCGCATCTGTCATCGTAATGCACCTTTCCCACATCAGATAAGCAGCAACAACTGTTGCAGACCGTTGTCTTCCCAACCTACAATGCACAAGCACGACATTGTTTTGACTTAACACTCCATGCATCACCTCAACAATATATGGTAAATGGGATATGAGTTTCGTGACCTCTTTTTGCCTGCAGTTGTCTTCAACAGCAACCTTAATGTATGTTGTGTTTGGGTTCCTTGGTTTTATATACGGTGTGTGGTTTGTGCAGTTCACAACAAGCTTGAATTGCAACGTTTTACAAAGTTGGTGGTTGAGAGCTGCTTCTTGGTCTGATAGGTAAAGATTGTCGCACACTTTGAACAAGTTATCGATATGCATCTTATTGAGATCAGCCATATTATTGTTAATTTTCCCAACACAGGACAACAACAGGTATTTTCAGAGGTGTTCATGTGAACACGTTTAAAATAGGGATTGATGTGATCCTCCGGCATTCTTAATTTTTTTTTTTTTTAAGTGTTGTTCCCGAGATGGAGAGTCTTTTCAGAGGTCTTCGGGGGTGCCCATTTTTGTATGAAGTTATTCAATATCAGCTCGGTATGAGCGCAGATTGACTCCGGATGGAAAAGGGTTCCCCATATCCGTCGTCTCTTATGTCGGAACGCTACAACACGTTGGTCATGGACCTCATCGAGGCAAATCGGGCGCATGCACGGAGCTAGATCAGAAATTGAGTATGCAGCATAGAAGTCAGCCTCCAATTTCATTGGAATCCCCTCAACGAGCCCAATACGTGCCCCAATAATTTTGATGCCCCGTTTATGGTGTACGGCGGCACCTGTGTATTCGAGATGACCACCAAAGTATAAGTTGATAAACTGGGCACCAAAGCATATTCCAAGAACCGGAGCACCATGTCTGAGGGCAAAGGTGTTCATCGCCTCTCTGTCACGACCTATGTCATGCACGTGCAATTGCGATCCCGTGAGGATGAACCCAGAAACTTGCTTTGTCCGGCAAATCTCTACAACCTCTGAAAGAGTACGTGCGATCGCATGACCATGCCTTTGGCGCCTAAGAAAAGATAGGAGGTACTGCCTGAAAATAGGCTTGGGACCGATTGTATTGTCAATGACAACAAGCATTTTACAATAGAATATATAATACACTCCAGAAAGCGGTTTAATTGGTGAATAGATACTTGTTCAAATGCAATTTATGTTTATTGCAAACATGAAGGAAGTGTAGTTCATTTGGATGTAGCCTGAATAAGTCAACAGATATGAGGGCTATTTCGATGGCACGTGGACATGTTTGACCCATGTTACAAATTGCATGCAAGAAACGACTTTCCTTCATTACCAACAATCTCCCTGGTTCTCCAGTTGTTCGCATGTGAGGCAGATCAATTTCTATGTCGTTGAAGTCTTCACAGATCTCATTGCTCAGACTCGCATGTATATTACAGCAGGCTTCACGTGAAATAACTCTATCCACATCAGCAACACGTTGAGTGGATGCTTGAATTACCATTCGACATTTGTCCATATCGTTGTATGGATGGAGCTGTACATATTGTTCTCAAGTTCCTTTATACAATTTGTCATCTAATGGGCGTTCCTGCCTCCCGGACGATTTTGACTGGTTGCTAAACATGGTATGGAGCGGATTTGTGATTCCTTGGTGCTGATGTCTCAAGCTAGCGAGTCGTTCAGGAGGCTCTAAATCCTGATTATAAATTTAAAAAAATCGGCCGGGAGGCAGGAACGCCCATTATCTGATTAAGATAACCCAGATGTCTGAGTTTTTGGAGAGACGTCGGAGTGCCAACCTGGATGGTGCCCGTCAAGTCATCGGAGTACTCACGCAAACGCGGAACACTGTCGAGTGTATTACGTCGCACTCAATCACTCACATGCCCCCCAAAATACAAAACGAACGAACGCGTGAAGCACCATCATCGTGACACACGCCTCCTCAGAGAAAACGGCGGAACATGTGTCGAGTCACAGATCGACTTTCGCATCAGGATATATCGACAGCCAATCTGGGATCACGAGTTGGGTTGCTGCTGAAACCAATCATTATGTATCGGGTGTGTAGATGGCATCTAAAGAAAATGAATTTTAGCTTATTTTAGCAAGGGTCCCACAAATTTTGTCTCCGACTGTAAAGTGAAAGAATGTAAATGTAAAGTGAAAGAATGTAAATGTAAAGTGAAAGAATGTAAATGTAAAGTGAAAGAATGTCGGCACTGTTCGCTGCCCTGGTCATCGGGACCGTTGCGGGAACGCTCATCGGCACGATCGGCGCCGGCGCCGGCGCGCTTCTGGTCCCGTCCCTCATGTTCTTCGCCGGCCAGTCCATGCAGGGCGCAGTCGGCGTGACGCTGGCGATGCAGACTATCCCGGTGGGGATCGGCGGGGCGTACTTGTACTACAAAAAGGGACTCATCGACCTCTGGGTCGTTGCTGCCGTCGCCATCGGCATGCTCTCTGGAATCCTCGGCGGCGGGGCTCTGGCGACCTCGGGCGAGATCAGCCCGGTGAAGCTCGAGCTGATCCTGGGCGTCGTCCTGGTCGTCCTTGGGGGCGTCACCATCGCCAAGACGCTCCTCGGCTACACCACTGTTCACCCTAAACGGAACAGCTAATGTACGGATGTACGTGCACGAATTCACTACGCATCCGTCTCGTTTCTAAAAAAATGTATCAAAAAAAAGAGTATCTAAATAACTAACTTACTGACTGACTGACTAACTAACTTACTGACTGACTAAAGGGTCAGGGAGCTAATCTCAAGTGAGAGCTCGTCAAGCGTAGGTCGCTTGGTGGCGAGGTACGCCTCACGCTTGGCGGGAGTCTGTTTCATGCACGATAGGTGCGAGCACTTGCCAGTGATGAAGGTCCCACCATTGGGGTTGCTTAAGATCGCCTGTTTTCTACCACACGGGTTGCCGTGAATGGTGACAGCAGTGCAGACCAGGGTGGGGGAATACCCCACGATGGTAAATGCATCTATATTGGATCCAACAGGAAGCTCGTTCTTTAGAACGGACCCGCGACCAACACGACCGGAGGCCAAGGAGGAGGACAGGGAGCACGTTGAGAACGAGCCAGCAGGAGCAGCAGGAGCAGCAGCAGCAGCAGCAGCAGAAGCAGGAGCAGGAGCAGGAGCAGGAGCAGGAGCAGGAGCAGGAGCAGGAGCAGGAGCAGGAGCAGTAAACGTAAAAGCAACAGCAGGAGCAGCAGAAGTAGAAGCAGCAGCAGCAGGAGTAGGAGCCACAGAGGGTGAACCATTGGCGCGGCGCCTTTTACCGCCACTGCTGGAACTCTCCGACATGCATTCGTCCTCTGGGAGGGCAAGGGCACTGGCGATGGCAAGTACGGCGGAAGGAGCAGGAGCAGCAGACGCAGCAGACTTAGCAGCGGTGGCAGCTAAGGCAATAGGGAGAAGCATGTCCTGTAAAGGCTTTTTCTCCGCTTTGGGTTTCTCTTCGAGAAACTTAGCGTACGCATTTTTCATTGCGCAGACAGGGTCTGCGAGGCACGCAGGAACGAGGGGAAATGAAATTATCTTGTTGCACATGTCCTTCAAGTGAGGGACACTGAGTTGATTGTTGATCTTCGTTTGGTCCTTCACTTGGACAACTGTAAATATACCGGAATCATTCACGAATGATGTGAAATCGGTAGACATGTTGTTGGTAGACATGATATCAAGTTGTTGTTGTTGTTATTGTTGTTGTTGTTGTTGTTGTTGTTGTTATTGTTGTTGTTTCAAAGGAAGGAAAAAGGCGTCAATTTTTTTTTAGCATGGAAAATAATATAAAAGAAGAAGAGGAGAAGACATACAGAAGACATACAGAAGACATACAGAAGACATACAGAAGACAAACAAGATGAAAAATACGATAAATACAAAGACATTGACCGTATCTTTACCTATTGGGTTTCAAATGGTACTCGAAGAATGGATAGATTCGCAAACACAACACAGGGACGAGGCAATATACGCCCTGCTCGCACACGGTCTACACGCAGTGCGGACAATACCAACAACATCGAATGATTATGAGGGTGGTCGTTCAGGCAGATCGTCGGATACTGGTATGGTATGGTATGTTATGGTATTTTATGGTATGGTATGGTATGGTATGGTATGGAATGGTATGGTATGGTATGGTAATACTTGGGGGGTACAGTCAACGGAATACTTAAATGAAACCGCTTCGTGTACGGCACACCTTGCGGTGTAACCTAATGTTTTCGCGACCAAGAGGTAAGGTTGTACAATAAACGTAAAGGCGCACAAGAGAAGCACAGGAGGGGTGGCTTCGCCACTTCCCTTGTCGATTCTCAAAAATCGATCGAGCGGTACCCAGAGGTACGAGGACTGCGATTCTCTCCAGAAACATGCATTTACTCGGACCGGGATCGCTTTTCTGCTCTCACAATCGCAAGGTGTACCGTACACTCAAGAAAGCGGTTTCATTTTAGTATTCCGTCGAGTGTAAGATGAATGAATGGACTGACGGGGGGCTTCTAAAGCCGCAGTGGATTTTGCAGCCCCCCGTTATAAAATGAGTGTAAACAACGCAAAATCCATACATGGCGGCTTTCGCATCCTCCTCGGTGTCCACACATGCCAAGGCGGCGGCTCCATGTACACGCAAACGGCGGAAAACTGTCGCATTTCGAAAAAATATAATTATACGCAGGAAACCCTAAACCCTAAAAGGCGGTTCCACTACAGTCGGCGGAACAGTAAAATGAAACATATATCAGATGGAAATAAATGTACGACATCGCCGTTAGAAAATTGGCGTTAAGAATGGTCGCTGACTTGGGTGTGTTAAAAACTTCTGTGTTTACGAACATCAGTCGTTCTACTCTGTGGAGGTGGAAACGCTTTGGTGTAAATCGAAAACGACGTGAATTTGTAAGCAAACTTTTTGAGACGAACAAAGAGTTGTTGAAATTGTTTTTATTGTCAACTCAATGCACAACCGCAAGAGGTGTTGTTGCATTTTTCAAAAGTACTCACAATTTACGATTATCAACTAAAACAGTGTATCGTTTCATAAAACTCATTGGTTTTACAAGAAAAAGGAGCAAACTCCGTGGACAGTGTAAAGGGGACTTAGTTCCACTTGTCACTGAATTTTGTAGTAGATACAAGGATACAATCAATGCTGGGAAAATTTTAGTATCAGTTGACGAATGTGGGTTTAGTGAACGTCTCAAGCCACATTATGGGTATTCCCCTGTAGGAAAACCTGTTATCGTTAAAACTACTGGTGGGTGGGTACACCATAGTTTGTTGATGGCAGTTTTTTCAGATGGTAGGAAGGAGTTCGTTGTGAAGAAAGGATCTGTGAAGAAGACGGACTTCGCTGCATTTATTGACTCATTGAGTTTGTGCAATAATTCAGTAGTAATAATGGACAACGCCAGTATCCATAAGAACTTGGTCCTCAGAAGCCCCGTAAATATTTGTTACACTCCTCCTTACAGTCCAGAATTCAATGCTATTGAGCTGTGCTTCGCTAAGGTGAAGAAGGACTTTCGTCGATTGAACTATATACCAAACGATACAAAGACGCACGTGTCTGATATGATTTCCTTAGCATTCAGCAACCTCACTGATAAAATCATTATGGGTTGTTTTGACCACGTATGGAACACGTATGTGATGTTTGTATAAAGAGTTCTGTGATGTATAAATTATGTAAGATGGCAACGAAACCTCCGACAGTCGCGAAATTGAAGGAGCTACTAAAATTGGCCGAAGTAGCATACTCATCAAAGGACAAGAAGGACGATATTGTCCGTTTATGCGAAGACAATGGTCTCATCGCCAGACCCCCTCCAGAATACAAGACGGTGGAAAAGATGTGTGTCGTGAAATGCGCCCTGAAGAAGGCAATGAGTCTTGACGATGAAGAATTCGGTAAGTTTAGGGAGCATGTGGATCAGCTCGTCAATGTAGTGAGCCGCATGTTGCGGCGTTCCAGTCTGGTGCTGACTTTCCATGTCACGAGGCTCATGGAGGGCGACCTGCCGATTCCTAATATGTACGATATGAAGGATACCTACTGGAAGGATTGGCTAAGGATCGGAGTTGACGGTGTCTTCCCAGATGAAGAGAGTAGAATATCATACGAAGCCGTGAAAGACGTAATCGGAAAGGTGCTTGGTAGCGATGACCCTGACTACATCAACTCCTACCCTATCTATTTCGACCAGGTTTTGAACTATGCCGGTCACACATTGAGCACTGTCGTGTCGAACAACGCATGGGTTCCTTTGGTACCTCGTCTGACACGCCTCACTAAGGCTACTTTGAATGCACTGAAAGCTCCGAAGACCATCCGTGTGTACGACGTGATGAGGGTTATCCAACAAGAAATACAGGAGATGGAATCTTGGCCAGAGTCTGTTCAGGAGTATGTCCGTGAAGTTCGAGTCAGGCTGAAAGTTCCAGATGGAAGTCGACTTTATGATGACTATGGCAAAGACATGGACTTCCCGACCATGGTCCGGTTCAATTATTGGATGCAGACACGGTTGGAGTCTATTGGTGCACGTCGTATCCGGTTGATGCCCATCTTTAATGTCCAACGGGCGCATGTCCGCCTTGACATGAAGACCCTCGTGAACCTATTCAGGCACGTGTTCCCCAAAGACCCAAACATCGTCGAGCTTTCAAAGTGGAAAGATGTAAAGGATCCCGACCGCTTCATGTTGCCTCTGAAGCCTGTAGTTAAGAAGAAAAAATCATGTGGTCCTGGTGAATGGGAGGCATACAAGTTGGCCCAACAGAAGTACGATGCTGACGTTAATGATATCAAGGATACTGACGAGTACAGACATGCAAAGGGTAGGTATGACACGCTCGTGAACGCCCGAAAAACAGTCGCAGGTTCCTTCTTCAAGAAACCACCTGTCAAGACGGGGTGGGTGTTCGATTGTAGCATCTGTACTGACGGAGTCTCATTGAGCATGCAGTACAGCAAGACAGTACAGGTTCGTGTATCCGATATGAAGAAGACAAGTAAGAGGTCTCGTGACGATGAAGGTATGAGCGTCTCAGAACAGTATGACCATAAACTCAAAACGACATTGCCCGATATGGGTATCGTCGTTCTGGGTGTGGATCCTGGTAGGAGCAACATCGCTACAGTCACGTATCTGGCAGACGACAAAAGCAAGACATGGAAGCTTACACGCGGAGCTTTTTACCACAAGTCTGGTATCAAGAAACAGAAAAAACAGCAAGAAAAACGTTTCTCAGACATGATTCCTAGATGGGAGTCTCTTCGTGAAAATGGAGCAGCGTTGAGTACATCCAGGACAGATGATATCTCGGCTTACTTGAAAAATTACGATACGTTTTCCGACGAGTGGTGGAGGATGGCACTCCTTCGCAGAGAATCCCGAGACAACTTTCAGAGGTACATTGGCAAGCGCAAGGCTATGGACTCATTTTGGGCAGGGATCAAGCGCAACATGAAGTTGGATCATCCTGACCTGAGGGTTCGCGTAGCATATGGTTCTGCAATCACGACTTTGAAGGCTACCGGACCAGGAGAGGTAGCTGTGCCTACGGGATCTATGTTCGCTTCCTGAAAGCGCCTCTTCAAAGAGGAGGTTCATGTGACAGATGAGTTCAAGACGACTCTCATGTCTTGGGAAACCGGTGCCAAGAAGGAATGTGTTTACAAAATTCCAAGTGTCCAAATAACCACGGAAGGGCAGATTCGTCTAGGTTACGAGTTGTTGGGTCACACCCCATTGAAGGAGACTCCAAATGTCTCTTATCGCGACCAGTTGGCGGTGAGGGTGTACTGCACACGTAAACAAATCCAAGAAAAACACAGGAGGGGTGGCTTAGCCCCCTCTCTTGTCGACAACAACTCGATCAAGCGGTACCCTGAGGTACGAGGACTGCGATTCTCTCCAGAAACCAGCACTTACTCGGACCGGGACCGCTCCTCTGCTCTCACAATCGCAAGGCTGCACTGCATGGAACTGTTGGGTCAAGGGAGACCGCTTCCATTTTGCAGGGATGCGTGATGGTTGATGGGCTACAAAAAAACATGATGGTGTTCCACTGCCCCGTGGGTCGCTACACCATAAGGTTACACCATAAGGTGTACCGTACACTCCAGGAGGCGGTTTCATTTTAGTATTCCGTCGAGTGTAGGGAAGCTCATTGTTTAGCAAGTAAATGATTTCATACATCTCGCATGGAATCACGTGGTGCACCTCGTTGAGGGCTCCATTCAGGTTTTGGGACAGTTTGTCCATCCACCTGTGATCATCATCGGTCATGCGCGCATCGCGCAAGGAGTTGGCCTTGTCGGGATGCAGACTCAGTATCATCATCTTTTGTTCATGCCTCGTCCAAACGCCAGTCATCCAGGTGTCAACGGCTTTGTTTGACAACCAGTACGTCCTCCAGCTGGTGGACATGGTCGCCTGGGTAGGCCCGCCTGCGAGGAACGTTTCTAATATCCCGGTCCTCGCCATCATGCCGGCTAAGTCTTAAAACGCGTGGGCCGGCTGATAGGCAGGCTCGGGCTCGTCTTCGGACATGGGCTCGGGTTCGGGCTCGGGCTCGTCGTCGTCGGACAAGGGATCGAGCTCGGGCTCGGGCTCGTCGTCGGACTCTGACATAAGCTCGGGCTCGTAGTCAGACTCTGACATAAAATGGGCGTTCCTGCCTCCCGGCCGATTTTGTAAAATTTTTAATCAGGATCTTGAACGACTCGCTAGCTTGAGACATAAGCACCAAGGAATCATAAATTCGCTCCATACCATGTTTCGCAACAATTCAAAATCGGCCGGGAGGCAGGAACGCCCATTATAAGCTCGGGCTGGGTCGCGTCGTCGGACTCATCATCAGATACCAAGGATACAACACAGTCTCGAACAATGTCTTCGTCGTCCATTGATAGGTCGATGATGCACGGTTGTTCTGACATGATTGAGTTGAGAAATGATAAGGCAAAGTGGAAGTATAATATGATATTACAGATCGAGCGAAACATTTCAATTTGTTTTCACAAGCACTTCGAGGAGAAATACACTAAGGAACGCGCTTTCGATGATAACTACAATGACGGGCGCATTAATATCGCGCACCGCCAAGGGAACTCGGTGGCTTGCGCATCCTACTCGTCCATCCTCACCCACAACATCAACCTTAGCGGAGAGGTATTGTATTCAACAAGCGGCGGAGCCCCTTTCACATCTTCCCCAGCGGAGCGACCGGGGGCGCCCGGAGGGGAGCCCCCACGGGAAGTCCGCGAGGAACCGAGCGGGTGGGCGACCGGAGGGGAGCCTACAGTTCTGCTGCGTATCGTACCACTCAGCACATATAGTGTTCAGAGTGCCCTCCTGAGCTGGCACTTGCCTCTTGCATTAGCGTTGTAAACACATCCTTGATCGCAGCAGGGAGCCTAGTCACCTTGTAATCTCCATCCAGTACAACCATAGTGACCTGGCATTTTGCGATCACTATGTCCTTTTCCTCACCGTCGCCATTCGTCACAGACTTTAGAATGACCTCGTCCATGACAGCACGAGCGCCAGTGACTCGACTCACCCCGGATAACACTCTGAACCTGTCCTTAGATCTAAGCGGAGCCTTGTATGACAGCCTCATGTCAGTTATTGCCAGCCCTAGGTTTGCTCGTGCATAGGCATCGCAGTCAATACCCAGTCGCTCCAACCCATCGTGTATAGCATGTTGGAAGTAGTTGGCATACACGGCATTGTTCACCACTCCAAATTGATCCAGCTCGTAGTCTCTCACACCCATCTCTAAGCAGTACACTCCATCCACCCAGCCATCATAAGGATCTGATAACTCCCCCCCCTCCCGACCGGTAACCGACACGCTCCCATTCTGTTGGGCACTGCATTGCGCCTTCTGATCCCAGTACAAGCGGATGGTGCTGCCGAAAGTGCGGGTGGGCGCGGGATGAGGGGGGCATACCGGGGTCGTGGGGCGAATGTGGCATAGGGTGGCACGACGACTAAGAGCCTGGCTACCGCATGTTGCTCGTGCGATGTGCAACATGGAGAGGTGTGGTGGGGTCTGTGGCCTTGGGGAGGGAATGGGCAGGGGGGATCACAATCTCTCATTGGTGGGCATAACATTTATACTCGATTATTGGAGAGGGCCACAAGTCCGCCTAGAGATTGGTGTATATTGCGCACGAGCAACCGTTTGGCCTCAAACACAGTCTTGATGCCTGCAAGCAAGGATTTTCAACAAGCAAGATGGGGTGTGAGTTTGTGCATGCCGAATGTTGCCAGTTTAACTTGGGTCAACTGAGCATCGGTCAACATCCCTTGCAGTTCATGGTACGCCGCGGCCCATGCCCTTTCCAACTCACGCTCGATCTGGGTGGACGTGGCATCCCGCACGGCTTGGATCTCCTTGTCCAGGCTCTGGATCTGGGTGGACGTGGCATCCCGTAAGGCTTGGATCTCCTGACGCTGGTTTGCCTGTTCCGCCTCAAGCTGCCGCAAACGATTATCAAAGTCACTCATCCCTTCCCTACATGCTCAAAATTATTTTGGAAATGTGAACGTGAAGACATCCATGCTCTTGTTGGATGCCATAGAAAACAACAGGTTTCTCTTAAGTTCAGTTTACTTACCATGCACAATTACGCTTATTCATGCTCTAGAAATTGAGTTATGCGGTTGCCACCCGTTGTTTGTACCAGTTCCCTGCTTTCCTGTACAACGCCTTACGAACGTCGTTCACATTGAATCCGTTTTCTTCGATCGTGTCTCTTTCCTCCTTGAACACGTCTCGGCACACCCATGACGAAAACTCAGAGACGCTTTGTATCCGCAACTCCACGCCCTGTTCAACCAGGCACTCGAGACCTTGGCTCAACCGAGACTCGGTCGTGACGGACTCGACGAACTCGGTAACAGTCTTGATGTACTCTGCCTGCGAAGGCACCGCTTGCTTCGTGACGGCAGTGCAATGCGTCTTGCCCTTCGTCTTGAACCACAGACGAGACGATGGGTGGTCCACGCACGTCCACACGATGCCCTCGCCACCACCCTTGACACCGGCCATTTGGTACGCGAACGGACACTCTGCATCCACGGAGTTCGTGAGATCCGCCATGTAGTCTTGCGCGGGCTGCGTGTCGCTCATGTCGACTTCCACCTCGTACGTCGGAAAGTTCATGATGTTGAAGATCCATTCCTCCTGACAGAACACCGTGCTGTACTTGGTCATGTCAACCCATTCATAGTCGATTCTGATCGCAAATATCACAAACATATTGGCGAGCTTACACAGGGCCACCTTGTTCTGCACACCTTTACCGCAGTACTCGCCACATACGACGATGTTCGATCTTATATCTGCTCCATGGATCGCTTGGATATGATCGAACAGATCGGAGTACTTCTTCGCAGTCAGAAACATGTGGCAGCCTTGGTTGTCGTTGTCGACTGACAGGATTCTGTTTCGAGACTGAATGGTGTCGACGAAGTCAGGGGTTCCAGTAATGAAGTGCCTCACAATGTCCGAGTGCGTCCCGTGCAGTTTGACCGTGCCTCGGAACTTGAGCGTCTGCGGGATCGCGCTTCCGAAGACGTACGGCAACTCTTTCAGGACGTTCCTGAACTGCTGGATCGGGGGAAATGGAATGAAGGCCGGCATTCGACTAACATACAGGTGTCGGTGTAGCCTTACAGTAGTTCTCAAATAAAGTGGGACACACCTTATAATCATCCAGACTGCAGATCGTTGCTTTTGGGCAACGTTGGGGGGGTGCAGCAGGTTGAAGAGGTAAAATGGGCGTTCCTGCCTCCCGGACGATTTTTTAAAATTTCTAATCAGGATTTAGAGCATCCTGAACGACTCGCTAGCTTGAGACATTAAGCACCAAGGAATCACAATTCCGCTCCATTCAATGTTTCGCAACCAGGCAAAATCGGCCGGGAGGCAGGAACGCCCATTGTAAGTCATTGTTTCATTTTACTGTTACGCCGACTGTAGGGTTTAAAAAATTGAAACCATTTCCATCTGAGCAAGAAGACAACCAAACCAACTCTATCCAAAATCTAACTAATATGTCAACAGTCGGTGAGAAAATATGGTTGCAACTTGCTAATGCTGCATACAAATCACATGATCCGTATGATCCGCATCTGGTATACAACATATACACTTTTCCACCTGTGATGTTCACATTCGGAGACGCTTCCTTCCCAGCGTTCTCTAAGTTCGTGGACCATAAAATCGATGGAATGTACATGTCTGAATGCTATGACTCCAAATTGTACATGGACAAAAGGAACAGACACAAGTTGTTTGCGCTGGAAGCCTTGTGTATGACCGAAGAACCATCTACCATCTACCGCATACTGGAGAGGCTGTTCATCATCCGACCTGGATCCAAGGACATCAACCTCGACTTATTTGGCGCCGATACACTGTCGATCTCTTACTTTGATACAGAAATCCAGGAGGTCTTCTTCGAGAAGATTTGCATGTCTTGGCTGCGCGTCAGTAAGGCAGTTCGAGTGATCGCAGAGCGATACCGCGAACACCTCCAGAGGAAAAGGAATCACATGGTCAGTCACGTGCTCGTGCCTTTCATCGTGAGAAACCACGTCAACTAGACGTGGCCACTTAAAAACCACGTCAACTAGACCCCGTTCTCTGTATTTTTTCCATGAATACGGGGGCTCTGCTTGTCATGACCACCATTTGGTATCGACAGCGTTTCGAAGATTAGTTATTTTCGGAAAGCAAACGAGGCAACTACTGTTGACTTAAAAGTTACAGAGTACACAAGAAACGCATAATTTCTAACGAGAATCTAGGTCTACGACAGTTGTCCCGTTGAAAACGATGCCATGAGTGGTTCCTGTTAAGATCATTTGCTCTATTGTGTACTGGTAACGCCGACCTTTCTCACCCTTGAAGCGTTTTACATTGGGGTAGAGCCCCACCCCAGCGTGCTCTAGGAGCTCGGCAGCCAAGATCAAAGGGTTCAGGCAGTAATGTCTGCTATGGTCAAGAGTAGGCCATAGGTTCGAGTACATCTGCAATGCTACATCCATGTCAGCATCTGGAATGGCGTGACTGGTAGGATAGGTGTCACGCCATGTCTGCAAACTTGAGCGAGTGAGGCACATATTGTTTATCTGCCAGAGAGCGATATGTTCTCAAATAAAGTGGGACACACCTTATACTTGGCTTGCTAGTTTCACAAAGTTCACTCGCGATTCTGAGACCGCGGAAACGCATTCAATAGGTGGGTTTGCATGGGAGACGCTTTTGGAATCGTTCAATTCTGACACCAGCCAAGAAAGTTACACTCAGACCGGTCAATAATGTTACAGTATATTGAATCAATTACAATTCTCTATGTACAACTTGGACAGACGGTCGATTGTGGTACACATGTACACATTGCTGCAAAGTTTGAGGAGAGTGGCTATACTTGCGAATGTAAGCCACATGACAGTCTCGAGGTGGATCTCAAACCCCACTAAAAAAGTGTACAACCGGAATAAACCTACAAAATCGGATGTGGTCATAGAGTTCTTAAAGGCGTCATTAAAAATAGATCCATTCACATCTCTTGCTGTTCTTCGTCATAAGGTAAAGGATGCTTTCGGATTTGAGGTATAATGGGCGTTCCTGTCTCCCGGCCGATTTTTTTAAATTTCTAATCAGGATTTAGAGCCTCCGGAAAGACTCGCTAGCTTGAGACATCAGCACCGATGAATCACAATTCCGCTCCATACCATGTTTCGCCGGGGGCCAAAATCGGCCGGGAGGCAGGAACGCTCATTGTATCAAAAGAATTGATTCGCGTTGTGATAAAAAGGCTTGGGCTCACAAAGAAAAAAGCAAAGTTCTTCTCCAGGCCTGATAACTTATATGAGAAAACCACGTCATTCATAAGCCAAAGGGAACGGTTAAAAGAGGAAGGGAGGACTTTTGTATCGATCGACGAAACTTCATTTGGAAGACATACGAGAGACGTGTTTGGCTACTCACCAAAGGGAGAGCTACTGGTTGTACCGAGGTTGAGACCTAGGGTGACGACAATGTCGGCACTTTGTCTTATTCAACAAGGAAAAGGAGACATGTATTTTAACATCAGGCAAGGGTCTTTTAACACGCATACTTTTGTTGAGTTTTTAGAAAATTTGGACTGTCCAACTGACACAGTAATTATACTTGACAACGTTGCTTTTCACCACTCCAAGAAGGTCAAAACACTTGCAGCTTCAAGGGGGTGGGAGCTCCTATACACTCCTCCCTACTCACCTTGGTTCAACCCAATAGAAGGGGTGTTCTCCATCGTCAAACGCGATTTCTATAAAAGCCAAGATGTGTATAAGGCTTTGAGTTCTGTTAAAGAGAAACACGTAGAGGCTTTTTTTCGAAAGTCATTGAATACAATTTCTGGACCTTGATACAAGGAAATAGATACATTGTCTACTAAATGGAGACGATAGTCAATAAAGAGCCTCCGGACAAGCGTACGCGACCGGACCGGGCGGCCAAAATAAAGGACAGGAAAAACGGCGAGGAGAACGTGGTAAAGTGTACACTGAGTCGGATCATAGCGGATAAGGACAACAAGGACGTTATCACCAAGGTGATTAAGGAGCGGGTCGACAGCGTATCCAAGAGGACTTATCTTGCCGGTGTTGCGGTGAACCGGATATTAAAAGAAGTCTTCGAAGGGGTACCAGATGCGCAACTTCACACTGTAAGTGTCCCTAGCGTCGACCAGAACTTCATTCGGCAGCTTATGGTAGGGTCGAGACAGGCGCACATGGAGACGAGGGACGCCACAGTCGAAAGGTTCTTTCACAACAACTATTGGTTTAGGGAGAAGATTGAGGGGCGCGAGGTAATTGTGAAAAAGAAGAAACAATACGTGGGTGCCATCGCTCGCTACGATGGCGATCGAAACCTGTACAGCCACGCGTCGAAGAAGTACCTGACCAATTTCAATAACCACTACAGAGTCCATCTCTCCACATGGATCAAGAAGTTCGTTTACTCGAAGGAAAACAGGATCTTGGCCAAGGAGTTCAAAGATGAGCACGGCATTGACGAGACCGTATTCCACCGATACCTCCTCTACGATATCCACTCTTGGGGAGTAAAGGAAGACCTCATAGCGATACATTCGCTCCTACCGGAGCGAACAAAGATGTTGCTGAAGATTCAGCACTCGATCATCGGACGGGACGAGATCAACCGACAGTGGCTTAAGAGCGTTTCCAACAGCGCCAAGATGATCCGGTACAACGTCTTTATCAATCGATACCTCGAGGCCACAGAGGACGAGGGCTACGCCAAGCTGGTCAACATCGCTCCCATCCCAACAGTCAAGCACTCCTTCATCACGATAGACACCGACGGCCTACTGGGCGTCCTCAAGGACGTGGGTCTCGTCGAGAGTCTCGAAAAGACGCTGACGAACAAGGAGCACTGGGAGTCGGTCTTCGATGTGGAAAACATCCGTTCTACTGGGAAAGGTGTGTTTACATGCACCATAGACACTGACGGCGTAATGGCTTGTACCCACTTTCTTAGGGCCGAGAAGAAAAAGATTTCAATCAAGGACGACGGAACGGCGATTAAGAAGCAGACCAAGACTCTCCGCGAGTTTTCCGAGTCCGACCCCAATGTGGTGGTCGTTGCAAACGACCCTGGCCGCTGCAACATTGCCTTTTTGACTTGGAAGAAAAATAAGGTCGAAGAAAAAGATAAGGGGGGTAGGAAGAGGAAGAGGCACTGCGAGTTCGGGAGCAAGAGACTCACGCGGGAGCGGTACTACGTTGAGAGCGGGGTCTTCAAATCTAGAGGTCCGACCAAGAAGTGGTTGTCTAACATCCAGGACTGCCTTGACGACCTGAAGGACAACAGTCCCAAGCGCACATCTCTAGAGTCGTTTGACGCTTACGTGACTGTAATGGTCAACCATTGGGATTCTCGATGGGGGGAGATGTCCAAGTCGCGGTGGGGCGCGCAGCGCCTGCGGCTCTACGGTGGCAAGAAACGTGTCTTAGCACGCTTCTTCAACGAGGTCCAGGCGGATGTCGGTGAGAGGAAAACAATTGTCATCGCATACGGTTCTTCTAAGTTTGCCCCTGGTGGCAAGGGTGAACTTTCTGTCCCTACAACGAGCGCGTTCAATGCGTTTAGAGACCGTTTCAAGGGGCGAGTTGCCGTCATTGACGAATTCCGTACCACAAAGATCTGGCACAAGGACAGCACCACCGTCCTCCAGAGTGTGCAATCCGAAAAAAAAGGGCGCACGGTTCGAGGCTTGCTATGGTGCAGTTCCACCATGGAGAACAGCAAGTTGTTTGTAAACCGTGACCTAAATGCAGCCATTAACATCCACAATTGCTTTACAATGTACCCAACCCGCCCCGGAATTCTTGCGAGGCCAAAGAAATATTGCAAACTGGAAGTTGTGGTAGGACGCACAATTGATTACAAGCTGACAGGTTCTTTACAGAACGCAGTGTCGAGCGAAGTGTAGAAGATAAACACATACAAGAGGATTTTGGGGGACTCGGCATATTATGTAACATAATTCCCTTGTCCGAGTGTAGGGGATATCAAATTTTGTTTGGTGTGACTTTCTTTCCATTTGCTGCGCAGATTCGCATTCATTCGCACGCATCCACCCCCCTCTCTCGGTGGAGACCTGCAAGCAAGCTACAGTCGGCGGAACAGTAAAATGAAACATATATCAGATGGAAATAAATGTACGACATCGCCGTTATGTTCTTGGGATTCATGAATCTATACAGATGCAGACAGCGTCGGTGATAGGCGACCTGAACTGTCAAGTCATCCACGTCCGTACACACGTCAAGCTGGATGAATACAATGAAGCTTTGTGGGCGGACTCTACAAGTGGTCTGTGACAAACGTAACAGCTTCCGACCCGCTCCTGCGCTTTTCTTGTATGTCGAGAATTCTTAACGACAATTTTCTAACGGCGATGTCGTACATTTATTTCCATCTGATATATGTTTCATTTTACTGTTCCGCCGACTGTAGGTGGTGCGCGTCTGATGGCAAAATATTGGCTTATGTATTAATAACAACCAACATGGGACACAAATTTGTCATCGTATCTGCCTCTTGTCCGTCAATTGAAGCATACAACCATATATTACATCCACTACAGGTCATGGGGTTTCGCATCATAGCACTTGATGAGCCCCTTACATATTGCGTGACTGAACTACTCTCGGTGTGGCAGGTGACTTCATTGCCAGCCATCAGAGATGACAATGGACTCTTCTGCGGCCGTCAAGCACTGATGTGGGCGCAGGAGAAGGGGTTCGACATCATAGAGGATGCTCTCGATGCATGTAGTGTCACAATCAGCGAATTGAAACAACTGACTAGCGCAAATAGACCAGGGGGGCAAAGAGTGAATCCTGTGCATACATTATAATTCTCTACGGACATTCAAACCGGTCAATAATGTTACAGTATATTGAATCAATTACAATTCTCTATGTACAACTTGGAAAGACGGTCGATTGTTGTACACATTGCTGAAAAGTTTGATAAAGGTGATACACCGTAAGGTGTGCCGTACACAGCGTTGACTGTACGATCCTCCATGTCAAGTTGTAGCATCCATAGTGGAACCGTTGCACACAAACATAGCTTGCTGCTGCTGTCTGCAAATCCTTAGAATTTGAATGCCGCAGTAAGCGATGACATATGACCGATTAATCTCGATGATGTAGGTGTTCTCCACGCGCGCAGCCTTAATGGTAGTTACATCTGTTGTATCATGCACACTCAGCTCAGGTGTGAACACTGTGATACCATCTACATTCTCTGTCCAAACGCGTCCCGTGTGGTTTGACAGGCTTTGAAGCTTGATGACTATGTCTGGCGCCATGTCACTCCGGAGCACGTGGACGGTGCGATTCATATAGCTTATCGACATGGGAACAATGCCTGTAGAAGTCATGACAACAGGTGTATTACACACACACACAAATAGTCGCTTTATATTAATAATGAGGCCTCCGACAAAAAATAACAGACGCTTGATGAATGGATCGAGTGGGCCGGCGCGCTCCGCATGAACGCATCGAATTGCAGAAAATTAACAAAATGCAACGAGAAAGTATCGGATGCGGGTGAAGTCGTTGACAAAACTTCAAAGCCCCGGCATCCTCACGCAAACGGCGGAACACTGTGTCGTCCGTACCACATTAAACAAGTGGCGGAGCCCCTTTTACTTCCCCCAAGAGGAGCCCCCACAAAGGAGTCCGCGAGGAACGAGGAACATCAACCAGCAGACACACTACATCGTAATCTCTGGCTGGCGTGGCTTTACTTCAGCGCAACTTCTGAACCCACCACCGGAAAATTCCGACGCGTCCCGGGCTAAAACATCAGGAACCGTAACATCTGGCACTGAAGGGTATCGCTTCAATACCGATTCATCTAATAAAACAAAATCAGGAACCTCCCCACGCATCCTCCCACTTGATCTAACTCCAAGAGCAGAAGGAAGAGGGGGGTGGACGAGGCTCAACGCCCACGGAAAAGGCGTTGAGGATCCGCTACGGTCCACAGTCAATGATGCGATGTGTAGCCACACCTCGGTTGGGATCCCATGATGTTGATTGTTGTGCCTGAGGGAAAACAAGTGCGTGGAATTAAATGTTGTAGTCATCAAATGAAGAGCCAATGAATAGATGATATTGATACTGATCGTGTTTACCTTGGAGGTGAAGAATCAAATGGGGATAAGTAGGGATTTATTGATGTGGTGAATGGGTTTTGTGAATGAAATAATGGAAGAATAAATAGATCGCGAAACCCGCTCCGCAACCCCATGGCACACACCGCATGCTACATGCTCCATGCAACCCCACGGCACACACCGCATGCCCCATGCAACCCCATGGCACACACCGCATGCCCCATGCTACCCCATGGCACACACCGCATGCCCCATGCAACCCCATGGCACACACCGCATGCCCCATGCAACCCGATGGCACACACCGCATGCCCCATGCACCCCCATGCAAAAACTGGAGGAGGGCTGGGTGGGTAGCTACAGAGGAGTATGGTGACAGGGGAGGAGGTTGAAGAAGGTGCAGCAGGTTGAAGAATTTTACAGAATCGTTGGTTGCCATACATGGCATTCTGATATTTAGTACATGCAAATTCCTTATTACACGTCAAGCCATGCCAAATGTCACCAACTACCATGTGACACCCGGAGCCAATAAATCTTTGTGGACGATGCAGTTGCATGCCATCATGGTGACGATGCAGTTGCATGCCATCATGGTTCTCGTAGGTGTGTCCTGCTCGAAAACCTAACCAAATATGAAAGCAGCAATTTAAGCCAACTCAGTATTATAGAGCAAGTATAGGATTTCATACATCTCGCATGGAATCACGTGGTGCACCTCGTTGAGGGCTCCATTAAGGTTTTGGGACAGTTTGTCCATCCACCTGTGATCATCCTCTGTCATGCGCGCATCGCGCAAGGAGTTGGCCTTGTCGGGATGCAGACTCAGGATAATCCTCTTTTGTTCATGCCTCGTCCAAACGCCAGTGAACCAGGTGTCAAGGGCTTTTTCAGACAACCAGTACGTCCACCAGCTGGTGGACATGGTCGCCAGGGTAGGCCCGCCTGCGAGGAACGTTTCCAATATCCCGGTCCTCTCCAGTAGCCCGGCTACGTCTTCAAACGTGTGGTCCGGCTGATAGGCATGCTCGGGCTCGGGCTCGGGCTCGGGCTCGGGCTCAGGCTCGTCGTCAGACTCTGACATAGGCTCGGGCTCGGGCTCGTCGTCAGACTCTGACATAGGCTCTGGCTCGGGCTCGTCATCATCAGACGAGACCAAGGATATCATGCACGGCTCATGTGTGTTCAAAATGCGGTTGCATATTTTTGCAACACAGTCTCGAACAATGTCTTCATCGTCCCTTGATATGTCGATGATGCACGGTTGTTCTGACATGTTGCATGCAGGTCTTGTGTAAATCATATATTCTACACACATTTCACACAAACACACTGTAATAAATACTGTGTGATTACATGAGGACTAGTCATAATATGTAGAGAATGGATTTTCACAACATAACAACTGAACATATAGTGTCTGCACATGAGGGACACTCAAACAACTGTCAAATGTAGCGAAGAGGAATCTTCACAATCAAACTATAAGAATAAAAGGTGTATGCACATGAGGACACTCAAAATCAAACTGTCAAAAGTAGAGAATTTCACAAACAAACTACTGAAAATAGGTTTGTTGCACATGAGGGACAATCAAAATACTGGTCAAAAGGTAGACGAATCTTTCACAAACAAACATACGGAAAAATATTGGGTCTGCAATGAGGACATTAAATAACTCAAAAGGTAGAGAATTCTTTCATCAAAACAAAACATACCAGAAGAAGTAGGCACATGAGGGACGACTCAAATATAACTTTCAAACAATGTAGAAGAATCTTTCACAAAACAAACACACTGAAAAAATAGGTGTTGCACATAAGGACACTTTTTAACATAACTCTATCACAATGTATTAGAAGGAACTCCTTCACCAAACACACACCATACTGAACAATAGGGTGTCTGCACATGAGCGACACTTCAAATAACTTTCAAAATGTATAGAGATCTTTTCACAAACAAATGTACATACTGAAAAATAGGAGTCTGCAAATGGACACTTAAAAATAACTATCAAAATGTACGAGCAATCTT